>LPNX011138877.1:42812-87045 GCA_001517045.1 Pseudotsuga menziesii
AAAGTGAATATGCCCCAAAACCATGCAAATTAACCTGCCAGTAAAACATTACTTTTAGGAAATCCACCATGGAATTGAAAAGAGCATTTTTAACTCGATTTGAAGAAATGTATCTTGTTATAAAGTGAATATGCCCCATATGCCCCAAAACCATGTAGATTTGCAAAGTTACAAGGTAATGACTACCAAAAATCCAAAAAGCTTATTTTGAATGCATTCTTCATGATAATATCATAAACTATTCCTTTTTAAATATAAGTTTAAATATTTGAAGCTACAATTAAACAAAAAAAAACTAAATAAATATAACCGAAAAATAAAATGTAACATAAAGTCTCAAATTACTAGATTGTATTTACATGTACTTTATTTACATCACACATGTAGAGAATTGGAAAATAAATAAATTTATGATAATATCATCAATTATTTCTTTTTAATTACAAATTTAAATCTTTAAAGCTACAATAAAAAACAAAAAATTATCACTATAATAGAAAATAAAATTAAAATGTAAAAGTCTCAAATTACTAGACTTTATTTACATCACACAAACAAAAAAATCATCACTATAATAGAAACGAAAATTAAAATGTAAAAGTCTCAAATTACTAGACTTTATTTACATCACACATGTCCAGAATTGGAAAGTAAGTAAATTAAACATTTTCCTCACATAAATAAATCAGGCATTTGCCTCAAAGACGTTGTAGTTTTTTTTAGCATTATTCACATTGTATGCATAACCATTTAACTCAGTAAAAAAAGCATTTGCAAATCATTTTTTATGATGAAAACAAGAGAAGTAAAAATGAAGCTGATCATGAGATCAACTTCATTTCCGTTACAGAGAATTTTACAGCCTTTAGATCTCCAACGTCATTTCCATTACGGAGAATTTTGCAGCCTTTAGATCTCCAACTCTTAGTTAAAAAGCATAATGCAATTTTTTCTGAAAGAATTGTCTAGTAGATTTTATTCTATGCAAACTAAGAATTTTTATTCTATGCAAACTAAGAATTTTTATGCAAACTAGGAATTTTTAAGACTAAATTCTGTTGAATAAGATTGTATCATTTAATCCAAGGGATACCATCATTTTTCATCCTTTCAAATTCTATTCTAGTATTGGACAAATATTAGAGTTGCTGAAAATCTAAATACTGGCATAAAACCAGTGAAGGATATTAGACATAATGAAAATGATTATGTGCCACTTTATAAAGCAAATAGAGATTGATACTCATTGTTTATATACCTGCTATAGAGGACGTTTTTATCAAAGCTTCTGGGATCATCTTCTCTGAGAACAATTACATTTATTGCATGAATTAATAGTGGATAGATTTGAAGGATCTAGGAGACCGCCCTACCTCCATTAGGATGGAAAATTCTGAAAGAAAAACATATTTTTAAAAAAATAATACATTAAACATAAAATGTTATATAACGTCAAATATTTCGTGAACACTTTTTAGTGAAAGGACCCTAGCTCACAGCTTATCAAAACGAGCAGTGTGTAGTGTGATGATAATTGAGTATTCAGATATGATGATTAGATTATCATAGAGTATTTTTGTTCTTAATGATTATTTGTTGTAGACTGGAAGAGCGGCTTGAGGGTTTCTTCCAAAAAAAATTACTTACAAAACAACCCATGGTTAAACCCTGTGACAACGATTTTTTATCAGGGTATCTCTATGAATAATATCCTGGCGAGTGCCGCTAAGTTTTGGGCATTAGCTCTTAGGTATTCCACTATTTTTTTTTACCTTACCAAAAACCACCAAATAAGAAAACCTGATTCAAACGGAGGGGTATAAATTCGTACGTGGAAGGGAAATCCCCATTTTGTGTCATTCGTGGCCACCGGGTTCTTCGAGTACCTAGGCATAGAATTAAAATACTCTTTTACTTATAGAACCCAATAGTTGTGAAACGAAATAGAAAAACAAGAAGAAAATGACATAAGTAATCTTTTACTAGGAATTTAGATTGAGACGCTTCCACTAAATTACATCCCAAGCTCACGATTCCAAAAATGGGGTTAACACCATCCTGTAGACAATGCCTTGTCTTAGAACCTCTCGAATTAATATTAAGTCAACACTAATAAGAATAAAAATAAGCCTGGAGAAAATAATTTTGTCTTACCATTGTTGTGTGGACTGAATATTGAGTCAAGACTAATAAGAATAAAAATAAACCTGTAGAAAATAATTTTGTCTTACCATGGTTGCGTGGATTGGATTGATCATTTCTTCACCATAGCCCAAAATTAAAAAAAAAATGTTGCAATTAATACCACCAAGAACAGTCTTAAGGAAAACCAGAGTATAAAGAGCCAATTTCCTCTTAAACCCACCTGCTACCTAATGTAAAGTCCCAGAGGAGAGCCAAATGGAAAATTCACAATTCTACAGGGTTCTGAGACCCATGCTATGAATGCGCAAAAGTTTAGGCTCTTGAATTGGTGCCATTGTGAAAAAACCCCCAAATTAATGTACCACCAGTCTTCACGTGATTAAGGACTGATATCAATCACCAAGTGGAAGGATCGATGATGTTGGAATTCATTGCGGTATCTAAATATGAATATCCCTTAGATAGAGGACTCCTCGTGACTCATGATAGTCAATAGCCATAGAAGGAAGAACCAGTGTCAGAAATCCTACAAACTAGTGTCGGAAATCCTATGAACTAGTGTCGAAAAACCTACTCATAAATCCGACAACATATCCATCGAAAAACCGACGATATAGCTGTCACATTTTCCGACGACATCTTCGTCGAAAAACCTATGCCTACGACGTCAGAAATTCGATGACGCTAAAATAATTCAAAAGGCTCAATAATTTTCATCATTGCTGTCTGACACATCCGTACGATACGTCGTATGTCGTCGGATTCTGTCATTGGATTTCGGGTTCAAATCCTGTTGTGTAGGTATACATGGAGCAAAAATATCTTGAGGTATAAGGAGCATATTTTTCTTACTGTGGATTCAAATTTAAAACCACAAATATTAGAGGAGTTACATTCATCACCCACAACATGCTACTTGGTTTTTTATAAAACCTATGAAAGAAATAAGTGCTCATTCTTTTGGGAAGGAATGGAAAAATATATCCACAACTTCTTTGTAGCCATTAACACTTGCCAAAAACATAAGGGCGAAAAAATGAAGTCACCTGGTGCTTTTCAACAATTTCCAATTCCCAACCTTATATGGATGGACATATCTATGGATTTCATCATGGGGCTTCCTAATCTAGTCAATAAAACAAGCATTGTGTTGGTAGTTGATCGTTTGACAAAATATGCTAATTTTTGTGCCTTACCACAACCTTTTACATCCTCCTTGGTGGCACACGTATTTATGGATTATATTTTTAAGATCCATGGAATGCTAACTTATATTGTATCTAACTGTGACCATACATTCATCAACAATTTTGGTAGGATCTATTTAAATTTCAATGTACCCAATCGAATATTAACATCGCCTATCACCCACAAATGGATGGTTAAATGGAAGTAGTTAATAAATGGTTGGAAACCTACTTGGGATCCTTTGTATCATACATATTACACAAGTGGTCCTAATGGATTCCTTTGGATAAGTGGTGGTATAATACCACTTCTCATGGCTCCATTGAAATGATACTATATGAAGAAGTGTATGGACACTCACCCTTATTTGGGATTTCCTATTTGTCAGGTACCTCTAGAGTTCAAGCCATGGATAGCATACTTCACACCTGAGATTATATTCTACACTCTTTGAACACAATCTGATTATGGCTCAAAATAGAATGAAACAACATGTATATCAACATCTCTCCAAGCGTTCCTTTGAATTCATAGATACAATATTTCTTTGATTCCAACCTTATAAATTAACATCCCTCAAGTCTCATATCTACTAGAATCTAGATCCAAAGTTCTATGGAGCCTACAAAATACTTCAATGCATTGTATAGGTTTCCTACAAGCTCTCTCTTTCATATCACTCCAAGATTCACCTAGTATTTCACATCTCTTGCCTCAAAAAATTCACAGGATTAATTGTAAAGTGAAAACTAGCTTACTATAACTAGATGATTAAGGTTTGATTTGGTTTCAGCTGACAACAATATTGGATTCTAGGGAATGAAAATTACACATGCACATGATCAAACAGGTTTTGATCAAGTGGAAATATATGATTCCAGAATGTAGAACTTGGGATCCAACATAAATTTTATGGAAATTTCTTCACATTTACTGTTGGGGACAACACTTCTCTTGAATGAGAGGGGGGAGGGGGTGCATGTTATGGTCCTATCCTAATCCACCTTAATTTAGGAGGTAGTCATGCATTCCATATGACCATATATTTGGAGTAAGTTCGAGTAATTAGTAGTCAACAATCAATGTAAAATTGTTCTCTATATTAATTAAGATCCACTAGGAAATTGATTATTTGACCATTTTAAGTAGTTAGGGTTTAGAGAACTGTGAGGATGCAGGCTCAAATCTGTGAGGTGGTTTGGAGATCAGTGAAGTAGTAGAAGTGAAGTTGATGCTGTGAGGATGGTGTTTGAAAATGTGTTACTATGCTGTGGGATCTGTGAAGATGCAGCCATGAAGATGTAGTTGTCACTGAACATGAGTAGTGGGTGCAAGGGATAAGACAATATGGATGGATTCGTCAGTCATTTGCAACATCTGTCTTTCTAAAACTTCAGAATGTTAGCTTGGTGAGTTCCTGTGGGCCTAAGGTGGTCTCTTGAACTCGAGGGACAATAGATGTGGAATACTTCTCTTTAGGAGTTTTGAATGGGGAACTGGTCCTCATTCTCGAGCAAAGAACAAAAACTTATGTTTTTATCTGGACAGGAAGTTAGAAAAAATAGTTTCTTTTGATGAAATGGGTCTGTGGGATGATGATAGTTAAAATTCATGGGGTTATAGGTGGGTGAATACGACCGGTGAAGGTGATTAGTAAATTTTTTTGGGGCCTTCTGATTTGGTCGATAGCAACCGGTGCCAAATCACTAAATCTATGCTCCTAATATGGGATTTTATGTGTGGAACCTAGATTTGTCGAGGAGGACGTGGTTGTGAGGGGGTGGAGGTGTTGAGAATCTTGTGGGGTAAGGATATAGATACTGTGTCAGGTGGCTAAAAAACAACGGAAGGGATTACAAAATTCCAAAATAAATTTGTCAGTGGAGTCAGATGGTGAAGCCAGGTGCCATCCAAAAATATGGGTATGAAACTGGGGCGGGTCAAGAAGATACGCTATATGGGAACCTGAGAACTTATAAAGAAACAAAGTTAGGGTTGGGGTTAAAAAAACAGAGGCTAACAACAGTTGAGATGATATAAAACCCAAACAAACTCCAAATAGTTGAAGCTTCTAGCTCTAGGAAATAATACTTGAAGGATATTCCCTAGGATCTTAATGTTCCAAAAGGGCATGAGGTCGGTTCCCATTCTGCTAATGGGACTGGTGGGGAAGGGTCTAGGGTTTTATGAAGTAAGCCTATTCGGCGACGTAGTAACGGGAGCTTCGAAAAATGGAAGTTAAGTTAGGATGAGGATAAGACGACGATGGGGCGAGGTGTGGGGTTAGAAGAGGTGGTGGGCATGACCCTAAGGGGCCTGGTTGGCAAGTTCAGCTACAAAGCCATGAGATACAGTGATATTGAGGGTTGGGCGGAGAGTGCGTGGGGGTTTATCTTGGGTTATTGACCTACCATTTATGTGTTTCAAAAGGGATGGTTTGGGTTTATTTTTAGATAAGAAGCACATACATCTTTCGTATTGGAAGCGACATGGATTCGTGGGAAAGGCAGTCTAATGCTTTGAATGTGGCATTATGGTTTTGATCCAACAACAGAGAGGTTGAGGTTTAGGCATATTTGGGTGCTGTTGCCGGATCTTCCCATCATATTATGGAATCAAGAGGATTTAATGGCTATAGGTAACCACATTGGGAGGTTTATTCATTTGTATGAAGGACTACTAAATGGGGTGGACAAATGTATTGGAAAAATCCTAGTGGAAATCAATATCAATAAGGGTTTTAGAGAGAAACTCGTAATAGAATGGTGGTATTGGTCCTACACTCAACTACCAGACTATTGGGGTATTCCATTTAGGTGTTCCAAGTGCAGATCAACCACCTATGGAGACAATGCAGCTCTTCAGGTTCAAGTTCTATAAGTGGGTCCTCGGAGGCTGAGGCTTAGACATTGTAGGACTCGGGAGAAGACAATGTGGCTGCTGCAGACTCATGAATTATCTCTGGGGACCCAGAGGTTGTAATTTTGTTAGGGGATCAACCCTTTCTGATTAAGTTGAACACCCTCAACCCTACATTTGTCTCATCCTTAAATAAAAAAGACAGTGAGTTTGTGAGGGATCTGGAGACCAAAGGAGATTCGGTGGGGGAATTTATTTAGCAGGAAACTCATTCTTCTATAGGGGTGTGCCAGACCCAAATATTCAAGTATTGGTCACTGAAAGAGACAAAGGAAATTGTATTTCTACAAAAATCAATCCCATAAATGATTTGGAGGGGGTTACTGTTCCTTCCCCTACTCTTAAGGTTTCCACTGGAGTAGAATGTGCAGACTTGGTGGGAACTTCTTCAAATATTAATGTGATCGCGGGTGTGCGTATCCTGGATATCGGGGTTAGCATTGGGCATATGGTGGATGAGGAACCCTCCTCGTCTCCCACTACAAATAGCATGGAGAGTGCACAAGAGTATGGTTCCCCTGTGGACTATATGGGAATTCTAAAAAGCCATCCTATGTCTACATTCTTGGGCTCCTCCACTAGAATATTTCCTATTCCACCACTAGAAATTCTAGAGGATGATTATCCACCATTGGAGTGCCCACAAGGTTCCACATAGCTAACAAATCCTTGAGGTTCCATATTTGGGGGAATAAAGACCTATTTCTCTCCTATCAAGACTCGTAGTGCGAGGAAAAACAAGAAGGGACCAGATATAAAGGTTGGGGAAAGTGACCAACATACTTCCCCTACTCAGATTTCAGCAAAATTGAGAGCACTTAAAGGAATAAAATATCTTTCTAGAGTTCCAAAATTATTATTACATCCATAAATATCAGAGGAGTGGGGGTCTCCAAAAGAAACATGCCCTTCAGAGAATAGTGGAAAGAGATAAATCATACATAGTCCTGCTATAGGAAATGATGGTATCAACTCAAAAATCTTGTTCTTTTTTCCTAAAAATAAAAGAGGAGTGGGAGGTAGCATCGGTGGATGCTTCAGGAATGCCAGGATGATTATTGGTGGCTTGGAACCCACGCATTGCTCAACTGAAAGCCTTCCTGATCTTTGCATGTATACTTCTATCGGGTTTCTTCAAGAATTTTTTAGAGGAAATTAACATAGTTAATGTTTATGGTCCATATAGCTCCAAAGAACCCTTTTGGGATCGCACAGCTACAAAAGGCACTTTCGAGCTCCCAAATTTGGTGATGACAAGTGACACGAACTTTACATGGTCGCTTTGCGAAGTACGGGGGAAAAAGTAAAATTGGATCCCTTGGGAGACTATTTCACGGGGATGATGGAATAAGTCAGATTAGTTGATGTGGAGCCAACGCCTATGGGCCCAACATGGTGCAATGGTAGGATCGGTCATGAGAGGATTGCAAAGAGACTTGAACAATTCCTGGTCAGTGAGGCCTTGGTTGAGAAACTTTAGAAAATCAGGTCATGGGTCGACTCGTTGAGATTCTCAGACCATCACCCAATTCATCTGGAATTGGATATGAACGGTTTAGGATCTCGATGACCGTTTAAACTCAATCATCAGTGGTTAAAGGTGGATGGATTTAAAGAAATGCTTTGTAAAGTTTAGAACAAAGAAGACACAATGCAGACCACATATCTAATGGACTGACTATCATAAAACTAGGAAGGCTAAAATCCAAGGTAAAATAATGGGTAGAGGCCCCTGCTAAAAAGGATAAAAAGGATCTGGTCCACATTGAATCCGAAATTGAGTATCTCTTTAAGTTGAAAGACACAAAGTTGTGGAGCTAATTAGAGAAGGGCATAATTCAAAAACTTGAAAATGAAAGAGCCCCTATTCTATAGGTATCTTATGAAAATGCAAGATTGGCGAGCCGCATGACATGGTTAGAAGCTGGAGATATGAACACACATTTTTTTCATAAGTTTGTAGATAACCCGAGGAACATCAAATCCATCTGGGGTTTGAGAACAGAAGATGGTAGTAAGGTTTTGTATCAAGAAGGAATCTCAGTGACGGCATACACATACTTCCAGCAATACTATAGAGCAGAAGGTTCATTTTCGGTCATTGATCAGTTGAAAGTTGTAAAAGAATTCCCAAGGACATTTGAAGAGGAGGAGGGGGATGAGTTATTTAGACTAATACTGATGCTGGAACTAAAAGAAGTGATCATGGCTTCTGCTAGATCAAAAATCTCGGGGCTAGATGGTTGGACAATGGAATTGTTTGTGGAATGTTTTGAGATCATGGGGACGAACTTATTGAGAGCTGTGGAAGACTCAAGAACAAGAGGGGTTATATCTGGCTCAATGAATTCAACATTCATGGCTTTAATCCCAAAAAATTCCGCTTCAGATGACCTGGGGATTTCATACCAATTTCTTTATGCAATTTTGTTTATAAAATTATTGCAAAGATAATTAAACCGTATTTATCAAGAAGTATTTCAACTGAACAATTCAGGTTACTATAAGATATGTAGATCCTAGAAGCGATGGGTGTGGCAATCAAAGTTTTTCACAGTGTAAAGAATAGATCGATGGAGGCCGCTATCCTTCAACTCAACTTAAATAAATCCTATGACAAAGTATCGTGGGGTCTTCTCAAGCTGGTGCTGGTTTAGATCGAGGTGCCTTACAGGTTTATGAGATGGATAATGGGATGTGTCTCATCGGTGTCATATTTGGTGCTAATTAATGAATGTGCGGCAAAATTCTTTGCGGCGGAGTGGGGACTAAGACAAGGGTACCCCTTGTCTCCACTTCTATTTTTACTGGTTATAGAAGGCCTTAGCAGATTAATTAAAAAATCCAAGGAGGATGGAAGGATTAAGGGCATAAAAATTAGCAGGGGCTTATTCCTCTCACACTTAATGCTTGTTGATGACATAATGATCCTAGGTTCAGGATCGATATCGAAATGGAGTGTAATTTCAGATATACTGAAAAATTTCTATGAAGTCTCATGATTGTCTATTAATCATAACAAGTCGAGGCTCCTCCTCCATGAAGCCGATGAACAATTTAAGACTGCAATAGAAGATATATTAAAAATGAGATCCTTCCCTATGAAGGAGGGCATGGCATACCTAGTTTAAAAAAAAAAATCCAAATGGTTATCAGGTTGGGGACTGGTTATGGTTGTTGAAGTGTTTTGACTGTAAAATTAACCAGTGGGGATGGAGATGGCTCTCACTAAGTGGTATATTGAATTTGATTTGTTCTGTCCTAACTAACATGGCACTTTACTGGTTCTTATTATGTAAAGTCACCAATTCCATAATCAACAAGATAAGGATGAATATTATGGCATTCCTTTGGTCAGGAGATCAGGTGTAGTCTAAATATGTCAAAGGACTACAAAAGGGGGAAATTAGTTTAAGCAACACTCCAGATCGATTATGTTGGTCCTATGATGCTGTCTCAGGGGTGATTTCTGCTAAGAAGGCTTATCAACAACTCATGGAAAATTTCTCGGGCAACAATGAGTGGTGGTTTCAATTGTGGAATTGGAAGTCCCCTCCTCGGGTAATAGTTTGTTGCTGATTGGCACTTGAAAACCGTCTACTTACATGGGATAACCTTAATCGCATAGGTATGATGAGCCCTAGCCTTTGTTTATTGTGTGGTTCAGCAAACGAAAACCTTCTTCATTTATTTGTTTCCTGTAGCTTCTTCCAATCTATTTGGAAGGTGATTGGTCAAGTGTTCAATGTGGTTTCTCCATGTAGGAGTGAATCCCTTTTGACATTCTTTTTAACATGACGTAAAAAATATACGGCCTGGGGAACACTTCCATGCTTCATTTTATGGGAACTGTGGAGGACTAGGAATATTTTAATTTTTGAAGGTAATAGGACAAGCCCCTCAATTATTGCTATCAAAGCTATGAAATCTTTTTCAGAATGTGGAGGTGAACTATCCACCAGTGGATGCACTTGTCAGGACAAAAGAGTGCCAAATAAATTTTCCCTAGAACCCTGTTTGATTGGTTTGTTTGATGGGGAATCTAGGGTGTCTACCAAGCTATGTGGTGCTGGTGCTATCCTCCAGATGACAAATCAAAGCTATTATAAGTTGTTGATGAACTGCTGCCTGGGTTCAAACATTAAGGGAGAATTGCTGGGCTTATGGATTCTCCTTCGTTTCTCCTTGGCTCGTGGGATGGACGAAATTCACATATATGGTGACTCAAAATTCATTATTGACTGGGCTTTGGGAGAGCACCGTATACTTCTCCTTCACCTAGAACCATGGCTGGTTCGTGTTAGAGGCTTGGTTGATTCATTCAAAAGGAAAAATTTCTCCCACATTTTCTAGGAACTAAATCAAATGGAGGATTCTTTATCCAAAATAGCGTTGAAGGTAGAAGAGGGGTTCATCTTTTATGAGAGATGGTTCGGGGATAGACAGATCTCTCCCAGAGAATGCATCGCTGTTTGACTATTGGACTGGTTTCTTTGTAGGTGTTTTTGTCCCCTATGTTTTTGACGATCTTTACTTCTGGTGGTTGTTGTCCTATTTTCGAATTTTGGTGCTTTTCTTAGCCACTTGACTGTCCTCGATATGATTTGGCTGGTTAATGGCCTGACTATTTTTTTACTAGTGGCTACCTGTCTTATTTTAGACATCGCTCTATGTCTCCGGGACACTATATTTTGTAATTGTATTGGTCCAAACTTTACCGATATTTTATATAAAATATGTTGTTTTCTTATGAAAAAGTAGTTAGGGTTTTGGCTATGAGAAGCCTATCTAAAGAGGTATAAGGCTACAAAGAGTTTTGTGGAGAATTATTTGTATTAGATATTTTCTCAAGTGAAATGTCACCCAACCTTAAAAGGCATGTGAAATTTTATTCCCTAAATTATTCTCATAATATAAACCCATTTTTAGCAATATTTATCTTTCTACTATCTAATGTTTCTTGTTTTGCACTCTAAATTCTGTTTTTTTGCATCTTAAGCTCTTTATATCCTATGTTGTTTTAAGTTTTAAGAATAAATACCACCACAATAATTAATTTAACTACCTCATGAGGAAATTTTAGGGATAGTTAACCTTGGCCTTGGCCACTCATGGATGGCCAAGTTTACTCTTTATGGAGAGTGCACTTGTCTAAACTCAGGCACAAAAGAACCTCGAGTGTTCTAAGAATAGTTACATGCTATCATATATTGTATGATTATTATTTATTCCTTATGAATGCACACTTGGTCATTTAGCAGTAATTATTGTGGGTTTCATTGAGCTTGTGCATGTAATTAAGCATAAGATTGGTTGCCTATATATCAAGACTTGATATCCAAGAATTTCTATAATTTATTCATTCATGTACTCTTTTTGAGCATTCATTGGTTAATAAAGATTACATTGTTTGGCTCATTACTTGTATTCTTTTATCTTCTATGTATTGCTAACTATATTACTGCACCATTTAGCTTCAAGATCCATTGGTTCAAAACACATGATAGTCAACATTCTAAGGGTTAAAAAAGAACTCAATTTCTAAGCTCAATGAGAATTAGTACCTGTGGATGCTCACATATACTCTCAGCCTCATCTACCAACATAAAAAATCATAGAGTAACGATGAGACTACTTCCACTAATTCACTATGAAATTAAACACTTTTCTTCCTCAAGGCATGGATTCTTAATAATCTATAAGCAACCAAACTTCCTTACATATGGTAAGCATGTATTTTATAATCTTTTGAAGGATAACAACTCCCACTATAGAATGTTCCTTGGAATTTCCTTCTCCTCACTTGAACGCACTTGGGGATAACTTAGTCTTAGTAGCATAAATACAGTGTCACAAAATGGGTAAAAGTATTAAATTGATCACATAGATCTGTGGACCAACACTCAACTCACAAGATAGATCACACAATTTTACTCAGAAATTGAAGAATAAAACAGTGAAAAAATGGCTTGCAACTGTGAATGCTCTCATTAAGCAAAAGTAATTAGATAATTAATTACAATGAAATACAATGGCTAAATAGCCTCATGTACTTCGAATCCATGTGAGGAAATTTGAATTGGTTTGACTCTACTTGATTGAATGGTTAACTGACCTTGTCTAAATCATTATCGGAGTTCAAAATCCAAACTCAAGTGTCTAATTAGGTGTTAACTAGTCTAAATGATTGAGGTAGGTGAGTAAATGTGCCTCACCTGCATGCAGCCATGCAATCCTAGTGCTAACTGAGTAGAACTGAATGTAACAGACTAGAACTGAATGCAACTGACTCCTAACTGAGCTTGACTAGTCACCAATTGAACTGAACTAATGGAGGTTGGTATCGACACTCCCAGTGGCTCCCAATTTGTAGGGATTGATCTAGGAGGCTCCTAAACTGATGATTGCAAGTGAAATCAGTGGCAGTTGGCATCAATTAGTGCTCCCCACACTTTAGTAACTGGTACATGTGCCCCAATTAGGCTAAGTGGACCCAATGGTGCTAGTGACTAAAAATAGACTAAAGGACTCTTGATTTAGACATAATTGACCAAATTAGACAAGGGAGGATTATAATCCTAACACCCCTCCTGAATGCTAACTTGGAAATTTTTTTGGCCTTGGTAACTAAGACCATAGGTCACCCATTACAACAACTAAAGTAACTGCTCAACACAAGGATTCGGGGAAAAAACCACATGGGAAAAAATCCCTCCCTCTAACTAAGCATATAGAATCGGGATTCAAGTTTTAAAAACTTGAAAATATATTGTTGCAACCTTTCTCTCTATGATGTAGTGAAGCAACATGCATGATGTTCTGTGCATAGGTATCTTAGGGCTTGACATGTAGATTTCTCCATCTTCTCCCAAAATGATGATGGAAGGAAGGAGGAATGTAACCTTTTCCTCTTTCTGGATGAAGAGGTGTATGATCCACTCTATTCTTCTAAAGGCAGTGTAACTGATCAGCCCTTGCCATGTAGCATCTCACAGGGCGTTTGTTGCATCTCTATGAAGGAGGTAAGATTGCATGACATAACATAAGGTTATTTTTCTTTTGAGTGTCAGATGGAATTCCAATCTTCTTCCTAGCTTCCCACTTGGGAGTAGGGTCTGGATCTGGATCTGAATCACCCTGAATCTCAATCTCATAAAATAATACAGCTGGATATGCAATACTAGTGGAAACGACATAAGAAGTATATGGAATGTTTTTACCTTCCCTTTCAAGTGCCTACTGAGAGTGCACTGGTTCTGAAAAATGAAATGAAGTGTGAGAACTCATATGCCTTGGAGGCATGATTTGTAGCACCCTCCTCTATGATGTTCCCAATAGAGATATCTGTGATCTCCACTGAGTCAGGACCAAATATCACTCGCTTTGGAGAGCTAGTATAAGTCATTTGGTATATAGACAACAAATTTGCAGCTAAGGAGGGAACACAAAGCACATCTTTGAACTTTCCATGTTCAAGCTTGATACAACCCTTCTCTTTGGATCGAATTTGACTGTTATTACCCATTTGAATACTAGGACCATAAAAAGACTACAAGTAAGAGAATGATTCTCTAGATGCAATGATATGATTGGAAGCTCTAGAATCAATGAGGAAGGCATGTGCTATTGAACAACTATCCTTCAGTGCATGGCATGTCTCTTCATGTTCTTCAGTTTCTTCTCTATGGTCAGCCTTCCTTACACTAGTAGGTATAGTAATGTTATGTTTCTTCAGAAGAGGAGCCATCTCATCAATTGTTCTTCTCATATAGGAGCTTTCTAGATGAAATCCCCTTCCATAGTAGGAACAGAGGGTCTTTCCTTTTCCATTCTTCTTGCTTCTCTTCGAAGCTGAAGGCTCATTTGACTGCTATTTCCCCATAAGAGACTCATCCTTTTGCTTCCCTTCATCATTCCCTACCTTAGGTCCTCCAACAACCAGTGCTTGATATTTGGAAGATCAAATGATCCCCATTTGGATCAATTTGTCATGCTCCTGGGTGAGAGATTCAATGAAGGAGTTTAGAGTAGGAATCCTCCAATTTGGAGTAGTAAGCTTCACTGAATGAAAGGTTGATCCAAATACTAAGTAGTCTGCACAAAGTTTTGAGAGAATAGCAAGGATGAGTTGATTGTCCTCCTTCGCAACCTTGCACAACTTCAACTGGAACACTAGATGCTTGAATTTGGTGAAGAAGTCATTAAGTGTTTTGAAATTGGTTGGATGAAGAGAAATCAACTCATTCTCTAGCTGATAGATGCTCAGGTCATCCTGATTATCAAATAAGGAAGCAATCTTATCTCAAACCTCCTTGGGAGTCTTCAATCCATTGCTATGGAAGAGAAAATCTCAATAGATTGAGAGGCACAAGCATCCATATGCTTCATTAATCCTATTCTAGTACTTTTCTTTGTCAACATAATGAACTGGCACTGCCTCTGTCTCCATTGTGAGTTTGAAGAGTCTTTTGGAGTGTAGCTGCATCTCTATGTCCTCCTTCCATTGGTGGTAGTTGAAAGGAGTGAGAATATCCATTAAAGGGGCCATTTAGAATGTATTGAAGGAGACTGAGTTGCTATAGCGAATGCAGTGAAGGAGACTAAGCTTCATGTAGTGAATGCAGTGAAGGAGACTGATAAACCTGCAAATCACACAATAAAACAGACAAAGTAAGGTCGACAACCTGCACTTTTGGAATTTCCTTTAGATCCAGTATAGTTGATCAGGCAAGCTTGATCAACAATTCTTTAACTTGGGATATTAAATGGTAAATTCTCCTCTTTTGGTGCAATGCTGAAATGAGCAATTTTGCTCAGATTTTTTTTGATCCAAGTATGAATATGTAGTAGGAGAAGTGCCTTGTCCTGTTGAGGCTCTAATACCATATTAAATTGAGCACATAGATATGTGGACCAACACACAACTCACAAGGTAGATCACACACTTTTACTTAGAAATTGAAGAAACAAACAATGCAAAATGGCTTGCAACTGTGAATGCTTTTGTTGATCAAATGTAATTAGATAATTAATTACAATGAATTACAATGAATTACAATGGCTAAATATCCTCATGCAATTCGAATCCATGTGAGGAAATTCGAATTGGTTTGACTCTACTTGATTGAATGGTTAATTGACCTTGTCTAAATCATTATCGAAGTTCAAAATCCAAACTCAAGTGTCTAATTCAGTGTTAACTTGTCACGTCCCCGACCCTCCGATCGGTGAAGAGGACACGACCATGACGGGCTAAGAGCCCCATGAACATGTACATGCATAAAATTTCTGAAACAGAATGCTGAAAGAAATGCATTGAAGTAAAACATGCACATTTGCAATTGTTTATCCTACACAGCTACAATTGTTTATCAGACATAGCGGAATTCAACGTACATTCATACATTCATTCATTCAATATGTTCATAACATTCATTAACAGAAAAATATGGTTGTAGAAGTAAAAATGGACAAGATCACTTATCTTATGAAGAAGTCAATCCGCAACCAGCTATGTCGCTGCAACGTTCCACCCAACCATAGGCCAGCGTGCTCCTTAATCTCTCAGCAGCGCTGCCACCCCCGAGCTGGGCATGATTCTCCAAGGAATAAGGAAACAAGCAGGCTTACACATAGCCAAGGATATACAAAACACAGCCAAGCCAACACAGTTGGGTTTATCAGGCCATCAAGGAGTTGGGGAAAGGCCCAATGTTAAGCTGGTGAGCTCATTACAGAGCCAAGAACACCTACACCAGAACTAGCCTAACCTCTAAGACACCCACACGCACCCAACACAAGGAATCAGTCCCTTCTCTGCTACACAGTCCCTCAGGCCCTGTATTCCCTTCCAGTGCTATTCAGGGGTTGTGGAGAAGAAATCCAGCCCTCTAGCTCTGTCTGTGTGGTTTCCAGCCACCAGGTTTATCAAGCAGACCAAGCCCCCATCCCTGCTCCCAACACAGTCCGAATACCAACCATTGCACACATGCAAACAATCAGCTGATACAGCTTAAGACAGGGAAGACAAATTCTGAGTCATTCTTGGCCCTATCGTGGCCAAAATGACTCTCAAGCGAATTTACAACAGTCCCCAAAATGTAAGGAAGACCACAGCAACCACAGCCAACAACGTGGGGAAAATCAGCAACTCGAAATGTATCAGTGAAGTCACCAAGGAGCTTATATAGTCTGAGGATGGAAAGGAAAACCACATTCATAGCTGGGTAGAGGCAAACATATGTATAGGCCACGAATTAGTAAGGAAAAACATACACAAACCACGCTGAGGAAGAGAAAAATACCGACTACCAAACTATGCGTGAAATGAGCAGACTCCCATCCCAAAATATAAGGGAGACCACCGCAACACAGCAGATTGTGGATGAAGACGCACAACTCTCAGCTAGTTGTGTGAGTCCAACACAGAAGAATACCTGTGCGTGAGGATAATGGACGCAATATGGTCCCTGCGTGAAGACGAACAACCTACAAAGAGGACACGAATTGGAAGTGCGTGAGTGTTCAGCACAGGTGTGGAGAGAATGAAAATGTCCGCGGGAGTGGTGAGAACGAAAATGAATGAAGGGCGTGAGCGGTTCAGCGCTAGCGTGGAGAGGATAATCTGTCTGCGGGTGGAGTGAGCACATAGGCTAGGACTGACAGTCCTGCCACCCCACTCCCAAAAACAATAACTCCCATAACTTCCCCCAGCTACCAGCATAATTTCTTAATGAAGGTGGTTGGGTAAGGTAAGGAAAGAAGACATATGGGTATTTTCCCTCATTGGCCCAAGGTTTGACAATTTCCCCACCCTTATCCTTGTGAAAATCATGCCCCTTTCTCATTTTAGTTGCCGCGATCGTAGCTGGTCAGGTTATTTAATTAAAGATGCATATTTACATGATGATAAACTTAATATGTGCCACATGCCCCGATATACCATCGGTAACACATTTAAATCCAAAACATAGCATAACCGATCAGTGGTGGGGCCTTGGCCTTTAGCTCCACACCATGATCATTTACAATATATACATCATGTACATCTAATGCAACAGGGTCAAAACCGGGGTGTTACATTCCCCTCCCCCTTCAATAGCACTGTCCTCAGTGCTTACAAAATTGAACAAAATGCTACACTGGTATCGCTTCAGTGTTCCGCAAAATTGAACAAAAATGGATGTGCCAATTGGATGGCATCCTCCAGCTCCCATGTAGCCTCCTCAGGTCCGTAGTGCTCCCATTGCACCTTTACCTGACCTATGGCTTGGTTCCAGAGCATTGTGACCTTCCTGTCGAGGATGCGCATTGGCTCGATTCGGAACTCTCCCTTGGGTTCCACCTGAATCACATCCCAATTTATCACATGGTTAGGATCATGTACATATCTCTTAAGCAAAGAAACATGAAAAACATTATGAGCTCTAGTGCTAGCAGGCAATGCAAGTCTATATGCGATTGGCCCTATTCTTTCAAGCACTTCAAACGGCCTACAGTATCTCGGTGACAACTTGGCACAACTTCCAAGCTTCAAGGAACTCTTCCTTGTCCTCACTCTGAGGTAAACATGATCTCCAACCCTGAACTCTCTGTTCACCCTATGCTTATCTGCATAGCTTTTTTGTCTGTCCTGTGCTACTTTCAGATTCTGCCTGATCTTTACAACCTCTTGCTCCATTTCCTTGAGCAATTATGGCCCCAGCACAATCCTGTTCACTGGATTGTCCCAAGTCACTGGTGTCCTACACCTTCTTCCATACAAAGCTTCATACAGACTCATGCCCAAGGATTCCTGCTATCCATTGTTGTAGGCAAACTCTACCAAGTGTAAGTAATCTTCCCACTTGGTTGGTTTGTCCATTACGTACATGCGAAGCATGTCTTCAAGCACCTGATTAACTCTCTTTATCTGACCATCTTTCTGAGGATGGTATGCAGTGCTGAAGTTTAGCTTGGTACCCAAATCTGCAAACAACCCCTTCCAAAAGTTGGAAGTGAACTTGACATCCCTGTCAGATACTATTGCCTTCGGCAATCCATGCAATTTGAATATCTCCTTCATGAAGATCTTTGCAATGTCATCTGTCTGATGCATAGACTTAACCGGTATAAAATGTGTTGCCTTAGTCAACTTGTCTACCACAACCATGATGGAGTCATGTTGTCTCCAAGTCATCGGCAATCCTGTAATAAAATCCATGGAAATAACTTCCCATTTCCATTCCGAAACTGGCAAAGGATGCAACAAACCTGTTGGATGTTGATGCTCAACCTTTACCTATTGACATTTCATACACCTAGAAATGTATTCAGCCATGTCCCTTTTCATTCCTAGCCAAAAGTACTGCTTTCTAGCTGTAGCAATTGTCTTCTAATATCCTGGGAGACCAGAATACGGAGCTTGATGGATCTCATCCATAACAACTCTCCTCAAATCTGCTACATCTGGAATATAAATTCTACCTTTATAAGTGAGAAGTTCATCTTCTTCCAATTTATATCCCTCATACCTCTTCTCAAGACCTTGCTACTGCAATTTGTCTTTTACCTACTCATACAATTCATCTCCAGTAACATGAGTAGCAATTTGCTGCCTCAAATCTGATTGGCAAATACTAAGAGACACCACATGCATTTCTTGCATCTTCCTGCTGAGTGCATCAGCTACCTTATTCTCCTTTCCCTTTATGTGTTTGATTTCAAAATCAAACTCACATAAAAATTCCAGCCATCTTGCTTGCCTAGCACTCAGAGTAGGTCGATCAAATAGATACTTCAAACCACAATGGTCTGTTCTGAGCTCAAATCTCCTACCCATCAAGTAATGTCTCCACATCTTGAGAGCATGTACTATGGATGTAAGCTCTAGATCATGAGTGGCATAGTTCTTCTCATGCTCCTTCAGCTTTCTTGACTCATAACATATCATGTGGTTGTCTTGCATAAGGACTCCTCCAAGCCCTTGTTTGCATGCATCAGTACACACCACAAAATCTTTCTCTGGATCTACAACTTTCAATACTGGTGCACAGGTGAGAATATTCTTCAACCTTTGGAAACTTTCTTCACACCTTGATGTCCATTCAAACTTCATCCCCTTCTTTTGCAAAGAAGTGATAGCATGTGCAACTTTGGAGAATCCCTCAATGAATCTCCTGTAGTATCCTGCAAGTCCCATAAAAGATCTTACATCCGTCACATTTCTTGGCATAGGCCAATTCATAATGGCTTCAATCTTTTCAGGGTCCACAGATATGCCTTCCTCTGAGATAATGTGACCCAAATACTGAATTCTATCTCTATAGAAGTCACACTTGCTCAGTTTTGCATACAACTGATGCTCCCTAAGCAATTTCAATGTCAATTTCAAATGCTCATCATACTCCTCCTCATTCTTAGAATAAACAAGAATGTCATCCAGGAAAACAAGAACAAATTTGTCCAAATACCTGCTGAAGACACTATTCATGAGGCACATAAATGTAGCTGGTGCATTTGTGAGACCAAATGGTACCACTACAAACTCATAATGCCCATACCTTGTCCTAAAGGTTGTCTTATGAATGTCTTCATCCTTGATTCTCACCTGATGGTAACCAGACCTCAAGTCAATCTTGGAAAATACCTTTGCTCTTCTCATTTGATCAAAGAGGTCATCAATCCTAGGCAAAGGATATTTATTCTTCACCGTAACCTTGTTCAATTGTCTGTAATCAATACACAACCTGAGTGTACCATCTTTCTTCTTTACAAATAGAACTGGTGCTCCCCAAGGAGACACACTTGGCCGAATATACTTCTTTTCCAACAACTCTTGCAGTTGCATCTTCAACTCTAGCATCTCCGGTGTACTCATCCTGTAGGGTGCCTTGGACACTAGTGCTGCTCCTGGCACAAGTTCAATAGTGAAATCGATGTCCCTCTTTGGAGGAAGCCCTGGAATCTCATCAAGAAACACATCCCTGAATTCCTGTAACACTTGATAGTCCTCCAACCTCGGAGTTTCATCTCTTGATGTCTCCAAAATTTGAGTTGCATACAACTGGAAACCCTTCCTATAGAACTTCTTTAACTGCATTGCTGAAACCTGCTGTACTAAAATCACCTTTGGAATACCTTTCACAACTACTAGGTTCCCTTCTTCATTCATGCATTCGAAAGTCTTATTGTAGCAATCAAGCTTCACCCTGTGAGCTTCTAACCAATCCATTCCAATGAGAACATCATAGGAACCAAGCGGTAGAACATTCAGATCTACACAAGTGACCAATCCATTCATGACCAATGGACATTTCTCTACCACTTCACTGACCTTTCCCTTAGTTCCAGTGGCTAGCTGAACGAACCAAGACTTCCTGTGCTTTACTCTCTTAAAGGCACAAATATCCACTATTCTAGGAGTAATGTAACTATGCGTAGAACTAGGGTCAATCAAAATAGAAACAGATTGCTCAACAATCTTACCTGCTACTTCAACCATAGCTGAATGGTGATATGCTTGGCGGTCCTCCAGTGCTGCATAGATCCTAGGGATTTCCCTTGCTACTTGACCCACTGTTTCTGCTTCTTGAACGTTATAAGCTGGCCTTGCACCCTCACTCTTAAGTGGGCAATTTCTACGCATGTGGGGTCCTCCACATTTCCAACATTGGAGTGGCCCTCTATTTTGTTGTGGATCCTTAGGCTTTTCTCCTATCACTCCAACTGGCCTACTTGTAACTTGAGATGGCTGCTTCTGCTGATTCCTGAAGCTAGAAGGTTTAAAACCTTTCTTCCTTTGGTCAAACTTCTCATTCTTCTTGTCCTTCCATGCATTATGGTAATCGGGTTTACCTTTGCTTTGCTCATAGCAATACTTAGCCTTCCTTATTGATTCTTCAAGAGTTCTAGGTTCATAAAACTTGATTCTATCTTTGTAAGACTGAGGTAATCCACTTAGAAAATGCTGGATCTTCACTTTTTCATCTTTGATGTACCGGACATACCTCAACAGCTCCAAAAACTTATTTGCATACTCTTCCATGGTTTACTGTCCCAATCTCAGCTCATGGAACTCCTTAATCTTGTCATCATAATACCTGTTAGAGAGGTATTTCTGCTTGAAGTACTTCTTGAACTGTTTCCACTTAAGTCTCCTTTCGCTGATCCTCTTTACTTGCTTGAAGTGTTCCCACCAAATGGATGCCCTTCCATTCAGATTGAATATGGCAACTCTTGCCTTCATGTTTCCTGAATAGTCATGCACTTGAAAGTACTTCTTTATCCCAAGAAGCCAAGCTTCAGCCTCTTGTCCAGTCTTTATCTCACCATCAAATGTAGGAGGTTTAGCCTTCTAAATTCATCTTGAGAGTGATCCCTATGCTGTCTCTTTTTTTTTTTTTTATGCGAGGAAGAACTTGAATCCCCGCTGGATTCTTCAGAATCGGACGATCCACTAGAAGTCCTTCTCCTTCTCCTAGTGCTACTCTTACTGCCTTTTGGTCTTGCTGTACCTCATCCAGAGTCTATATTTCTATGCAAGTCTATCAAACTCTGCAACATAGCATCCTTCAACTGATGCTGCTCTTCCTGGGCTTTGATCAGGCTTCTCATGGTGGCTGCAACATTTGACGGTGTCTCTTGGAATCTCCTTCCATTAGACTCAATATCATCATTTCTGTTACGAACATTTTCTCCCATGGCATCTTCTGCTTGCTCATGAGAATCTCGAGCATCATACCCATCATGGGTTCTCATAACTGAACCACCACTTACTTGTCAAGCTGCACTACTTGGAATACTGCTCTTGAAGGTGGCTATGATTCTGCAAACGTGTTAGTAACACAAATGTTAGACGCATAACATTGATATAAATCAGAATCACTTACCTTCTCTTGGAATAATCATAAAATAACAAATTTTCCCAAACACAAGATTTTCTTCATCAAAGAACATCTGTTTGAGGGGTACGATGGGGGTCAAGGGGGCTTGCCCCCTTGTGGCTTCCGCCACTGCAGGGCGGGTCGAGGGCAGCGCCCTCGTTTTTTGTTTGTTTGTTTGTTTTTGTTTTTGTAAATCATTGGTTTTCGTGAAATCTGGCACATAAGATCGCTGCCACTTTCTCCTTTTTAGCCCTGAAAATTCACTGAAAAACAACTGAAAATCCCACTGAAAAATAGTCGAAATCTGCTAGAAATCCCCCTAAAAACTCAAAATTTCCTCTTTGCAGAATCAGATCTCCTTTCAACTATTGATCTGACGTTTCGGTGGTCGGAACAACTAAATTCATCCGCTGTACATCGGCTATTAGATCTGCTAATCTCTACGCAGCAGCGATCTATTCGTCTATTTTTCTCCGGCGTGTCGGGTCCATAGTTGTCTGGGCTTCCGAAACGGTGGGTGCATGAAAAAATTTCTGCTTCCGATGTTCATCAGCGATCCAAACCACTAGCTTCCTCCGCTGTTTGTCGGCTGTCGGATCCACTAACCTTCGGAAAGATAGTCCATTGGCCAGCCGCAACAGCGAGAAGAAATCTCACTACGGGTTCCGCAGATTATGAACTCATCGGTTGCCGGAAGCTCTAACCTCTAACCATTGTCGATGGCTGATGATTTTGGGACTTAGAATTTTTTTTGAAATTTTCCTTTTTGCCTTCTTCTTCTTCTTCACCACTGGATCGGCTCCATTCCCTTCTTTACGTCGGCGAAGAAGTTTCCTCAACAGCCGCAATGACGGCCCAACGTCTTCAATCTTCCTCCGATCGGTAGCCCACTTTGCTGTGGCATAGCCTAATCGGCATCGGCAGTCTTTCTCGTCGGAAGACTTAGTGATTTTGGCTTCCGCAACTGTGGCTCACAAATCACTAACTTCTTCCGATAGTCAAGGATTTATTCCTTAGAAAAATTTTAAACTTCTTTTCGTCAGTGAAACAATTCCATCGACATCAGCAACAGCGGCTCCTTAGCTTTGATCTTCTACTGTGGCATAACACAATCGGAAGCGGCAGTCTCTTCCCGTCGGAAGACTTAGTGCTTTTGGCTTCTGCAACGGCGAGCGCACGAACACTTTCTTCTGCCGATGGTCGTCCAACACTTAGAAATTTTCATGATTTTCTTACCCAACTGTGCTCTGTCGGACATACTTCCGCCTAACTCTTCCGATACATCGGAAGTCTGTTCCACTTAGTGTTCCGATGATCCGACTATTCAACACTTAGAAATTTTTTTGAATTTTTCCAGTCATTCAAATTATGATTTCTGCTGGGCAGAATGAGGTCCTGCCTCTGTCACTACATCATTCATGGCTCATTCAGTCCCATGCTTGCAACATGAGCTCTGATACCACGCTGTCACGTCCCCGACCCTCCGACCGGCGAAGAGGATGCGACCATGTCGGGCTAAGAGCCCCATGAACATGTACATGCATAAAATTTCTGAAATAGAATGCTGAAAGAAATGCATTGAAGTAAAACATGCACATTTGCAATTGTTTATCTTACACAGCTACAATTTTTTATCAGACACAGCGGAATTCAATGTACATTCATACATGCATTCATTCAATATGTTCATAACATTCATTAACAGAAAAATATGGTTGCAGAAGTAAAAATGGACAAGATCACTTATCTTATGAAGAAGCCGATCTGCAACCAGCTACGTCACTGCAAAGTTCCACCCAACCATAGGCTATCGTGCTCCTTAATCTCTCAGCAGTGCTGCCACCCCCGAGCTGGGCATGATTCTCCAAGGAATAAGGAAACAAGCAGGCTTACACATAGCCAAGGATATACAAAACACAGCCAAGCCAACGCAGTTGGGTTTATCAGGCCATCAAGGAGTTGGGGAAAGGCCTAATGCTAAGCTGGTGAGCTCATTACAGAGCCAAGAACACCTACACCAGAACTAGCCTGACCTCTAAGACACCCACACACACCCAACACAAGGAATCAGTCCCTTCTCTGCTACACAGTCCCTCAGAACCTGCATTCCCTTCCAGTGCTATTCAGGGGTTGTGGAGAAGAAAGCTAGCCCTCTAGCTCTGTCTGTGTGGTTTCCAGCCACTAGGTTTATCAAGCAGACCAAGCCCCCATCCCTGCTCCCAACGCAGTCTGAAGACCAACCATTGCACACATGCAAACAATCAGCTGATACAACTTAAGATAGGGAAGACAAATTCTGAGTCATTCTTGGCCCTATCGTGGCCAAAAAGACTCTCAAGCGAATTTACAACAGTCCCCAAAATGTAAGGAAGACCACAGCAACCACAGCAACCACAACTAACAACGTGGGGAAAATCAGCAACCCAAAATGTATCAGTGAAGTCACCAAGGAGCTTATACAGTCCGAGGATGAAAAGGAAAACCACATTCACAGCTGGGCAGAGGCAAACATATGTAAAGGCCACGAATTGGTAAGGAAAAACATACATAAACCACGCCGAGGAAGAGAAAAATACCGACTTCCAAACTGTGCGTGAAATGAGCAGACTCCTGTCCCAAAATATAAGGGAGACCACCGCAACACAGTAGATTGTGGATGAAAATGCATAGCTCCTAGCTAGCTGTGTGAGTCCAACATAGAAGAATACCTATACGTGAGGATAATGGACGCAATATGGTCCCTGCGTGAAGACGAACAACCTACAGAGAGGACACGAATTGGAAGTGCATGAGTGTTAAGCACAGGCGTGGAGAGAATGAAAATGTCTGCGGGAGTGGTGAGAACGAAAATGAATGAAGGGCGTGAGCGATTCAGCGCTAGCATGGAGAGGATAATCTGTCCACGGGTGGAGTGAGCGCGTAGGCTAGGATTGACAGTCCTGCCACCCCACTCCCAAAAACAATAACTGCCATAACTTCCCCCAGCTACCAGCAAAAATTCTTAATGAAGGTGGTTGGGTAAGGCAAGGAAAGAAGACACATGGGTATTTTCCCTCATTGGCCCAAGGTTTGACAATTTCCCCACCCTTATCCTTGTGAAAATCATGCCCCTTTCTCATTTTAGTTGCCGCGATCGTAGCTGGTCGGGTTATTTAATTAAAGATGCATATTTACATGATGATAAACTTAATATGTGCCACATGCCCCGATATACCATCGGTGACACATTTAAATCCAAAACATAGCATAACCAATTAGTGGTGGGGCCTTGGCCTTTAGCTACACATCATGATCATTTACAATATATACATCATGTACATCTAATGCAACGGGGTCAAAATCGAGGTGTTACATAACTATTCTAGCTGACTGAGGTAGGTGAGTAAATGCGCCTCACCTGTATGCAACCATGCAAACCTAGCACTAACTGAGTAGAACTGAATGTAACTAACTCCTAACCGAGCTTGACTAGTCACCAACTGAACTCAAATAATGGAGGTTGTTATTGGCACTCCCAATGGCTCCTAATTTGTAGGGATTGATCTAGGAGGCTCCTAAACTGATGCATGCAAGTGCAATCAGTGGCAGTTGGCCTCAATTAGTGCTCCCCACACTTTAGTAACTGGTACATGTGCCCCAATTAGGCCAAGTGGACCCAATGATGCTAGTGACTAAAAATAGATTGAAGGACTCCTGATTTAGACATAATTGACCAAATTGGACAAGGGAGGATTATAATCCTAACAAAAAGGTGAAATACAACTTGACATAACCATTAGGATTTTTACCCCATATCAATTTAGGAAGTAATTTAAGGACTCTTATATTTCCCCTTTTTAGGTTCCCTAGGCATAAGGATTAGTTTATCCATCCTAATTGAACAAGATCCCTCTCCCTTGGATGTAATTTATGCAATAATTACTACCATAACATCATTGTAGAAAGGTTAACTTCCTAAGAACATGAAAGTATATATCAAAACATGAACCATAATGCATAATGAATGGAAATGGATCATCAAGGATAGATATATAATTACCAATAAAATATTCATCATACATCATCAAGAATATTCTCATAATAATCATACGGTAAAATTCATACGTCGAGTATGAAAGAAAAAGCAGTTTATGTGTGTGTGTTATTCTAGAAGTTGGGGCATTAAATTATACTTACCCAACATACTTAGAGTTTTCTTGCAACTTACATTCCAAATTGCATATGCTGATATATAATATATAATGTAAATTTATATCGATATCTATGCATCTTGCCAATTAGGCATGATATGCAATTACATATTAAAGAATGAATGGAAGATACACCATATGTGACATCCATGAGCATATAAACCCAGTCAAATTGGTGCATTTATCTCTTTACCTAAGAAGGAGTAAATAATCATCAATGAAAACATCATCTTTAAATAAAATGTCACAAGATACATCATTACAAGAAATAATCAACCATAACTCAATAATTTATTGAACCAAGGGTGTTTCAATATAAATCTATTAGCACCACACAACCACACACATATTCGTTTTAAGATAATATGGTGCCCTTTTAAAGATACCCTAATATTTTTGGAATACCACTTTCACTTAGTTAGGCTTATTTAAGCTCAATGACAAGCAATCATGCATATATGCAAAATGTTCAATGACAGGCAAGCCTTGCTTTGAAACTTAAGCAAATAAAGTTACAAGTGAATTATTCACTAAACCAATTCCTATTCTAATTGGGCAATGTAGTCACAGATTTAAGAAATTGCACAAGATACATCATTACAAGAAATAATCAACCATAACTCAATAATTTATTGAACTAAGGGTGTTTCAATATAAATCTATTAGCACCACACAACCACGCACATATATTCATTTTAAGATAATATGGTGCCCTTTTAAAGATACCCTAATATTTTTGGAATACCACTTTCATGACCTATTTCCAAATCCCCTTTTCAAATACATTAGTTATCAAATACATCAGTTATTAATAATACTAGTTAGTATATGATTTTGTGCTATTACAAAAAGCTAAAGCAAATAGATATCACATAAGTATTAGGTAAAACATCATCGACACTTACCACACTATGCTTAATTACTATTAAGAAATTCTTAATAATTGTTTTTACCACACTATGTTTAATTAGTATTAATCAATTTGCTTATTAATCCATAGAATTTTGAAATGATCATGTGGACAAATGCATTGAGAGTAAATAGTCCAAGCTACTTATTAAGAAAATAATACAAAGCATACTTTTTAAATTTTTGTTTAACCTAAATTCCACATTACCTTAATAGACCACACTAAATAAATTTTTGTAAATAAACCTTTGAGAGAATAAGTAAAGTGTTAATCTAAAAAAAATGCACCCCAATAAAAAGAACACCTACAGAGAGTGCCAAATTTAAAAATGCAACAATCATATACCTAAAAATGTATGAAATCTTTCAATTGATGCAATTCCTTATACTATAAAAGATTAATACCTTTATCTTTTTCTAAGCTTTGATAAATATTTACATACCCATTACTTTTGTTTTCTCTTAGATTTGAATCCTTTTAAATAATTCAAGATAAAAGAACAATTTTATGCCTTTTATCATGATCAATTTAAAACATTCGTGAGATGTAGAACAGTTGGTGATAGGGTATGGTTCTCTCTAAGCGGAAAGGTCACTGGTTCTAATCCTATGGATACCAAAAATCCAACCATGTTAAGGGTTGGTGCGGTCCAAGCCGGGTGTGATCTTCAGGTGATTTTGACGGCTTAGATTCCCCTGCTTCGTGGTAACTTAGCCAATGGAAAACCTACTAGTCAAGGAGTTCCACCACTACGTGGAAAAGATAAATTCTAAGTAATTAACATATTTCATTGTTCTATTTAAAATGGAAATAGAATTCAAGGTTTATATATATATATATTTTGTATTTAATCAACATAGATTCATACTCTAAGAAAAAAATTAAATCTATTGAGATACAAATATTTTCTTAAATTTAAGACTTTAAAATTTAAATATATTATTTTTTTAATATAATTATTAATAATATGTAAAATGATAAATATAAATAAAACTTATTAATAATCAACATAAACTCATCTTAAGTTTCTACTAACTGTAGATAGAGATCAAATTTGAAATAAAAATATTTCCTTAAATTTAAGACTAAAATTTATATATGTTATTTTTAATATAATTATTGATTTACATAATTAAATAAATATAAATATAACTGATTGATAATTATACCTTCAAACAAATTAAACTTTTAACATAAAGTTTTGACTTAGAACTTGAATGAAATATGAATATGAAACTAATTCAAAGAAATTTTGGCATATTTCCTCTCAACCCCAATCATATAGCATGGGCATTTAATAATAGGGTCGGCGTAGCAATATCGATCTCATGAAAAATGATTATAGTAACCTTTATAATGGATTATGACCATATTTTAAACAATTAAATAATTTATATGTTAAAATTTATAATTTATCAAAAAATTGTTGGATTTTTGGTGCTTGATATTATGTATAAAAATTAACCATCTTTATTTGATTGAATTATTTTTATACCTTTCAAATTTAATATAAAATGGAAAGTTATTTACTTGTTATTATTTTATATTCACAAATTGATCCTTCATAAAGCACGTGCATATATGATAGAGTATAGTTAAATTCAGAAACAACTACATATACATATATTTAAAGACCAAGTTGTAAGAAAAAAGGATTAACCTAGAAGAAATCGTTCCCTAATATCTAATGACAAACAAAGGCTTCAAGAGCCCCCAAGTAGTAGTAATGGTAAGTTTATTTACTATTTTCAACACTATGATGCATGATAATTCTTTATTTATTTACGTATACTTCGTCAAATTGAAATTATGTTATCAACCTTTTCATCCGTTATAAGGTTATGATGGATCTTGATGCTTCGACATGAATATTTGAACTGGTTTGCTATATTTCTCCCAAAGTCAAATCAAAATTTTGATAATACGGCGCCCTAAATACATTTGAATAATTTGATAGCAATAGTATTTTTTCTCTTCGTTGTGTAGGTTAACTGTGCGTTTCTTTAGCTGTAATGAATATGTTTGTTTCCTTGTGTTACAATGTTAGATTTACCTAAGATGGAGCTGTTTGGTCAATGAAGTGGGGTCCAATCGGTGAGGGATGGTGGTTTTCACCCAGCCCACCAGGGATCACTTCCCACCAAGGCATGGCCCGCTGTGATAAGGCTCAAAGGATAGGCGCCCCCTGGATAGACTACCGCCCCTTGTCGGGATTGGAGTCGGGACGTCTCGGTCCTTGCTGAGTCACAAGTTTCTGGTATATCCTGGCTTGCGGGCTGCCGGTTTATACTTTAGAGGTTACAAGTTACCGATTCCCCTCGAGCTAAAAAAAAAGATGGAGCTGTTTGAATCCAAAGTCAACAATAAAGTTGTGTAATTAGTATGTAATTATAATAATCAAATATTTATTTTTTTGACACATGCTAGTATTACAAATGTGATAAATATCATCTACTTGGGTTGTAGAAATTGTATTCTCGAGTTGTAGAAATTGTATTCTCGACTCAATAATTATAATAATCAAATATTTATTTTTTCAGCGAACGTGTGCCACATTAGTGTTATGATGATGATGATGATGATTAATGTCCACTAAGACTAACTTTGGTCTATTGAACCTTAAGAAGGAAAATACTTGGTTTACCTTAAAATCTTGTTCATGTGCTCAAAAAACTTGCCAAGAAGCTTTCAAAGCTCACTATAGTTTTGGCAAGTTAGGAGGTTATAAAGATTTGTATTATAGCAAATACTATGAAACTTTGATCTAATGTGGGTGTAAGCAAGGCACTCTAAGAGAAAGTGATTTTCATCCTCAACGCTCATAGACCCACATAGATGGCAAACCCATTCTGTCCATGGAGTTTTAGGAATAGACCAATGCCCTGTTTTGCTATGGAGTTCATGAGAGTTCGTTTTAATCTTGGCTATATTAATTTTCTTCCGTGAGCTAGTTATTATCGAGAGATAATTCTGATCCTCCAAGTTAGGATTAATGACCTCCTTATAATATCTTAATTTTCTCTCAACTGCTAAATTTTCCTCACACCATAATTTCTCTTTAAACTTAGAAGTAATAATATTTTTGACATTGTCCATGTTCTGCAAAATGTCATTTTCATTAATGCACAAATGGTTTAACCAAGCCATGGTATATTTACACCAAGAACACTTGAGGATTTGTTGGTTTTGACTTGAGTTTAAAGCAATTTTAGGAAGTCTCTTGTTTCCCATGTTATTTATCTTATGCTTGTACATCAAGTACCTAGTCATATCCATGCTCTCGATGGGGGAAATACATGAATTATACAAGAAGAATAGGATAAGGCGTATTTATTTTAATTTTGAGGTTATAAGTTATAAACCGCTTTTGAATTTGCTCAATCTTCCTCCAAGATTCTCTAGAAATGCTGCACCCCCATACTACACAACCATACAAGATAAAAGGGACATCAAGAGTTTCAAACAGGAACTTTTTTTTATCCCACATGACCAGATTGGATGATTTACAGTTATTTTCAAGACCAAAATAAGCTTTCCACCCTCCATTAATCCCTTTCTCAATGCTATAGTTCCAATTGAGATTGTGATGAATATCAATTCCGAGATACTTGTAAGAAGTCACTTCCTCTATATTTTTATTATCATAAATAAAAATTGCATAAGTGTCTTTCTTAGATTTTATAATCATGATTTTTGTCTTGTTGGTGTTAACAATCATACCCATGTTACAGCAAAAATATTTAAGAATTCTTAAATGCTTATCAAGATCAGAAGGAGGCCTTTCCATAAGACAATATCATGATCACCATAAACTAGGAGGATGATAATTATCCTAGCTAAGATTGTATCGACACAACCTGCTTCTTCTAAACACTTTTCTAGCTTATAAATGTAAATGCCAAAAATGGCAAGGGAGAGTGGGTGTTACGTTGCACTTGTACCCAACGCACCTTGAGGTGTACCCCATGGAGAGAGGGCCAAATTTTTCGACTTGGAGGGGTGTTATTGAGCGATGGCAGTCATGGTTGCACCCTCTGGTCCTCCTTTAAGGGTACTATAGCTTAATGGCATTGTTGACTGCCCGTTAAATAGGTTTTTAACCTCATGGTTGGTGTCTGGGCCCCCTAAAGGTTGAATACTAGGTCTCATGGATCCATTCCCCTCTTGCGCGCTCTGGTGGCCTTTGCTTCAACCATGAGACAAAAGTATTTATTCAAGTCCACTTCATGCATCGTCCTGGCCCTTCAGTCAGTGAGTCCTTGTTCTCCATGGCCTTCTTTCCTAAGAGGAAGGAATCCTCCATGCTAGGTCGTTTCCATGCTTTGAGGAGGGAGTTGAGGGATTTTATAGTATTCTAGGGGTTAGATGGGGCATAACACCCCCCTTTCATCCCGCTCAGGACTTTCGTTCAGAGCGATTCACTTATTTGAGCATGTTTTGGTACTTGGGGGTGCAAATACCCCAGGTATCCTACCTTAGTTTATATTTTATTATTATTTTCTTTTAATTTTAAGTTGACATTTAATAATTACAAAATTACTTGTTTTAAGGCATATTGGCCTGGATTTTATGTGTAAAAGTGAGTGTGAGATCATATAAATAGATCTCCCCACTTTTATTTGTAAATTAGAACTTACGGGATAAAATCACTATGCACTTGTTTTACCTTTCTTAGGGTTTCTCTGGATGGATGTGCTCCTCTTGAAGAAGTTTTCTGGTTAATGCCAGCTATTTTTGTGGCAATTCTTTGGTGAATCTCTGCTTTTGGTGATGCTTCGATTTGTTGGATGAACACAAGCAGAAGGAGGTCAGGCTTCTTACCTTTTTGTTGGATGTTGGTGGATGTGCATGCCCGAAGTCTCAGTGGTGGCATTAGAGTTGCACTTTTCCCTAGGATAAGTCATTGCTTTCTTTCCTATCGCCTTAGCAACGATGACACGTATTCTCGTGAGGGTTCCTTAGGGTTTCTCCTTAGTTTTTCTAGGTTAGTTGCTTACCCTAGGACACTTCTCCTTTAGGCTAGCCATCCTCTTGGGAAGCCCTAGGTCGGGTAGGGCTTATGCTAGGGTTTACCTTAGGTTTTCACACCTCTTCCTACAAAATCCATTCTTAGGTTAGTCTAGGGTTCGGTTTTAAGATAGTTTATGGTTAGTACAACTAATCCCTTAGATTAGGCTTTGGTTTAGTTTAGATTAGTGTTAATTTATTTTAGGTACGTCTAAATAGCTAGGTTAGATTGGCTCTTAGATTAGGGTTGGTCTCAGTATACACCGTTGTAACATACTATGTTGTGAACATACTACGTTGTGAACATAATAAGCTTAATCTATAACATGTAATTAGATCTTTCGTTCAATTTTCATGATTTTTTTAGTCAACACATATTGCACGAAGTCTCGATTCGGGTATGGATGCCCGAAAAGAGATTTGTTAAGAACCCTAAAAAAACTAAATCAAATTATTTTATAGACATGAATATAACAATAAGAAATAGTACATAGATTCGATACATAATAGATCAATATTCTATTCAGATGCATAATAGATCAATATTCTAATCAGATGCACAATAGATCAATATTCTATTCATATGCGTAATAGGATTTCTGCTAAAGAAATAATTACAATTCATAGTTAAACTAGAAATCCTATTGTAACTAGTTTAGACGGATAAGAAGTAGGATAGGGAACCCGACACCACTATCAAGAAAACATAAATGAAATAGTCGTTCCTCCCAATCAACTCCTAGATCACCCAAGTATCACTTGCTCTAGAACCCTCGAGCCTGTTCACTGAAACACAATAGAAAAATCCACTTTATCCACCATGTCTTGTAATATCAGATCAATTTCCCATCCATTGTCAGCCTCTTGCTTGCTAATTGACATACTATTATATAGTATTTTTCCTATGAATTGGTAATTTATGAGCCTTCTTCTCTTTAGCACTCCACAAAGAGTTGTGACCTGCTTTTGGGAAAGATGCCTCCTACATCTTGAGTTCTCACTCAACAACTTCATCCACTTGTCTTTTCCTCTCGTGGGTCAACAACCACTCTTTCAAAAACTATTTCAGTTCTATTCCCTCCAGTATTTTGTTTTAATTAATGAAAGAATAATCCATTACATTTGTTTTTGACTTCTTTTCAAAAATATTTAAAAAAATAAAATATTCAAAAAGAATTAAATAACAATTTATTTAATCTTGGTGTATTACATACACCTCGCATTAGAGGATAACACCGTCCTCGATGTTATTATATTTATTCTTCCATCTATTCATCTTGAAATAGGATCAGATATTCCTCCCGCATATCACTTTCAAATTCCCAAGTGGACTCTTCCGGACTAATGTGCTTCCCTTGCACCTTGACTTGTCTGATGGTACATTTTCAGAGTAAAAGTTCTCTCTTGTCAAGAATACGCTTCGGTCCCACCTAGAACTCTCCTTCGGGTTCCACCTGTATAACATTCCAATTAATCACATGAGTAGCATCACGAACATACTTCTTCAAAATGGAGACGTGAAAAACATTATGCAATTTAATCATAGGTGGTAGGGCTAATTGGTAGGCTACCAACCTTACTTTTCCCAAAATTTCAAATTTCCCACAATACCTGGGTTCCAATTTTGAATACTTGCCCAGTATTAGGGAGTTTTTCTTTGGTTTTACCTTTATATACACATGTTTGCCTACCTGCAACTCTCGAGGAGTTATTTCCAAGTCAACATAATTTTTTTGTCTTCCTTGGGAAGCTTTCAAATTTTGTTGTGCATGTTTCATGGTTAGTTCCATATCCTTTAACAATTCAGGTACTAACATTAACCTATCAAGTAGACTGCTCCAAAAATGGGAGTATTACATTTGCGTCCATACAAAATTTCAAAAGGAATCATACCGACTGATACTTGAAAATGATTATTGTAAGAAAATTATACTAAGTGCAAGTAATCTCCCCACTTACCTGGTTTTTCCATTACATACATTCTAAGCATATCTTCTAGAACTTGGTTTACTCTTTCCGTTTGTCCATCTGTTTGCGGATGATATGCAGTGCTGAAATTCAATTGTTTTTGTAGTCCTTTCAACAAAGCCTTCCAAAACTTCACTGTAAAATTTATATCTCTATTTGAGATTATTACCTTCGGTAGACCATGTAACCTGGAAATTTATTTCATAAATTGTTCGTGATGTTAACATCCTTATAAGTATATTTTACTCGAATAAAATGAGATGTTTTACTTAGTTTGTCCACTACGACCATGATTGAGTCATGTTGCCTAAAATTTTTAGGTAGACCTATTATGAAATCCATGCTGATTATTTGCCATTTCCATTCTGGAATGGGTAGCAGTTACAGTAACCCTGTTGGATGTTGGTGTTCTTCTTTTACTTGTTGGAATTTGATGCAACGAGCTAAACATTTTGCTACCTCTTTTTTCATGTTAGGGAAAAAAAAGTCCTTTTTGATCATAGTGATCATCTTTTGGTATCTAGGGTGTCCTGAATATGGTCATTTGTGTAACTCATTCATAACAATTAATTTAATTTCTGCTGCAATGGTATGTATAATATGTTTTTATGCACCAATAACACACTTCCATTCATAGTAAAACCTGTTTTTATTTGATTCTTTTCATTTGAAGGAGTCTTTTCCTTTAACTTTTGATATTCTTTATCAAAACTTTTCGCGTTTAAGATTTGATTTTCCATAGCTGCAGCTTGCAAATAGTAAATTTGCATGATGACTTAAAGTGTCTGCAACTTTGATCTCTTTCCCTTTTATATGTTTTATTTTGAAGTCATATTCACTTAAAAATGACAAGCACCTTGATTGTCTAGCATTTAGATTTTGTTGATTAAACAAGTATTTTAAACTTATGTTATCTGACATTAGAATTTTTTCTTCTTCTGATGGGGTAGTGTCACCACACTGTGCATCATAGTTCTTTTCATGATATTTTAACTTTATAGACTCATATTCCATGATGTATTTTTCTTGAATTAAAACCCCTCCTAATCCTTCCTTACATGCGTCAGTGCATATGAAGAAATCTTTAAAAGGGTCAACAATTTTTAAGATAGGGGCGACAGTTAATAGGTGTTTTAGTTTATTAAAACTTTTCGTACCCTTTTTCGCTCCAGTCAAATTTCTTTCCTTTCTTCTATAGTGAAGTTATGGGGTAGGCTATCTTAGAAAATACTTCAATAAAATTTATGTAATAACTCGTAATCCCCATGAACGATCTTATGACAGATACATTTTTAGGAACTAGCCATTCAATGATAGCCTTAATCTTGTCGGGGTCGACATATATTCCATCTTTAGACACTACGTGTTTTAGATATTGATTTCCATCCTTAAAGAAGTCGCATTTTCTAAACTTAGCAAACAATTGTTGTTCTCTTAACACTTGTAAAACTATTCTAAGGTGTTCTTCATGTTCCTCTCTATTAATATTTGAGTAAATAAGTATGGCATCGATGAAGATGACTATGAATTTATCTAAGTAGTTACTCAAAATACTATTCATTAAGCACATACAATATGTAGGTGCGTTTGTTAAACCAAAGGGCATTACAACAAACTCGTAATGACCATATCAGCTTCTAAAAATAGTTTTCATCCTTGATCTATAACTGATGGTATCTAGACCTCAAATCTATTTTAGAGAATATTTTTTCCCCTTAGAATCGATTGAATAGATCATCTACTCGGGGTAAAAGATATCGATTTTTAATAGTCATCTTTTTTAATTGTCGATAATCTATGCATAATCTTAAAGTTCCATCTTTCTTATTTACGAATAAGACCAATGCTCCCCAAGGAGAAACACTAGGTTGAATATACTTCTTGTCATTATTTCTTGTAATTGTGATTTAAGTTCTATAAGTTCTATTGTATTCATTTGATAAGGATCTTTTGATGCCGGTACCTTTCTCGGTATGAGATCGATTGTAAAGTCTATGTCCATTTTTAGAGGTAATCCAGGGACTTCTCCCAGAAAGATGTCTTTAAACTCTTTTAAGATAGGTATATCCTCTATTTTAAGTTTGTTATAATTATCCTTGTCATTCATTGCATAGACTACAAATAATTTACATCCATTACATACAAATATTTTCATTTGCAAGGAAGAAATATCTTTGATCATAACCTTTCTGGGAATTCCTTTTACTTTAATTGTAATGCAACTATCATCTACGCATGTAAATTTTTTATCATAACAGTTGAAAACATAACCCTGTTTTCTTCTAACTAGTCCATTCCTATCAGTAAATAAGAAGAACCTAATGGTAACATATTCAGATCAACATGTGTATTAAGTTCATTCATCATAATTTCACATTTTTTCGCATAACTAGTGACCTTCTGTTTAGTACCTGTGGCTAACTTTATGAGCAAAGTTTTTTCAAAAATTTCTTGTGATAATTTACACATTTCAACAATCCTAGGTGAAACATAACTCAAACTTGTACCTAGATCAATTATAATAGAAAATGGGTTGAATTTTTATCAACCTTCAATTTCGACCATTGAAGTTTGATGGTCTGCTTGTTGATTCTCCAATGCAACACAGATTTTGGGCATGCTTCTCACCATATCTCCAACTGTAACAAGAGTCTTGAATGGAGTGAACATTCATAAAAAAATTATTTCTTGTAGGACATTCTTTAAAATAATGTGGCTCACCACATTCCTAACATTTTAAGGGTTCCCTCTGTGTAGTGTTTTTATTAAAATCAATGGGAGGTTCTCTTTCTTTTGTCGTAGGGATTTGTGGTTTAAAACCTTTATAATTACTGCCTTGATACCCTTTATAATTATTCCTAGTATTTTTGTAAAACTTGGTATTCTTCTTTCTTTGATCAAAGTAATACCGTTTTTTAGTTTTCCAATTAGGTATATTTTCTCTTTTATTCTTATTCTGATCATAACAAAAATTCAAAAGTTTCTCATTGCTTCCTCTAGCGTCTTTGGATTGTCATATTCAATCCTCTCTTTAAACATAAGAGGTAAGGAGATGAGAAAGTGCTGTATTTTTGTTTTTCTTCTATTATACATGGTACATAGAAAAGAAAACTTAGGAATTTACTACAGAGTTCTTTCATGGTCATAGCACCTAATCTTGACTCATAGAATTTCGTAGCTTTTTCTTCATAGTAGTGTTATGGAAGATAATTTTGTTTAAAGTGCTTCTTTAATTGTCGTGGGTGCCATCTTTGATGGGATTATCCCCACTCCGGTCCGTGTTGTTTGTGAACATATATATATACCGTGGTTCTTTAAAGGAACCGTGGATGCCATCATTGATGGTCTTACAACCACTAGGTTTCGAATCCTAATTATTTAAATTTGACAAATAAATGAAAGAAAGCGGCCCCTAGGGTATGTAGTACCATTTTATTATTTGATTTTTTGGTTGTTTTAATGATAGTTCCTATCACGATTTACATTTTATAAATAGGATGCCATCTAACGATGGTCTTACAACCACATATGGATATTTAGATGGTTTCATTGATTGTAACAGATTTGAAAATCTTGATTCGAATTATGTAAAGTGTAATTGGTTTTAAGGTAAGATTGAGTCATGGGTTTAGCTGTGGAATCATGAGCTAGATGTTTAAAGAAATCGTGGTAGTAGAACAAATATTTTATGTTGACAACCTCAACTTTAGTTGGGGACTGCTACTTAATTAATAATTGGATATTTATGATTCAATATCTTGTATAATTAGATATTTATTATTTCATATTTTGCATCTGTAATTATTCCACTGGATCACGGTGAGTCCTGATCTTTGCATTCTCGATCTGTATTGGGGGTTTTTGAAAATAGATGAATTAAATATGTTTTGGATTTATGGAAGCCTCTCGTCTCTTAACCTGTTAAGAGAATAACCAGTTTTATAGTACTTTCGATTGCCAGTTTATGCAGAAGAATACTTGGTTGTGTTATTTGATTTATTTTGTTTTCATGATTTCCCTGTGAGTTTGTTATAAAAATTAAAAAATGTTCTTTTTGTCCGCCGTAACATACTATGTTGTGAACATAAGCAACTTAATCTATACCATGTAATTAGATCTTTGGTTCAATTATCTAATTGTTTTAATCAAAACATATTGCTATAAGTCTCGATTTGGGTATGGATTCCCGAACATAGATTAGTTAAGAACCCCACAAATACTAAATCAAATTATTTTACAGACATGAATATAACAATAAGAAATATATTTGATACATAATAGGAAATATATTGAATCTAGATGCATAGTCACCTCAATATTCTATACAGATGCATAATAGATCAATATTCTATTTAGATGAATAATAGGATTCCTGCTTAAAAAATAATTACGATTCATAGTTAAACTGGAAATCCTACTGTAACTAGTTTAGACAGATAAGAAGTAGGATAGGGAACCTAACACCACTATCGAGAAAACAAAAATGAAATAACCGTTCCTTCCAACCAACTCCTAGAACACCCAAGTCTCACTTGCTCTAGAACCCTCGAGCATGTTCATCGAACCACAACAACAAAATCCACTTAATGTGCCATCTCTTGCATTATCAGATCAATTCCCCATCCATTGCTAGCCTCCTTCTTGCTAATGGACATACTATTATATAGTATTTTTCCTAGGACTTAGTCATTTATGAGTCTCCTTCTCTTTAGCACTCCACAAGGAGTTGTGACATGATTTTGGGGAAGATATCTCGTGCATCTTGAGTTCTCACTCAAAAGCTTGAGCCACTTGTCTTTTACTCTTGTGGGTTAGCAAACACTCTTTCAACAACTATTTCAGTTATGTTCACTCCATTATTTTTTTAATTAATAAAAGACTAATCCATTAAATTTGTTTTTGACTTTTTTTCAAAAGTATTTAAAAAAAAAATTTCTAACATAATTAAATAACAATTTATTTAATCTTGGTGTATTACGAAGCGTGTCTTTGACGCACATTGTGCTTAGAAGAAGAGCGTCGATGACACATTGTACATTCAGTCAAAGAGAGTTGATCACATATAACTTACATCCTTCTTTCTCGATGCTCTGTACGATGCCCTATGCCAATTATACAAGCTACGCCAGTATTTTAACAGTCCAGAAAAATTATAATATTCTATCATATCTCTTGTTAGTCATATTAAGATGGCTACCCCAAAGAAAATTTTCAGACGTTGAAGAGCAAGTATTGTTGATGCTGATCCAAAAGATTTGACAATGTTCCAACATTTTGAAAAGATTATAGAATATCGAAGAAGATTGAACATTTAAGAAGGAGCTACCAAAAGCACTATCGGAAGAGCTTGAAGAGCTAAGAAATATATTAACACCAGTAGGATTATGGAAGACATTTGATGGAGATACATATGATTTGGGCATTACAAGTAAGTAATTTGTTAAAGTGTCAAGATTTGTGGCATTTTGTAGTTGAAGGGAATCCCATTGATCTAGAAACATTTAAGGCTTTGATAGAATTCCAGAAAGAAAGAAGAGAAGTTGTTCCCTTAAGTCTCATACAAGATAATATAGATTATTCCATTTTTCATTACATTGCAGAAGCTTATACTCCAAAAAGAGAATGAGATATATTGAAAGAAGTGTTTAGTAAATAGGAACTGATTGCAGAAGAAAGTGGCTTTGCAAGTCACACAAATCACCAGGCGTTTGAGAATGAAGAGGAAGAAAATCCAATAAACTATGGTTATGAGGTAGCTAATGTTGATCCACTTATGTTGGTTGATGACAATGAAAACAAACCTGTCAATGTAGCCATACCTAGTGATGTGAGTGATAATCTCTCTTATGACAGTTGATAGCAACATAGAAGTTGCAACTGTTGTTGAGAATGAACAACATATAGTTGATAGCAGCAAAGAAGCAACAACAGTTGTTGAGAATGCTCGCAAAAGAAAGATGATTAGATCACAAAACAAACACTAGTAGACAGTCCATCTCAAGACCAAAAAACTAAAAGTTTGAGGGAGTTATATGAACAAATTCTTGTTATTGATAGGCAACTTCAGTATGCTTTGTTGTTTTCTTATCAGCCCACATTTTTTTAAGAAGCACTAAAGGATGCACAATGGGTACAAGCAAATGAAGAAGTCAACGAGAATGATGAAGTAACTTCCATTGCTGAGTAACACAAAGATGTGAATGCTCTCCAAGAAGAGCTGGAATCTATTCATATTTTTTCTGACAAAAATTTTCAGTGTGCAAGTAAATTAGACAACAATAAAAACCATGTTGAAACATAAGAAGAAGACTTGCACTATGTTTCACAATCTAAAGATGATGCTAAAGAACACCTACTTAGCATCAAAATCTAGAAGAAAAAGAAGAAGCAATCTAAGTACACATAATGAAGAAAGTAAAGATGAAGTTTTTGAATGAAATGTAAGCCTAGATGAAGCATAGACCAATTGACATCCTTTTGCATTGATAGTGCTTATAATATTGTCCCACTTGAGATCAAAGGGGTGCTTTAAGAATTGTAATATCAATAGTCTACTATGGTCAATAGTGCATTAGTTAGTTGATTAGTTGAGTAGTTGATTTGGTCACCTTATCTAAAATTAGTGACCCATAGTATTTGCTCACCCATAGTTTTGCTGTTATGTAGTATTATATATACATTTGGTTATCTGCCTCATACATCTCTTTGTTAAACTTTAAAAGACAATCTAAACTTGTAGAATAATGTAACGTAGGTTATGAAGAAATGATGGTTAAATTGATAATAGTTCATATATGGAGATGCAGAGTTTTGATCAGCCATTGAAGAGTAATAAACTAGGTTACGAATTAACCATGTGAATGATGATTGAATGATGGGTGGATATAATCATTCACAGAGTTACTGCTTACCTGATTAGGTTCGAGATTTGACAAAACTTTAGTCAGTTGGAAGAAATACGACTAAACACCATACGCCCTCGTCATCTGCATGCGCCATGTTTGCCATAGTTGTTTGACTGTCCATACAAGTTAACAGTGGGGAAGTTAAAGGGAATCTAATTGACATAATAATTGGTAGTTCAGTCGTTTACGAATGCAAGAAGGGGTGACTTTCGAATATGATAGCTTTCACTCATACACACAACGTAGTTGGCTTGGATGACATATTATGATGCACTATACAGCTCTGAATGCATTAATCCACACTCAATGCAGGCAGCTACCTACTTTCAAATGCAATCACACATTTAGTGACGCATGTGAACTCTATTTTATATATATATATATATATATATATATATTCAATCACACATATACTCTCTCTGGATATCACAGCATCTTACCGACTCTTAAAGCCTCACGACTAAACATTATTATTTATCTTTTGCTGACTTACAAGTTTGAAAGTTCAATTTTAATAGTTGCAGTTGATCCTTAATAATTTGTTACTGATGTATGAGTTCACGTCTCATGGTTTTCATCGAATTTCTTTTCAGTTCTTCGATTCTCTGTGTATGTCCAAATCGAAGTAAGTTATGTGGTTCAACAACCCGTACAAGTATCGCGATATCCCTATATATATATATATATATATATATATATATATATATATATCGCATTGATTTACACTTCAGAATTGACAGAATTTTCAAGAATCTATATCTCTGTATATAATATTCAACATGCGACTTCATATTGAGAGGATGCCCACATCATAATGTGAGTTAATGAAAAAAAATGTCAATTGAATATATATATATTATGAGAGGATGCCCACATCATAATGGGAGTTAATGAAAAAATGTCAATTGAATATATATATATATATATATATATATATATATATATATATATGAGAGAGAGATTGGGAGTTAATGAAATAATATAACGAGAGAATGCCGACATCATAGTGGGAGTTAATGAAATATATATATATATATGGATTTATAGGCTTTTTCATATATATATATACATATATATATTTTATAAAAAAATCAACAAAATCAATTTTTCTTAATTTTTGGCATTGTTAAAAATTAAAATTAAAACCTATTAACATATCTTTTCCATTTTATTATTATTTAACTAGAATACTTTTTTCAAGATCTCCCTCATACTGGGCTGTAAAGAGTAAAGACCATCTGTGCCATGTAGATTATTGAAAATACATATCCACTTATAAAAAAAGAGTTTATTGATTTGCCATTTTTCCTGGAATGGTACATAAAAAAAAAAGTGAATATCCTTTAAATATCCTTTATCTCTATAAAAAGCTGAAAAACACTTATATGCTAAAACGGGTCTCTCATTTACCCGGTCCTTTGATGAGTTTGTGAATAAGTAGTGTAGTACCATATGAATAAGAAATATAACTTTACCCACTTGATGCATACCAGGATTTCCATCCATCAAGAAAGTTAATTGCTATGCCCAATCACGAAGCAAAGGTCTTCACATGCTTCCGACTAAGGATATTATAAGATCCCTCTAAACACATGCCACTCATAATATCCTTATATTTAAACAAATGACCTATATTGATATATTTTTTAATTTTGTTTTTAAATTACTTATATTGATATATTTTTTAAACACATGCCTACTCATAACATCCTTAAATTTAAACAAATGACCTACATTGATATATTTTTTAATTTTGTTTTTAAATGATTTATATTAATATATTTTTAATTTTATTTTTAGATGACTTATATTAATATATATTTTAATTTTGTTTTTAAATAATCTTTTAGATTAACTTTGATGTTATTACTCATTATTTTATGATATACCTGAGTTATTGTGTATTTGTTAGATCGAAGCTCAGAAACGTATGCACATGACCCAATAATTCACTCATGATTGGATATATTTATGTGTGAGAAACGTTTCTCTCCATTGTTCCAAAATAAAGTAATTTAGGTTATGAATATAGTCTACATATATGGATCTATAGACTTACAATCTGCCATTCTGATAAAGTTTAAAACATATTGGTGGAATGTAAAAGGGAGAAATCCAATTGACCTAATAATTGCTAGTACAATCGTTTGTTGTGTGAATGACATATGATGCATCATTAACATGAACCAAATGGAAATTAATAATTTATTATTAAATTTGTTGAAAAATATTTTAATTAACCAAATAAAAATTAATAATTTTGTTAAAAAATATTTTAATTATTTTTGATAAAAAGTGAAAAATAAAACATTTTGTAATTAATCATTTTTGTTTAATAAAATATGTTGAAGGCGGATAAAAGTGAAAATAGTTTTTAAAGAGTGTTTGCTCACCCACAAGCGGAAAAGACAAGTGGTTGAAGCCACTGAGTGAGATTTCATGATGCAGAAGGCATCATCCCAAAAAATCAGGTCATAACTCTTACTTGAGTCCTAAAGAGCAGGAGCCTCATAAATGACCAAGTCCCAAGCAAAATACTATATATTAGTATGTCCACAAGCAACAAGAGGCTAGCATTGGACGAGGTTTCAATATGAGAATGCAAGAGATGACACATTGAAGGATTCTATTATTGTGGTTCAGTGAACAAGTTTGGGGGTTCTGGAGCAAGTAATTTAGCTGCTCTGGGAGTTGGTTGGCAGGAACAACTTTTCCACTTTTGTTTTCCCAACAGTGGTGTCAAGTTCTTAATCTATGTTTTAAATTTATAATAGAATGTTTTATTCTAGATATGAACTGGTTAATTTAAAATCTAATATGCATTGATTAGTCTAGTTTATTTATCGAATTTATATTCAATTATATTCAATTATAAATGTTAAATGGTTAATAGGAAGTTCTTAGATCAGGCATTCAAACTCGAGTTAGGATTTTCTTTTACGGATTATATGTCGAAAATCGAACTCTGCACATTACAGAAATGTATCTATCTATATCAAACTATTTCCTATGTGACAGATTTAGTTAATGTATTTCTACACTCTTCTACTATAATTATTTCTTAGTTTGTAAATCTAATTACCTCAGGTTGAATAAAGTAAGGAATATATCCTATTTAAAATATTTAAAATATCGAGA
>LPNX011138877.1:89142-110322 GCA_001517045.1 Pseudotsuga menziesii
TAGAGGAAATTTACATTATGATTACAATGTGATATATAAACGATCTATATGGACCCAAATTAATTATTCATTTTAAATGATAAACATAATAAAACTATATGTTAAACTCCTATAGAATGAAATCAGGGTAATATATATGGATTCTAGAAAACAACTATATCCGCATCGAGGATCCAAAGTAAATAAACATATACTATTTTAAAGATAAGTAATTTATGAACTGATCCCTTATAGATCCACAAACAAAAAACACAATCAGTTACAATTGTCGAGTATGCCTTTATAGTATACAAACTACAAAAAGTTTCCTACAGGATAGTCTCAGCCAAGATTCAAGTAATCTATTGAAATCCGTTACAGATCTAGAAGTCAACTATCTCAATGCAAACGTAAAGAATCCACAGTCCCAATTTAAAACAAATCTTAGAAGCAAATATTCCTTCTTAAGGATATGCGTTAAAACCAACATTAAAGGCAACCGAGTATTAATATCCATATGAAAATTCAAAACAAATCACTAAATCAACCTTCATTTACAAAAGTCCGACATTAAATCCATCGGTGATGGCAGTCGATATTTTCTTTTAAAAAGATTGTATATATTTCACAAGTAGTTGTAGACCCTACGGGTTGCATTAACTTATCAACAAATGCTAAATAAAGTAATGATATGGTTGTAAGTCCATCTAATGGCTACCATCATTTACCCAAAGGATTGATATAGAACACATAATGCATTCATCTCCACGATATTTTACAAACGAAGGACACTTTACAATATTTAAATCAACCACTGGGTTCATGGCCATAAGAGCATCAAAGATGGTAGCCATTGAATTTAAAACAAACAGTATATCAACTTAAACATAAAGCAAAACTCTTAGCATTTTCGCACAAACCTGAAGGATGGGTCATCACTTATTCAAATTACATGCACAGAAGTGGTTGTAAGACCATATCAGATGGCTTCCACATTCTTTAAAAACCATCATTAAAAATAGTAAGGTTATGTGACTAAGTCCATCCGAGATGGCACCCAAACCCTATCGAAAGTATTCAAAATAATGCAGTATCTAAACACATTGCCGATGGAATGGCTGCAAAACTTGTGCATGGTAAACCCTAAAGGCTTTCATATTACAAATGCTTATAATCACAATAAATAACTTATCTTAATTATGGTGGAGGCTACCACTCTCCATTCCACACTCATACCCAACATTACTTGCAACCAACGAGTAATGGTATTAGTGAGTGTATCGATCAAACCCTTAACAATAAAAGAATTTTGATTAATGAGTTTTGAGCAGAGTTGTTTACCTGGGCGTTTAGAAAAGTAGGCATGGGAGGAGGTGAATCTGTCGCTTCCCTCTCCAACGCCCTCAACCTGCAACAATTGCAAGAGTATAGTTAGAGCAATGTGTTAAACAATTTTTTTAACTTAAAAGAATTTGCAAAACATCGGTAATGGTTTTTAACCTACCTTGGGCATGTTCTAGAGAGGGCGAGGGGTCGACTCCTCTGGAGTACCCTTATCCCTCCTCTTCTTGTAACCAAAACCAGTGTATCAGTAAAACTTCGGCTATATTTTACCAAGTAAAAGTGCATAGAAAAGTTATAGAGTTTAAATATCACCTGTTAATAAGAAGTTGCATGGTCAAAGTAATGGCAGGCTTCATTGAGGCGCTCACAGTGCAATGTCGACCGCTAGAGAAATCTTGGGAGTTCGAAACACCTCAGGTGAAGTTAAAACACCACGCTGTTAGCACACATTTTAAATCAAAAGATCCTTACGCCATTACCACTATCACAAAGCAGAGCTTCGGCTCTCGCTGAACTCAAAATCAAACAACCAGTGCAATAACGATGGTCCCAACATTCCAAAGACATATTAAAACCTTGTCAAAACCCTTACATATCCAATGTACATGTGTAAGGCTGAGATCATTCCTCGGGCTAGTTCAAGGGCCTGGTTGCACTGTCAACTCGCAACCATGACAACATTAAAGTCAAACCAAGTACCACTTTTAACCCACAACAAGAGAAATCATGGCTTGAAACTATTGCACACATGTTATAGCAGCTAGGTTCAAACCACGCGTTATATTTCATGAGGCATAACGTAATTTTTTATCATATCAAACCTTTAGTGGTATGCCAAAAAACCTTACCATCATAACCCATGGTGTATTATATGCCTTAAACATAATCACATGTATCATAAAAAGCCTTGCAGCCTTGTAGTAATATAAGGAAGGTTCACCATATGGCTAGTACCATATGTCCTACAAAAACCCAAATTTATTGCGCTTAAGGGGAAGCTCATAAAACGTACCATAATCTTAGGCTATGGTAAGGCCTAAGCCCTTTTAATTTACACTTGATAAACCTATTACATAAGGGCTTAGATCAAGACTATGGATAGTCTCCCAAGCCTTGGGGCAAGTAAGGCCTTAGCAAATTTAATCAATATAAGAACAAGTAAACAAAGAACATCACCTGTATGGGCATGGTTGAATGTTTCTAGAGAAGCTAGCCATTGAACCTGACATAACAAACATGATAAATATATTAATAACTTGCATGAGTTAAAACATGAGTAATCTGCTAGTAAATGCTGGTAAATGACGGTAAAACTATGCATGTAAATTTTTTATTTTATTTTATGATTTTGAAGTGTGTTACACTATAGAACTTTTGAACTGCACACTAGTGGAAAATGAGAGATTAGTGACCAGGAGACCAAAATTTTTGGTCACCATAGTTTTTCCAAGGGATAAATGACCAAAATTGATAAATTTAAGTGAGATAACTAAAAAAGACCAAGATAAATGACCACTTTTGGTCACGGGATAAAAACCAACTAAAAACAGCCAAGATAAATGACCAAATTTGGTCACATGATATCTAGGCTAAAAATGACCACATAGCAATTGGTCATTTATTTGTCACTCCGACAATGAAAAAAATTACAAATTTGACAATGAATTTGTACATTTTACTAAATTCTAACACTGTAGATGGATTCAGTCTATGAATCCATCTGTAGTGTTAGAATTTAGTAAATTGTAACATATATAAAATATATATTTACACGTCTCTATATTAACAAAATTGAATTAATGCAACCCATCCATATGTTAATTTGGACATGACCTTGGCATATAAAAGACCCACTAAACCTTGGCACGTATGACCCCTTCAACATATTTTCCAAGTCATTTCTTTTACATCGTCATGATAGTCTAGTTAATGTTGTGTCTTAGAGATTGGTCGTTTCTCATTAAAATCATCATCATGTCTTGAATTTTATACCATTGTGTTCAAATTATCACACTTAACATGTTCATATTTAATCTGGCCAAAATTGTCATCATTTGTCCCCTTTGACACTCAATTGAAGCTTAGGTAGGTAAGAGCATGAAAACTATTTTTATTTTTATTTTTGTGTCCTTTATTAATTCGTAGGATGCGTCCATTTGATAGTCTTCTCATTACATCTATGCTTCGAAAGTTGAAAAGTATCCCCCTAAGTCTTATAGAAAAAGAAACCAATATCCCTTATTTATTAAAAAAATATGAGCGCTTCCCCCTATCCTAGCTTTTAAACCCTTTTCTTTCTAAGGTCCTCACCCCTTCCCATTTTCATTTACATAAAAGAAATAAAACACCTTTAAATTCCAAACCCATTTACCTTACCCTTAAAAAAGTCTCCTCCATAGAGATCCTTTTGTCTTATCTAAGTTCCTTATTCCCCTATTTAAATGAAAAATGTGCCATTTCTCTAGTCCCTAACCCCCTTTATAAAAATTATCAAATTAAAATAGAAAATATGATTCTTTCTCTTTATAGTCTTTATATTATATATTATATATTACAATGTATTTTTATTATATATTATATTGTATATTATAACATATAACTTAAAACAATATATATAACATATAACTTATATTAAATACTAGCCTAGATTCAAATCCTAGGCTTTATCAAGCGTTGAGAGGGATCAAATCTCCCGAGGCGCAAACCTCTTCTAAGTTATTGCACACAAGGAGCTATTGGAGGAGAGGTTTGCACCTCCAAAGATTTTATTCCTCTCAACGCTTGATAAAGCCTAATATTTGGATCTAAGATAGTATTTATAAAAAACATTACTGCATAATTTTTTTTAAACTTAGTTTACTTCAAAATATTTATATTTATAACAACATTTAAACAACAAAAAAATATTTTTGTTGACCCAATATGCATGGTAGGATTATGTTGTGTATAGGCGGGAAATTAAAAATGTTGATAAAAGTATTGGGTCTAACTTGGAGCCTAATCTCCTTTTGATTTTTCAAGTTAGCAGGGCCTCTTATGAGATCAGCTGAAAATTGTGTCTAGGCCATAAGTCTAACCAGACCAACTGTCAAACGCCGAACACCAACCTGAGAAAACCCATCACATAATCCCACGACTTGTATTGTATAGAAGGAGAGGGTTTACCAAATGCATCTTGTGGGCATACTAGTTTCAGATCCTTCAATTTAGAGAAAATTCACCCATATAAATCTTCATCGCTTTGAATCTATGATGAGAATGAATAATCGTTGATGTTTCAGCCACAAACTCCAAACACCAACCTGAGAAAACCCATCACATAATCCCATGACTTGTATTGTGTAGAAGACGAGGGTTTATCAAATGCATATTGTGGGCATACTAGTTTCAGATCCTTGGATTTAGAGAAAATTCACCCATATAGAGCTTTGTAACATCCCCAACCCTCTGACCGGTGAAGAGGTAGCTACAATCACCAAGCATACGGGCAAATAGCCCCATGAAGATGAACATGCATATAGTGCTGAAATAAAAACTTAAAACATAAAACATGCTAAGACGCATAAGCCTTCACATGCATAGCGGAAGCAACATACATTCATTCAAGCATACCACATGTTCATCATATTTATTATTCAGTAAATATAAATGCAGAGACAAAATAGTTAAGAATACTCATCTTAAAAAGGACTCGTCCCGCAACCATCTACGTCGCTGCAACGTTCCACCCAACCATAGGCTAGCATGCTCATCAATCTCTCAGGAACACTGCCACCCCCGAGCTGGGCATGATTCCTCAAGGAGTAAGGGTCAAAGTAGGCTTACATGTAGCCAAGGTACACAAATCAGCCAAGCCCACACAGTAGGGTTTATCAGGCCGTCAAGGAGTTAGTGAAGGCTAAATGCTAAGCTAGTGGCCTCAACGGAGAGCTAAGGACGCCTACACCAGAGCTAACCATGACCTCTAAGACATCCACACACCCAACACTAGGAATCAATCCTTTCTCTGTTTCATAGCCCCTCAGGCCCTAACTTCCCTTTCCAATATTCTTCAAGGGTTGTGGAGAAGAAAGCCAATAGTCTCACTCTATCTGAGTGGCTCCAAACACTAGTTTCTCAAGCATACTCAGCCTAATCCTATTCTCAACAGTCCGAAGACCAACCACTGCATACCGTAGTAAAACAACGGTTCACAACTCTATGAAGGAAACAAAGACGACAGGGTAACAACCCAAACGAAAAGGTGAACATAGCTCAGGTCAAACAAGATGTTTTAGAGTTGTTCTTGGCCCTAGCGTGGCCAAAAAAACTCAGCAATAACCCAAGAAGGTACTTGCATACGTAGCAAGCCAGAACCAGGGTAAGTCAACAGCAACCCCAATCATAAAACGACGACATCATTACATGGTCTGCAAAAGGGGAAAGAAGTCAGATTCCCAACGCTGAGCCCACAACACACGATCCTTCATGCAATTGCTGGAGAAAATTACACAGACCCGAAAAAGAAAAAAGGAGCAGACTCCCAATTTAGGCGTGAGGGAAAAAGACACAGCCAACAGTCACAGTTCAACATTGAACCACAGGGAAAAACCATAGCAATCTTCGGCAAATGCCACATTGTAAAGGAAAACAAAGTCAACAATGCATGGAGGAGACTGCAACCAACATTCAGTGAGGGAATTGCCGCAGTCTTCGGCTCATGATCCACTATGAAGGATGGAACAATACCCAGTCCAATAATGTGTAAAGGAAAGAAATCAGTTCTCTACATAGATATCGAAAGGAACACAACCACAGACCAAAAAAACGCATGAGAGAGGGAAGGCGAACCCCAAAACAATGGAATGTAATCCATTTTAAGTACGCCCTGCGTGAGAAAAATGAACGATCGGTGGTGGGGAGAGTGGACAAAATGATCGACCATCGCTTCATGAAGGGAGTGCAGGCATGAGCGTAGTGGTTTCCTGCCAGCCCATAGATTCCCTCACTAACAACAAAAACTAAGGTGGTCGACACATGGAAAAATACCAATATCCCCCATGGGTTGGACAACCCCCCCTTAACCTTAGGAATCATGCCCTTTTCATTTAATGTTGCACCGTCATAGCTGGATGTAGGTTTAATTTAATTGATGTGCGTATTTACATGATGCTAAAACTATAATGTGCTGGATAACACGATATACCATCGGCAATGATCCCTCTTGCCGAAACATACACAACCAAATCGATGGTGGGGCTTTTGCCTTTAGCTCCTCACCATGATTAATTACAATATATACATCATGTACCTTTTAATGCAAATGGGGTCAAAACCGGGGCATTACAAGCTTCATCGCTTTGAATCTATGATGAGAATGAAGAATCATTGAGGTTTCAGCCTCAATGAGGTACTTCCTAAAGTACCTATTTCTTTGCATTCACATATGGGATTTAGGTATTTCAGTTCCAATCCTTTACAGACCTATTCCACTATGCTTTTGGGTTTCTAACAGGATATGCTACTCGTGTTTCTTCTTCCATTGATGATGTTGTAGTTTCTCTCTATATAAATCATGAGTTATTCTATTAAAAGCATGGGTTCTCGTTTAATTTTTTTGCAAAACAAATGGACCTCCACATTATTTCATTTGTGAATTATTTTAATGCTAAAAAGAATACCTGTTTAAGCATGATTCCTTTGTAAATTCTGAGCTTACTTGTTAATGATTGATGGATATCCTGGTTATAATTATTAGATTCCTTCCAGTTCAAAAATTGTGTGTTGAAGTGTGAATACAGGGTAGGTCCTGTACGTACTAATTTCACTTCCAGGGATTAGAACTTTGTTCTCTGGGAAACTATATTTTTTTTTAATTGGGAGAAATTTACACAGTATTAAAATTTGAGTGAATCTGATGGAAAGTAGCATAGATCAATGTTGAAAAAGTCGGCATCGACAAAAAGTCGGCAAGGGTCCTGAATACAACTTCTCGGCAACATCGACGAAAAAATTGGGAAAAGTCGGCAAGCATTAAAAAATACAAAATACATTCATTTTTTTTAGGATTTTAAACATTTAAAGCAACAAAACATCAGATAAACACATTGGAACATAAATATGGAGAAAGAATTGATATATATCATCATCATGTAGTCATGCCAAATGTAAAATGATACATCAAAGTCAATACTGTATCATGAAACATCATAGTTGTGCAGTCAAGGACTTAAAAGTAGATAACCAATACAACATGACATCACATATATTATATATAAATGTATTCGAGGAAAACTAGCATCTAGCTATCTAATATCAATGCTCTCTTCCCAAGTTTTCCATTCATACTTCATATTTTTCCCTACTCCAATGATTAGGTTTATATAAGATTTTCATAAATGCTTTTTATTTGTCCCTCCATCTTATGACTTAAACCTAATTTTTGAAAGGTATATTTTATTGATTTGGTTGTTAGCCATTAAACGTATTTCTTGTTTTGTATTGGTGATAAATCATAGATGTATTTTTCACTCCTCCCAAATTGAATTTCTGACATGAGCCTCACATTTAGCCCTAATTCACATACCACTTGAAACACTTCTCTCTTTTTCCTACAATGTGCTATGATGATCGCTCAAAATATGTTTGCTCAAAAAATTCCTTAATAGTGAAAAAAGTAATTCAATTTCCATTCTGATCTTTGATAAATGGATACATATTTTGTGAAGATTATCCTTGCATGGTTTGATCTTCAAATACAACAAAGTTTTGAAATATTTATATGGTAGAGGAAAGGTGTTAGTATACAACAAAATTGCTAAATTGGCAAATTTTTGGAAAATTAGTCATTTTAGCCTTTTTAGCAAAAATGGATATTTTTTGGAAAAAGTAGGGAAAAGTCGGGACTTTTTGGAAAAAGTCGGGGCTTGCCATTTTTAGCATTTGGGACTTTTTGGAAAAATTCACGACTTTTTGGAAAAAGTCGCGATATTTTGGAAAAATTCGTGACTTTTTGAAAAGTTAAAAAGTCACGATTTTTCTAGCCGATTTTTCGGCTTAGGGAAAAACTAGCGACATTTTGAAAAGTCAGTGATTTTTCGGAGAGTTTTTCAACACTGGCATAGATATATTAGATAATGAAGACAAAATTCAGCCAAGATAGAATGTTTACATTCATATAATGATGATTCTATCATAATATTTGAGAAGCTATTGGTATAACGAATTATTGAAACTTGTGTTTTATGTTTTCTTTCTCTTATAGACTTAAACAAAGAATTATTGAAACCTGTGTTTTATGTGAAGAACAAAAGAACATATTGAAAAACACATTCCTTGACTGAATCGATAGGTTCCAAGTCCTAGGAGACAAAATATTTGAATGTAATGATTGGAATTTCCCAAGTCCAAATTGGGGGCAACCATGTGGATGTATAGCTTGAGAAATGTAAACTTGATAATGTGAAAACTAGGCTAAAATACTAGAGGAGGAAATCTATGTTCATAGATCTATGCCGCCCTAGTGCTCCTTACCTTGATACTCTCCCTTTGTCCTCTTGATATTCCACTGTATTGAAATCCCCACAAACCAACCAATTAGCCTTAAAGCAAGCATATGATGCCAAAATTTCTCTCATTGCTACAACCTATGCATGTGATCCCTTCCCCCCAACCGACCTCAACTCCTGACCAACCTATGAAGATACCCCTAACTTTTTGACCAACCTAAGAAGATACCCCTAACATTCTAGTATATGCACACGCACACAACTCGCCATATATATAGTTTCTAGGGCATAGGTGTAGTATATATACAACCAACTTAGGCCATGGAACATTATGGCATAGATATAGCTCTGTTGGGTACAATTATAGTAGCGAGGGACATCGATTCTCTCTTTAAGGGGAGAGAAGGAGAGCATTATACATATCATGGGGCAAATTGAATAGAAAGGTTTATTGTCTATGGATCGAATTCAGAGTAGACATGTGAGATTTGATTTCTAATTGATAGGATACTAAAGGGAACTATGTGCAAGTAAAAAGCTCAGAATGCTCCTAGAAAATTGAAAGGTTTGAAGTTAGGTTTGGTTAATTATTACAATAAAAGAGAATCCAATCCAAATAAAGTGGTTTCTCCACCTCCGAGTTTAATTAATGGTCAAATAGAAAGATGGCCAAAAATTGTTTCCATGTAGTTATGTTCATAGGTGGCCAACACTGTAGAAACCCATGAATGTTGACTCTTTGAGTAAAGACAGTTTGCCTTTTGTATTAACTAGTAGAGATGACGAATGTAGAAATTTTACTTTCACCTTTGTGGAGCTTGCTCAGATTTGGATGGGTAGTTTAGGTCTAAAGTCATTTTATGATGAATTAATGATGAAGGGCGTGGAATGGAAAAGAAAACACCACCACAAGTATATGTCTATCGTAGATGTGAAGTTCCTCGTATGTTCATCATGTCTAGTAACTTTGTAAGCAAATTGTTCATTAAGAGCATGGCTAATGGGCTAGATATGGGTTCTCACCATCTTAATTGTTTTCTCTAGGACATTTCATCCAGCATTGTCCGAAAAATGAGGATACCAATTTTGACCTCAAAAGGGTGAAGACTCCAACCACTACAACAAATCTTGGAATTAGCGTCCCATTTGCCGTCCCTTTTTAGTGTAATTTTTTTTACATTGAGTGGTAAAACTATACGCTAAATGGGATGCGTCATGGACAAAACTTAAAGCGTCTTAAAAAATGCCTTTTTTTGCTTCCTAAATAGCATCCAAAATAGCGTCTCTTTTTTTACTTCCAGAATAGAGTCCAACTTTGCATCCTAAACAACTTCGAGGTTTGCTTCCAGAATAGCGTCCAACTTTGCTTCCTAAACAACGTCGACATTTTCTTCCTAGATAACGTCATATTTTGCTTCCTAGCGAGTGTCTTATTTTTCTTCTTAAATGACACCCTCGTTAGCGCCATATTTGCGTCCTTAATAGTACCATGTTAGCATCCAATATTGCATCCATTTTTGCTACCACTTTAGTATCCCATTTTGCACCATGTTTTACTTCCAAATATGTGCCAATTTTCGCTTCCAAATTTGCATCAATTTTTGCTTCCTTTTTTGCATCATGTTTTGCTACCAAAATGATGCCAAATATTTCTTCTATTGTTGCACCATTTTTCTTCCTATGTAGCACCATCTTTTGCATCCAAAGTAACGTCTTATTTTTTTACCATATCAACGCCATGTTTGGCTTCATCATTAGAGCCACGTGTTGCATCCTTTTTAATGCCTAGTTTCACATCTCTCATGTTTTGGTCACTAATTTAGTCATTTTTAGTAATTTTATATACAAGTTTTGGTCATTTTTTTTGGTCACCTATCTCTTATTTTTTGCTTACTAATTTAGTTGTTTTTAATCGATATTATAGTATCATTAGGGCATGGAGGAATTGAACCACCAAGCTCCTGCTTGTAAGACAGGCGCTCTTCCATTGAGCTAGAACCCTTTAAGAATTTGGGAACCTAACTTACAGAGTCCTTTATAATGGTAAAAAAGATTAATACACAACTTTGAGTATCTAATGGTTGACAAAGGATGATAGATTGTATTATCCTCAACATGGGATTGATTACATTCCTTTGTTCTCTATATATCATTATCCTATGATTGTAAAGTTTCTATCATTACAGTACCAACATCTGTAGCTTGTGAGGTAGTAGCATCACCTTTTTCCTGTGATCTGGTGGTATCATGGACCTAATCTGATTTTGTGTCATCAACTAGTTGAGCCCTCAATAACTGAGAAACAAAATTATCCTCAATTCCTAATTTTATCATAGTGCCACTCATTCCTCTAAGTTGCTGACTATCATCAACCCAGCTACTCAAACGATTTATTGGTCTCCCACTTCAAAGTGTTCAGTAAATATAATCCAAATGGGACAGATCTGAAGTAATTTCAATATTACTCTATGCTACAACCTTATCATTATTTGCAATCATAGACACATTACATTATATATGTCCTTAAACTATGAATTCTAAAGTTTGAATCCAAGAAAAACAATTTATAATCTAGAAGATGTTGAACAACCATAAATTTTAAAAATTACATATTGCTTAATGAAACAATGATCTAAATGGGGTAGATCAATATGGGGTAGTAGTCAATATGGCTCAGTCACCAAGTGTGAAAACCACAACAGTGATACTCAGCCCCACATACAATAGCAGTTAATATGAATCAGTCAAGAAGTGTGAAAACCCCAGCAGTGATACTCAGCCCCAAAATTAGTACAACTGTAGCAAGGCAAGATAAATTTAGAAAACATAACTTTGTCACTGTGTTAAAGTTGGTACTTGAGATACACTTCATCAAATGCAATGTACAGAACATAAACAATAATATAGTACAAGAAAAAACTAATGACCGAAAACTAATAAATAACAATGCTGGTTCATATCTGGTTTGAATCAACCTTATACTCAGATACTTTTAGGATCAAATCTTGTCACTAAAAGGACAATATCAACAATGAAACAATTGACATACATTGAGAGAGAAAGGGTTAGGAATAAGGTTAGGCACATACAGTAGCATTCAATATGACTTATTCACCAAGTGTGAAATCCCCAACAGTGATACCCAGCCCCAAACACAGTTAGGAACCAGCAGGATCACAACCAGTTCAAGAAGATTAACACAAGTCACAACTGAGATCTTAGCAACCCAGCAAGGTCAAGTCAGAGTCCTAACAACCCACAAGAATCATAGCTCTGTCCAAACCCCTCATAAAGGTCACAACTCAAGTTCAATGAGCACACATAATGGTCACATCCCAACACAGGTGGCATCCAAGAGTCATAGATCAAGTTTGAACAACCCCAAGTCCTAAGGGTCACGATATGCTCTAACAAACAACAGAAGGGTCACATCCTAAGTCTAGGCAAGCAACAGTGATCACGACCCAATCTAAGAAGTCACAAAAAAAGTCACGTCGTGTCTAAGAGGGATCAAAAAAGTTATCAATAGTCATGACCTGTTAGAGAAAGAATCAACATTCTATGGTTCAATTAAGGTAAGGTCAAACAGTCACTACCTACCCAAGAAGGGTTTTACCTAGTCATGTGACCCAGCTCAAGAAGGGTTCCACATAGTCATGGCCCAACTAGCAACTCAATCACAGTTCAAATATAAGGGGTTTAGATCAGTCATGTCCCAACCCTAAGGGGATTATATTAGACACAACCCTTAACAAAAATGGGTCTATTAGCCATGGCCTCCCCAAGAAGGGCTTCTATCATGATAAGCATCCTACAAAAGATTATGCCCATCTCAAGGAAGATCAACACATGTCAAGGAAACCCTTAACAAGATGAGAATATGGACATGACTTATTCATGACACCAACAACTTGAACAGGAAGACCAAAACACTAGTAGGCTGAGAGGAGAGGTGGTGGAAGCTTAGAGATAGAAACAAAACCCTAGACGTCAATCTATTAGCAGCAGCAAAACCTAGACAGGTGAAAGATCATATCTTCAAATTTGTCTTGTGAACACACTCTCTAAAATGAAATTCAAGACTTGAATTTATAATCTTAACAAGCCTTCTAGAAAGGTTAATCCACAAACCCCTATATTTTAGGGTTGTTACCAAACATAACATAAAATAATGTTAAGTTGACTTAGGATAGGGTACTAACAGTCAAGTGGTCATATAAAATAAAAAAAATAAGGTTAAGTCATCATACCAAAGGTTCTCATGGTACCACATACAACAAGGGTGCTAGGACCAAAAGGACCATAAGTCTACTAAGCATCAAAACAAGGTGGTAAGGAAACCCCCATACCCATAAGACCAAGGTGTACAATAAAGGTGGGGAAACAACCCCTTTTACCCATAGGACTAACAAGACCAAGGACATTAATCTTTTCTCTTTCAAGGTATATTGTCATGTGTGTTCCATACAATTTTATCATCACCGTATAAGGATAATTCACGACAAGATGTATCGTGACTTCTCAAATACACATTATAGGAGGTATATACAGTGAAAGGGTGTTTTTTGATATATTTCTATCTCATAACTTGCGGCCATGAGCTTGTACCTGTGCACTATCTTTAACATGTATTGACACTTGCTTGTCTACATCCCTGTTTGGATTCAGAACACGAAAAGAAAGCTTATGTTCTAGTTTATCTAGAGTGGGATGTAGGAAAATAATGTCATTCCCTTACTAAGGTGAGAAAGAAAATCAAAACCAAATATGCTTTGCAGATGGAGACTCAAAAATTTTTAGATATACCAGCATCCCAAAGCACTTGGAGACCTTGCACAGGTACAATTTCCTTGATTGAGAACTTGTGGATAGTGTTCCCAAGTTATGAGATAAAAATATATCAAAAAACACACTTCAAACTATACAGACCTCCTATAATGTGTATTTGCTTCAAACTGGGATAAATAACTTCAACAATGTTTACCAATTTCACAAACCTCAAGAGAAAGATCCATCATATATATAATAAAAGTACTGCATATTTAAAATCCATTCACCACAATAATATTTGGCAAAATAAGGTCTGATATAATTTATCTTATAGCTGTAATCTTCACAAAAATGATAACTGCTTACAGAGAATACGTAGATCACTAGTTGGTGAAAGAGTGAACACTTGGTATTGGCTGGTAACTATAGTATGGGGAGGAAAAACACCCTTTCACTGTACAAACATCCTATAATGTGTATTTTCTTCAGACTATTTGTCTGAAATAAAGAACTTCAACAATTCTTACCAATTATCAAGAGTAATATCCTCCATATATACATTGAAAGTAGTGTCTATTTAAAATACATTCACCACAATAATATTTGGCAAAATAAAGCCTGATATAACTTATTTCAGAGCTAGAATCTTTACAAAAATGATAACCACTTACAGAGAAAACATGGATCACTAGTTGGTGAAAGAGTGAGCATTGGGTATTGGTTGGTAACTATAGTATGGAAAGGAAAAACACCCATTCACTATACAGGCCTCATATAATGTGTATTTGCTTCAAACTAGGACAAAGAACTTCAACAATGTTTACCTATTTCACAAACCTCAAGAGAAAGATCCACCATATATATAATGAAAGTATTGTATATTTAAAAGACATTCACCACAATAATATTTGGAAAAATAAGGTCTGATATAATTTATCTCAGAGTTGGAATCTTCACAAAAATGATAACCAGTTACAAAGAATAAGTGAATCACTAGTTGGTGAAAGAGTGAACACTTGGCATTGGCTGGTAACTATAGTATGGAAAGGAAAGACATCCTTTCACTATACATATCTCCTATCATGTGTAATTGCATCAGACTATTTGTTTGGGATAAAGAACTTCAACAATGCTTACCAATTTCACAAACCTCAAGAGCAAGATGCGTTTGTCCAATATTCAGCTATTTCCTGTGGAAGAAATTTAAAAAAAGAAGAGGATTGTGGAAGAACCTCTATTTCCTATGGAATAAATTTAATGTGGAATAAATTTAAAAAAAAAGAGGATTGTGGAAGAATCTTTTCCAATAAAGTGGGTTGAGTGGGTGGATTGAGATTAAAAAAAATAAAGAAAAAAATATATTGTAGAACCTTTTCAATGGGGTGGGTTGATTTAAAAAAGAAAGAAAGAAAAAAAGAGCAGAATCGAGGATTATTTTTTATAAGGGAAGAAATGAAATATCCATTAATTCTACAAATGCAATATGCACATGTTGCATGTAATTTCCATACCATCTCCGAATAACAAATAGTGTTTTTTTCTAGAATAAAATATAAATTACAAATATACAATTGCTGAGTCACACATATCATACCTTGCTTCAAATGGGTTTCAAGTAGTAAATATGAAAAATGTGATTAGATCAGGTTTGTAAGTTATCCTCTCTACCCTGAAAAATTTTGTACTAGGTAGGTTGATATGAATGTCAAGATTAAAGCAAGTACTAGGCGACTTGTATAGATGACTGGAAAAATCCTATAGTGGGAAAATTTTAAAATAAAAGCCATTGCAAGACAAGGTAATAGAGAATGAACTATGCCAACCTATACCGGCAGCAGTTATGAATTCAATACTTGGAAAATGAAGCATATGTACAGTATGTTCAGAGTTTGTCTGAAGGATTGTTTAAAAATCATTGTAATTTTCAATGCAATGTAGACATGTTTGAGTAAGACAAGACTACTTTATAAGAAAATATGATCCAGATATAGAAATCCAATTCAAAAACTAAATGAAGTCATAGGGGGCTTCCAGGTGGTGAAGGCATCCACCAAGGTTCAAGTTTCCCCACTTGAAAATTAAACAAACAACTGTACAAGAATTAAATTATCTGAAAATAATTTTGAAAAAACTCTTAAAGAAATTCCAATCTTTCTTTTCGTTAATCACTCCAACCTTTATTTTGATTAATCAATTCTAACTTTGGATAAGGATGAAATATTGAGAATTGTACCTTGTTAGATAAATGCATTCAGACCTTGATTTGTCATTCCCAAGGGAATTGCTTTCAGCAATGGCTTTGCTGATACTATCAACATTTCTGAAGACAAATTACAGTCAAGCTAGTAGATGTGAGATTTTATCTTCAAAACTGGTTGCAAGTTCTAAGTCTATTTTGTTGGTTGTTTAAATAGTGGTTGACTCTATCTAGCTTATATTTCCTCAGGTGTCTACAAATGTTTTTTTCCTGATATTTCTAACTTCCATTCTGAAAAATAGTGCTAATAAGAAAACCCAGTTTGCAACATTCAACTCCTCAAGCTTCTTTCAGCTAAGAAGTTGTTTGATGTTTCAAGCAAAGTTGCTCCAAACTTATGCCAAGACCCAATGCATTTCACTACAATTGGCACAGACACAAATAAAATCATGTCTCGATTTCAGACAATTTCGCCCCAAACTTATACCAATACCCAATCCAAATCTCTTTACTAGCACTAACATAAACACAATACAAGCATATCTTTAGAGATGTTCAAACGATGGTGAGTGCGATATCAACTTTCATTGATCCGCAAGCCACCAATGACACCCACCAATGGTTTTGATTTCAATGTTATCGATTTTTTCCTAATTTTTGGGAGGAAAGAGACAACAGTAATCTATGACACAAACCACCAATAACACCCAACAATGGTTTTGATTTCAATGTCATCTGTATTTGTCTTCTTTTTGGCAGGGGATAAACAACAATAATTAATGACACAAACCACCAATGACACCCACCAATGGTTTTGATTTCAATTTCACCTGTTTCTTTTGCATTTGGGGGGAAGAAACAACAGTAATCCATGAATACGAGAATGGAAAAAAAAGAGTAATCATTCATATGCAATTTCAAATGAGAAATATGAAAAATAGAAGTGATATAAATAACAATAAAATGTACCATTGAGCTGCAATAAATCGGACTGGACTCCACCCCACACCATGCCTCCCAAATGACCATTTCCCACGGGCAATGCATTCATCCAATATTCAGCCGAAAAACTCCACTTTAAGTTCCTTCTGATCATCTCATCACCTGTCTCCTATCCCAAAAAATACCATGGGAGATATACCAAATACCAAAATGTTGAATTCACTGTTCACACAGCGACACTCAATGGCATTCACTGCCATAATCCATTAACAGATGGGTTGGGCCATGGAAAATTGTAATGGGCATTTAATATTGCAAACTTCACGTGGATGGTGCCACCGTGCAAGCCTTCCAGGTGGACATTGATGACCTGGACTTGAACCTTTTGGATTCCAACACTGTATATAGGCATAATGAAGTTTTTATGAAAAATTAAACCGTCATTTTAATGTTCTAGCAAAGATTTTAAACGTTTAACAAAACGGCTTTGGCCAATTTTTACCTGTATTTGACGGGAAAAAAGTTCACAAACGGGAAAATTCCCATCAATTTCCAACTCTCTGCCCATGGAAGGTTAGGTTGGTTATACCCATTGATTAATGAATGAGTCTCAACTGCTGATAGTCAAGTCGATACTCTCAGGTCTGGTCTGGTATGGTGCTCAGAGCAGGTACCAGTTCTTAGGGCAAGTCAGTGAGGCCAATATTGAGGTAGTCAGGATAGGATCCAGGCACAGAAAAATTGACAAATCTATATTGACGAGAATAATGAATAAACCCTTACCCAAGAAAAAATCTAGCCAAAAATTGCAGAAACCCTTATTTAAACATAGATATTTAATATCTATACATAAAAAATAACCATAGAAGAAAGAGGGCTTGGGTGGATCGCTCAAACCCTGGCCGAAAAAGTAGTGAGTTGAGAAAATATCACAAGCCCTCACAGAAAACTTGACAAATCTATATTGACGAGAATAATGAATAATCCTGTACCCAGGAACACACAAGCCACGAATTGTATCAGAATTTTGACGAAAATAATAATGGATGAATATGAAAACTCACCTGACAGTGGTAGTAGATGAGAGGAAAATATCCGTTTGCAGGTAAAAAACTCCAGAACCTTGATGATCCCTATGGAAAGAGTGATGTAAGGGGTGGAAACGATCAATAAGAAATAAAATAATTTTTTTTAGAAGAAATTTGCAACATTTAGAACGCATTCCACCCACATTGTACAATAGTCGCAGACATCAATGGCCAATGCACAATAGAATAGTCAAAAATTACCAAAATAAATTACAGCACCTATTAGCTTCAGTTCCAAATACATCCCTCAAAATTTGGCTTCACAGTAGGAAGCGCTGCAAATCAAACATAACCGTATTAGTGAGATTCAAAAGTATCTCCTTTATCTTCAATTTCATGATTTATTTGGATTTGCTTGCCTTCCTTCCTTTCCAATTCCCTATAGATTGTGCTTTTAATCTTCTCAACAGGTACAACAGGGAGGCAGGCCGCTACTCGGTACTCCACCTTAGACAAATACTGAACCCCATAATTATACTTCTCAACACAATAAACACTGGGTAGAATAAGCACCTCTACAAGCAGGGGAACAAAAGGAAACCCACGAATCTTGTACCAAGCCAACATGCACCATTTCTTTGCAACAGGTTCATACTTGTTATACAAGTTCTTGGCAGAGGGTTCATATTTGGAATACAAATTATTTTCCATTTCCTTGGTCTTTTCCACTACTCCAACTTGCCCAACATTGGTTATGACGGACCTGGCAACTTCTGGTGCCCTTTTTGCCGCGTGATAAATTTCACAAGTTTGTGATTTCAGAGTTTGGGGCACACAACTGTCAAGCTGATTGATCACATTACCCAACTTTTTTTTTTTCTGCGAATTGCAGAATCTCGAAAGGCTTTCCCTTGACCTTCTGGTAGACAGGCATGACAAAAAGCTTAACAACTCCCTCCATGGCATAAACCCCTTGTTTTAAAGGCCTCGATTTCTCTCTGACATACCTGTAGACTCTAGAAAGACGAGCCATGGCCTTTTGAGTGGCATCCTGGAAAAATCCAAGCTATCTGAGCCTTTCTTCCCCTTCATTCTGGCGATTCGACTGAAATAAAGAAAAGAATGCGCGAACAAATACTAAACACTTTGCATTTGTGTAGGAGCTAAATATAAACACGATCCAAACTTATTTTCATGTTCGCCTTGAGTGGTCCTCATTTTTATATTTTTATTAGGTTCTTATGCAAACAAATCATTCACTCATCATCGACATTGTTATTGTTTTTTAAATTCCTACTTCCCTTAAATATATGGGGTTACTTTTTCTTTTCCCTTTGTTTTCCATGGAAACCCACACTCAACCATAAAGTGAGAAACCCTTCAAAACTTCATGCGAATAAGGTGACCGTTTTACCTATTGTTGGATAGATAGTTCTTACATCCAACATTTATGATGGCCTTATCATGTGGTTTATTGGTCTGGCGTGCAACTACAGTGCTAGCTAAGTGGTTTCTTGGATTCCTTGATTCAAGGAAGATTTTTTTTTTAACAAACAAGGTATAGTAATGCACGAGGAATGCACCCTAGAAACATAAGCACAAGAAGAATGCACCCTAGAAACAAGGTATTCAAATCATGAGAACAAGAAGAATGCACCCTAGAAACATGTGCCAACATTTCAAGAAAGACATTTATGAATGCATCAAAATGTGTGCTATAAGAGAGGGTGGTCCATGGAAAACCAAAGGATATTTTGCAATCATCATCTTCCAAGTGTGATACCACTCCAAAGAGATAGGTTGGTCTAGTATTAATCCTCCATGTGGTCAAATAGAGTTCAATCAAGGATGGATACACCCAAATAACCCTTATTAAGTGTGCACAAGGCTACTTCTCCATTAAGGGATGTTAAACATAATGTGGTTTGAAGGAATATGTATGAAATGTACTCATATATGTTAAGTCATTTTAGCTAGGAGACTTCAGAATCACATAAGTATATCAATAATCTTGTTGGAACCATTCAGGGTGATCTTAACTGAGTAATGGCAAACATAGCAAAGTACAAACCATAGGCATTCATGTCATCAAGGCATAATTATCAACACTTTAAAACTTAGGGAGACCCTAAGTTGATGGCTTCCCACTCAATAAAATGCACAAAGTGTTCAATAATTGCATCAATGCTAATCAAACAATATTCCAAGCATGCCAACATTGTTAAAAAGGAGAGAGCTCATCAAGATGTTAGCTATTAACAACATGTTATGGAGTCCATCAAAATTCCATGAAGAGACTGTAGAAATTCAGGCTTGCAGTAGATTAATTTCACCCACAACAATTAACAATTGATCATGCAAAATTATCAACAATGGAGACTAAATATGGAGCTGTAACACAAAATTATATTAACTGAGTGTACAATAGCCAACCCTGTAATAACATAGGTTGCTGAATATATAGAATACATGAGCAAATCGAATGCATAAGGAAGCATCCAAATCTAGCATAAAGCAGGCTTACCCAAAATAGGCAAATCCCCCCATAGGTGTAAAAAGCTGATCCCAAATCTATCAAGGACCCCACGAATTAGAAAGGGTGCATAGGCAAGCTAAAGAGTGGTCAAATGGCAGCTCACACATGCTTTTGCATGGAGGAAAGAGTGGAGGAGGAAGAGGCAACAAAGTTGATTCACCTCACCTAGTCTTGCTTTCCTATGTGCCTTAAAACACTGAAAAAGCAGGGTATAAAGCAGAAAAAGCAGATGGGCGCCTAGGAGGCCAGGAATAAAGCAGATTTGATTCCTAAGGCTTTCCCAATCGCTACATGAGTCAATAATGGCAAGTTTGACCTCTATGGATAGGAAATTAGCAACTTGCACATGGTGGGACTCATGGACTAGGCAAATAAGACAAAATAAATGAATTAATGTCTAAGTGGGTAAATACTATGGGTTGATTATTCTAACAGAGACCTCATCCAATTGCTACGATCAACAACTCATTATCAAATCAATCAAAGAAGAGCAACATCTCTAAGCCAAGGTTCACATGTACCCAAGTCGATACATTAAATCACCATGCAAGCTTGATTTATCACAAGTGTAACCCTCTTACAATATCAAGGATAATAAAAATGAGTATTCACTTCATATTCCCATAATTTGAAACTATTTATTATTTACTAAAACCTAAACTTACAATATAATGACATTAAAATTGTACTTTATATCTTATATATATATATTTTGGTTAATTATTTTATTAAAAATGTACAAAGATAAAAGAGCAATGTGCCTTTTTTTTTGGTTAATTGTTTTACTAAAAATGTACAAAGATAAAAGAGCAATGTGCCTTAACAATTTCAATTTCCTTTTTTTTAAGGTTAATTATTCTATTAAGAATGTACAAAAGATAAGAGAGCAATGTACCT
>LPNX011138897.1:8651-19845 GCA_001517045.1 Pseudotsuga menziesii
ATACAAAAGAAGCAGCACTTGTAGCTGCATATTCACATTCTCTTATCAACAAAGCTATCCTTTGGGTATTAGCAGCATTCATGGTTCTTTCATTCTGCAATTCATCCTGGAGAGAGGCATTCTTGAGCTGCAACTCTTTGAACTTGTCTTTAGATGCTTTCTCCATATTTTCCGCATGAGTTTTATGCTGTCTCTTGACCTCATCTAGTTCTTCCTGCAGCCTTTTCATTTCCTCTTTCCTTTTGTCGAACTCCTTGTTCAGTGTGAGAACTGCATCAAGGTTGGCACCTGTGAAAGCACCCAAAGTTGTGGCTGAATACACTGCATCAATCTGAGGGTCACCAGACTGTTGAGTCCAGACTATTTGATTGGTGACAGGTCTAGACACATCATCATGATCCCTACTTCTCTTCTTTCCTTTTCTTATTACTTCCTTTGATGACCTACTATAAAAATAATCCCCAAGAGAGACTGCACTCTCTTCATCAAAATTATCAACTGAATGAGTAAATGATGAAGTCCCACTCACTGTTGAGACCAATGAGGATGTCTAAGTAATGGTAGGAGGTGGCATAGACATAGCGATAGGAGAAGTAGAAAAGGGAGAGGGGATATTTTGATCAATTGTGGGCATAGAGGTTGAAGAAATGATTGGGGTGATACTTTCAGAAAGTGGGGTGTTAGTTCCAGTGATCGATTGTGATGAAACCTGCTTAAGAAAAACTGATGATGGAGCAATGGGTGGAGGTAATGGCAGAGAGATTTTGAAAGACTGGGTCTCATCAATAGTAAAGGAAGGAGTGTGGTGTTGGACTGAGATAGCTGGGATAGAAACTGGTGGTGAGGTCAAAGAATGATAGAGCTTGGATAATGGGGACGATGGGATGACCCCAACAGGAAAAGTGGAAAGAGTGTGGATGGATGAGAGGAGGAGTGTTGCAGTTGATGAGATAGGAAAAAAAACATATTTCGGGATGCTTAAGTTAGGAATAGAGTCTTCCATTCCATTATCATTGAAAAAATCTGCAAATGTTTTCAAAGGCTCAGTCACTTCTTTTGTTATAGGCACAGAGGAATGCACTTCTTCTTCAACATCAGAGTTACTAAGGTCAATGGTAAGTGTTTGAGAAGCAGTCGCATGTGTTTTATGTTTCTTAAATGGCCTAACATCAATTGCTACTTGTTCATCACCTATCAAGGTAGCTGTAGTAGTCACCTAAATGTCAGGAATAGGCTTATCAATTGCAGTTGGTTGATTATCCAATGCATAAGTTGTCTTGTCAATTTCTGCTTCGACTGCTGAGAAGTATGCATCAGAACCTTCAATTGTTGAGAGATTGTTACTTCTGGGAGATCTTGCATAGGAGCTTTGCCCTTATTCCCCTCTGTATCAGTTACTACTAATAGAACCTTTGTTGCTTGGGCTTCCTACTCTTCCCTGCCCTTTCTTACCTTTTCCAGGAGGTCCAAATCCATTGCTCTGTAGCTCTGAATTCTGATTTTGAGTTCTCTTTTATACTATAAGATGTGACTCTGTTCTTCTTTGCTTTTGGCCCTGGCCAAGACCTCAGAAAAGGTATATACCCCCTAGTAGATAGAGCCATCAGGGACTCATGAGTGTAACCACCCTTGACATGGTTTTGCTTGAAATGAGCATCAAGAAATCCTTTAGGGTCATGTTTTCTTTTGCTAGAAAAACCAAGCTTCAAGGAAACTATATGATCACTTAGTAATGCAACCCAGTTCGAAGATGGGATGATTAATGATCCAAGGTTCAGAGGAAATTTGGGCCAACCTTTTCTTTTGGGGCTAATCAGTTTCTTGTAAACCCCTTCAGTAATAGTCTGAAAAGATACCTCTTCAATTACCAACCTGTCAGGAACAATCTTGGGCAGCATATGGACAGTATTGGTGCCCCAAATCCTTAAATATGCAAAATAATCGCCAGCATATTAGTCACCCATTGTAGCAATAAAGGTATTGGCTTCAGCTGAAAAGGTGGGAGCTTTCTTTTTGAAGATTGAAAAATAAATGTTACCGAGGAAGTGTTCACAAATATCATAGAATCTGGTTGCATAGTTAGCATCCCACAATTCCGAATGGTAAATAGGCACAGGGGAAGCTGACAAAGTCCAGTTCCATCCCAAATTGGGATATTGGAACTCAGTGCAGAATACATCAATGACGAAGGCCGAAAAGAAGAAATTGGGTTTCTTCTGGGAAGTAGCCTTTTGATAATCATGGATAGTTATTTTAAGCTCCAACGACAAGATAGAATCCCATGGGAAATATTCACCAGTAGTTAGGACATGATGAGCTATCGGAGCCCATTCACCTTTAAAAATAGAGAAATTGGGAAGACCATAAAGTCGACATAACATGGCTGCTAGCAAAGAATAGGGTTCCCTAAACCAGGTGACAGGATAAAGGTCGTCTTTCCTCTGCGAGAACTTACCGGGTTCATTCATCCAAGATTTTAACATTTCATCCAAATTGAACCTAGTCTTAGAGGCTTGGGAAAATTCTGCGTTGAGGGGTTGTATATCCGGTTTAAGAGCATAGGATCTGGTAAAGACTTCGGGGTGGAAGGTAGCTAACTGTGACCCTGCACTATCATTGAAGGAATAGTTTTAGGGTTTGCGTGTTCCACAATCCATTTGACCGCATCATTATAAGGAAGGATTGCAGGTTTGGCAGCAATGGCGTGAAGTCTAGAATCCCTAATTCTTTGGTAGGCTGACTGGTCATTCTATATATCAGAGAAGTCATCATTGTCAAAAATTGAGTACACCCTAGGCCATTCAATTTGATAAGTTTCAGTGACTCTGCCACTAGTGTCCAAGAAAATACCAAAGTTTGGGTCATTGGTCAACATGTCCTTTTGAAGGCTTTTGCAATGGGTAATCCGTGCCATTCTTGGAATTTGAGGAAAACTCTGTTTAAAAGCGTAAAGCAAGAAATCAAGGCTAATTCAACCAAATATATAGTAAGCAATTAAACTAAAAACTGAATAAGAAACCAACCTAAAATCAACCTGGACCGTGACGACGTTGTCTAATAAAAACACAGTGAAAGTTCACGCAACACAGTAATTCGCAACAATAAAAATGGTAAAGAAAAATATAAAAGACCAACCTATATATAGATTTTCCACGGGTCAAATTAAGACCATAGGATTAAAATGAATGGATGATCGGGATTAAATCTTGCGGGATGCGGGACCGAAACACGAGATTTAAATTTTATTGACCATCCCACGATCCACAATTGCAGGATGCGGGATCACAAACTATCAAAATTTTATTCAACCCCTTCCACAATATACATCCCACAAATTGCGGGTTGCGGGATCACATAACAAAAATAATAAATCAAGCTACTTCCCGCAATCCACAATTTGTGGGATGTAGGTTGCATGCGGGATGCGGTATGACACATTGCACTCATAGAAAAATGCTCTTGTATCCTGCATTCCGCATTTGTGGGATGAAAAACTCGCAAATATTAAACTTTGAGATCCCGCAATCAACATTGCGGGTTGCATGAAGGACACATTTTTTGGGAAATATAGTCTTCCGCAACTCACCAAAAGCATACAAAACATGCATAAATTTCAAAAATTTAACTAAGTCAAATCATAGAAACAATGATAAACATTATAGGGACCCCAAAACGACTTAAGGAATTATGAAAAATTACCTTTGCATGTAAAATTGGGGTTCTCGTGTTTTGGATAAAACATGGGATCTATTGTACCTACAACACATTCGTCTTAGGTTTCTTGTTCCCCCATGATTCTCATCATTCTTGTCATCATTCTAATTCTCTTTTTTATTACCACACCTTTTTTTTAATTTCTTCCATTCTTTCTATTCTATCTTGGTTGTTGGTTACCCTTTTGGTTCGACAATTGCACAGAAAGTACATCTGCCAATTAGGTGGGAATGGACAAGGTCGTACCCTTTTCGACCACAAAATAGTTAATAGAAAAAATCTTCATTTGATTCGTAACCTGGTCCATAGCTTTGGTACTTATGGAGCCAACAATCCCATCAGCATGTGGCCCAAGTTTGAACTTAGGATCATGGTTTGATCACGGAGCGTCATGAAAAATATCATAAAGGATCCTAGACTGAGTGTAAATCAAGTCTAAGTACTAAGCTCTAAATATATCATATTCCTCGGTGGTCACTCCGGACATCGAAACATCATTCGTGATATATGGTAACAAAGACATCAGAAACCATTCCAATAAAAATTTAGGTGGAATGTTGGCCTTGATCAATCGCTTCCACCTACGCCACTCTTGAATGTGATTAGAGATATGGGTGGCATTATTTTTCCAAAATGTCAACAAGAGTTTGGTATCAAAGGGGTTGATTTGAAGTTGTGACAATCATTTGTGTGGGTTGAGTTAATTTTGTAGTTGTTGTAGCCTCCCCCAACCCTCTGTTCCTAGGAGGTAGGGATCACTCCCAAGATCAGAGATGCTGATATTTTAAAATCATATATATTTTATATTTACTCTTGTATTTGTAGATGTTAGTAATTGTTTATGTTAAATTGCTTGTTGATTAGTCTTGTTAATTGACTGTTAGTTTTGATTATTTCTCATATTAATAATGCTCTTGGTATTTGTTGAAGTTTATAAATTTTAACTGAGTATACAAACTTCTGTCAATTCCTCAATGTGAATAACCAGCGTAGATCCAATCCTAGGTTCTATCAAGCGCCGAGAGGGATCAAATCTCTTCGTAGGTATCCATTGATTTGATTCAAACCAAAAGAGACATCTTTTTATTTAAGGTCCACATATAATATTTATAATTTATATTTATATCTTTAAATTTAATTAAAATTTATATTTCAATATATATATATTTAATTCTAATATATATTAATACTAATATATCGAAAAAGGCAAAATTCATATGGACCTAATATATATTTTAATTTTAATATATATTAAAATATATTACAAATATATGGACCTAATATATTACTTTTTGGATCTATATGTTATCCTACCTCTATTTTGGCAATCTGCGATCTACCTGTGAGCCTGATTCAATATATTCAATGGCATAAAAGTAATATTTAGTAACCATATAAAATAATAAAATAGTTGGATAAAACATGTTAGATCGATCACAATGGTTTTTATAACAGATTGCTCTAGACAAGTCGAGGATATTTGGAATTTTGTGAGCCACCTTTCTTGTATGGAGATAAATTAGATTATTTATTATATGGCGATAAACAAATTAGATTATATATATTTTTTCCAAAGGAGAATATATTTTTCCCTTTTTCAAAATATATGTATGGATATTATATTATACTTACAGAGACTTGCCTGTAGTATTAAAAAGAAACATATTTTTAGAATTTAGAGCGATTTTAACTTTTCTCTGCTAACCGAAAGCAACTTGATGCCATGTGTATTTAAATTTTACTTTTGTACTTTTGACTGTCAAGCTCTTTCTCACATGAATTTGTGGCAAGAAATTATTTTCCCTCGATAAACTACTTCGAAAACAAATATGTGTCTCTTGAGTAAAAAACAAAAAGTCAAGGTCGCACTCAAAGACACTACAACATTAACAAAGCTTCTTAAAATGTTACAACATCTAAAAGATATAAAACTACCATTATATAACAATCCAATAAAGAATGCATATATCACAAACATTAATCGCTTTGTTGAGCAGTTAATACTCTTCTTGCAATGATAACGTCGACGAGAATGGCATGAGCCTGCGTCTGCGTGAGGCTGCCACACGGAGATGGCAGCGAGGAGGAGGATGGCAAAACATTCAAACGAAGAGAGCGCAGAGCATGGGAGTTTGCCGGCTTGTACTTGAAAACAGAATATTAAGAGTTTTTGAGGAAGGCAAATAATGTGGTTTGCGGTGCTACTTGAACTGCTTTGAATGTAGATTAGATGGAAACTTAGTGGTTTCCAATGTTGGGGAAGCAGTTATTAACAGAAAAAAGGGAGAAGCCAAAGCTCAGACACTTGATAGAGCCCTAGCAATGCCGAGCTAAAATGCAGGAAGAATATGAGTGGACGTAAATGCAGGAAGAATCTGAGTTTGGTGAATTTATAGAGCCCTAGCAATGCCGAGCGAAAATGCAGGAAGAATCTGAGTGGACGTAAATGCAGGAAGAATCTGAGTTTGGCATGAGCCTTTATTTTAAGTATGCATATAAATTGGGTCTGCGTGAGCCTGCCACACAGATATGGCAGAGAGGAGGAGGATGGAAAAACATTGAAACGCAGATAGTGCAGAGCTTTGTTATTCAAATTGGAATCTAAGGGATGGCAGGATTGAAATAAAAGAGTTCCCTAATCGTGTCGATCTTCTGTGTGGTTTGAACCTAGATATCAGCCACAGAATATCTAAACACTAAGCACCCGTGAGGTTGAGACTTTTAAAAAAAGAAAAGTATTTCTTTAATAGTTTATGTGCTACTAAAATTAAGTGGCTTGACTATCAGCCACAGAATATGAAAATAATTTGAACCTGGATATCAGCCACAGAATATCTAAATAATACAAATATTACCTGCAAAAAGAATATCTGAATTGATTGTCGATTAGCAAATTTAAAATTCTTACCTGGGTTTATTGTTGTTGTCGTAGTGGTTGTTGCTGTTGCTGGATCAAGGTAGCTAGCTATGATGTAGTTTGTGATACTTCTTGCTATTTATATAGTTGTTTTTTTTCTTCTAATTTTATATTTTTTTTATAGCCGACATAACATTATGTTCTTTTTTTTTATAGCCGACATAACAAATGTTATGTAACGTTACGTAACGTTACAACGTTACGTAATGCTACAACGTTACGTAACGTTACAAGATCTACCCCATACTGGGCTGTAGAGCGCCTCTCGGTGCAATAAACAAAGCTTTCATTCTTTGTTGATCTTGTTTTTGTAGAAGTCCAAAATTTTATTTATATGACTCCAATTCATTATAGATAAACTAACACTAAATAAGAAATGGTATCTTGCATAGTCGTTGCATGATAACTCGCAAGAAATCTCAAAACCTGAACTAATAAATTAATGAATAGTTCATTTAACTGCTTCTGAAAGGGGTAATTTAAAAACCTTTCACTTTGATTGAATAGAGTCATCATTATATTTCATTAACAAACTAATTAGAAAAATAATGCAGAGGTAACACAAAATATTTGTGTCTACAATGTTTCCAACAGATTATCTCAACCTTGGATTTTAATTACTTTGCACACATGGTGATTGGCTTCTACCTAGTCTGTATAGCACCAATTTGGCTTATTTGCATTCTACAAGGCGTGCAACATCTACTCATATAGAGCCCAATCATTTTCAACTAGGCCAGAGCTCAAAGCTTCCAAACTGGACAGCATTTTTAAAGAACTTTATAGCACACTACATTGTCCAAGCAACGACTTCTGAACTGGAGAAAAGCCAAAATTCGATCAAATCATCCAACTTTTACCATCCATATCAATCTAAAGACTTGATACAACATGGCAGAATTTTGAGCAAGTATGAACTTTGTTGCATTAATCCTGAGAAAATTTCCCTTGACCACCAACAATTAACTTGCACAGGGTTTGAATTTAATTGCAAGTTCAATCTATAGTTCAAACACCATTGTATCACATTCAATACGCATAACTCAGCTGACAGTTCTTCTCCCCTAGGGGAAAATGAAGATTGGGCCACTATTTGAATTTTACGATGACTAACTCAAACTGCAGTTCAGAATCCTTTGTTTCCATCTTTAGTAAGAGTTCGACACTGGAAAGACCCAAAATCTTCTTGCCCAGGTAATTGCCAACATACCTTGACAATCACCAGAGCAAAACAGTTTAGCGAGAATGACACATCAACTAAATTGATTCTGCTCTGTAAGCTTGTATCTACTGCCAATCCAGCTACCTTAGATCAATCGGACATCAAAGTTCAAGTGGAAATTCAATGGTAAATCAATAAGGGATAGTGTTCATTTGTTGCGTAGGGATGGGTTTGTGGAAATCTTATTCAGATAAGTGTCAAGCTGACAACATACCTTGGCAATCATTTAAGCAAACAAGTTGAGCTAGAATTACACATCACCTAAATTGATTATGCTCCATCAGCTTCTGTCTACTACCAATCTCGCTACCTTAGATCAATTGCTATCAAATTTCATATGTGCACTTAATGGTAAATCAAGATCGTATAAGAATCGTTTGTTCCATTAGGACATATTCATGGATGCTAATGGTGTACATATATTGAATTCTCTTGAATACAATTATTTGTTTCAAAATTGATGGTCATAATAAAACACAGTATGCACAATATCTAACCAAACCCACTAATTAATGAATTTAATTAAATATATTCCTCCATCAATCCATTCAGAAAAGGATTTTCAAATATCATGCCAAATTGAATTGTCGTCATCTACAGCAAATGCCAGCCCTTATCATCTTTGTTTTATCATATATCACTTGCCAGCCATTGGCATGTGATGATACTTGGAGATAGGGTGCCTGACCACTAGTTGCTTTCCCTTATCAATAATCAAATGCAAGGCTATGCAAATTGTTGAATTGCAGAGCATCCTCATGAGTGATACGCATCCTAGACATGGCCACAAAGCTCTTGTAGTTCTCTTGTAGTTCTCACTCTAATCACACCCTCAATCTCCTAATAATTATAGAGGTGACATATATCACTTCCCAGTACTTACCATTTTTGTTTAATATCACTTGCCTGCCATTTGATGTGTGATGATCCTTGAAGAGGGTGTCTGGCCACTAGTTACTCTGCCTTGTCAATCATGAAATGCAGAACGATGCAAATTGTTGAATCACAGAGAATCCTCGCATTAGTGATACACATGCTAGACATTGTCACAAAGCTCCTTCTGTAGTTCTTGCTCTAGTCATGTTCACACTTTCCTAATAATAATACAGGAAAATTTATTTTCCTGTTCAAATTCTTACTCAAATGACATTTTATACTCTATGCAATCACTTCAAAACTTTAATCTATTCCATGAGTGTTTCTAGTTGTAACAACAAAATGATTCAAGTTACTTACCATCAAAATCTAACTACGAGATTTATATGTTGTTTACTTCAAGCATGACGTAAGGAGTACCTGAATTGGTTGATGATGAAATACACTTAAGGAACTCATACAAAAAACATGTAAACAAGCTCCTATGATCTGTTGATGCAATTCACTAGGAGCTAGGGAAAGGACAATACTATAAATAAACAAAGCCTTAGCATTCACACATTTAGTTATGGAAATTGTCAAATAGTTTAATTGGTATATGTGTATGTCACAACATTAACATTCTATGTCCACTGCATGAATCCATCTTTCCTGCATTTATAACACAATATCATTTGATGCAATTTTTTTCCCAATTAAACCAACCTGAATCCAATACAATTCTAGATATCACCAGGAAAATAAGCAAATAAAACACTGATTCAGGGTTGCTAATAAGCACCATAAAGCAAACCAACAACAACAAGAATGACAACAAAAAGATTCCTTCTTATACCAGCTTAAGTTCAGAGCATTTTTACTGAGAATTAGTAATCCCCACAGGATGAGCTTGAATCCTTGTAATGGTGGAAGTGTGTAATGGCAGCTGGGTATGCTAAAAAGGGCGTTCTCTTCATGCAACAATTCTCCAATAAGAGAAATAACTAAAACTTTATGGTAATTCCTGCTTACCAAGTGCAAGCTGCGTAGCTGCTTGTGGTTCATGTAACTACTATAGTTTAAGCAAGTACCACACGCATACGTGCCACTGTCATGTATTTTTAAGCCAAAGAAGTAGCTGCCAACTTTTGTTTCATTTGTATGCAGTTACGCAAAGTCAAAAATACTATACATCACTTTTGCAAGGAATTAGTGTTTAATTTTAATGGTTATATTAGATCTTAAAACATTTAGCATCATAACAGCATAACCATAAGCCAAAAGATCATTGAAAGATAGACAAGCACAACCATACAAAAAGAACACAAAGATTTATCCTAGGAAAACCCTAAAGAGAAAAACCCAGCAAAAGCTTCCTCAATATAGATGCCCCAAAAAAATAAAAGGTAAAACCCAAAAGACTGATCCTCCTCCTTCTCCAGCCACAACTCTTTCTCTCTCTCTCTCTCATGCGCTACACAAGTGAGTGTTTGTGTTCCAAATGAGGAGCGCCACACCTCTATTTATATTCGTTCGTTCACTTAATAATTAATTCAGTCATGTAGGCTCGAGTAATCCTAATTTAATCATGTAGGCTCGAGTAACCACAACTGGGGTGCTAATGACCCACATTACAATTTGAGGGGACTTCCTCAAGACTCTTATTAGTTCTTCCGATTAGAAGCATCGGGGTAAAAAGAAATACAAGTGGTTATCCTGATAGGACCATCGGGGACCACAAAAGATACATATAGAATATTCTTCAAAGTTACATTATTTCAACACTCCCCCTTAACGAGAACGGTATTCTACAACATCATCAACAACAACAATAGTAGGTGAGAGATAGAGGACATCATCAACATCATTAGGGTAACACATCTATAAATTATTGGAAGCTTTTCAACATCATATAGTCTTCATCTTCAATCTTCAACGACAGCAACACTTTGACAACTTTGATTGATAACATCATCAATAACACTTTGACCTTTCGATCAGCAACAACATCTTCAGTACTTTGACCTTTTGATCAGCAACAGCATCTTCAGCACTTTGACCTTTCGATCAGCAACAACAACTTCAGCACTTTGACCTTTCGATCAGCAACATCATCATCATCATATTCTGATCCTTCGATCAGCAACATCATCATCATATTCTGATCTTTTGATCAGCATCATCAGCAACATCATCATCATACTTTGAACTTTTGAACAGCAACATCATCATCACACTTTGATCTTTCAATCAGTACGGCATCATCATCATACTCTGATCTTTCGATCAGTACGGCATCATCATCACACTTTGATATTTCGATCAGTATGGCATCATCATCACACTCTGATCTTTCGATCAGTAGCATCATCATAATCAGCAACAACCTGCAATCCATAGCTCAAAGACAAAAAAGTCTTTGGATCACTTTTGGACTTAAAGTCCAGGGATGATGCAATCCCACCACATTCTCGACAACCAAAGTC
>LPNX011138897.1:20152-33382 GCA_001517045.1 Pseudotsuga menziesii
ACTCCCATCACATTCACGGGGACCGAAGCCTCTGGATACATTTTGAACAGAAGTTCAGGAATGATGCAATCCCACTACATTCTTGAAGACTGAAGTCACCGGATCCATTATGGACAGATGTCTCGGAATGATACAATCCCTTCATTCTTGAGGACCAAGGTCATCGGATCACTTTAGGGCAAGTGCCCAGGGATGATACAATCCCACTGCAACATCACTACTCCCCCTTTCGAGGAAGGTCTTTCCGAACAACACCAAGCTTGTCTCGAAAGTTTTCGAACTTTACTCGAGACAGAGGTTTCGTCAGCACATCATCATCTAAACCATCATCATCTACATTTTTAGTATGTGAATACTGAACTATCACCATCTATATCTCCAATATGTGAATACTGAAAGCATCATCATCTATATATTCAGTATAGAAATACTGAAAGCATCATCATCTCTATATTCAATATAGAAATATTGAATCACCATCATCTACATCTACAGTATGTAAATGCTAAAATATCATCTATATCTTCAGTATGGGAATACTGAAACATCATCATCTCTATATTCAGTATAGAAGTACTGAATCACCCTCATCTGCATCTACAGTATGTAAATACTGAAACATCATCATCTCTATATTCAGTATAGAAGTACTGAATCACCCTCATCTGCATCTACAGTATGTAAATACTAAAACATCATCATCTACATCTTATCTCGTATGTAGAAATACTGGATTTCTATGTGTTACGATGGAACATAGGGTTCTCTATCATCACAACTCTGGTTATCACATAGAATCATTGTAGTATCCATCTTCAGGTCAAAGAGACCTGATATCAGCTTTCGAAGCCATATGGCTTCACAACTTAGCAGAGCAATCTTCTATGTATTCTGCTTCAGCCGTGCTAAGAGAAACACTGGATTGTTTCCTGCTAAACCATGAACTCATAGCAAACCCCAAACAAAAGCATCTACCTGATGTGCTTTTCCTGTCTGAGATACTTCCAACCCAATCTGCATGTGTATAGCCATACAATCTGTAGTCATGGTTTCCATCATAGTATAGACCAAATTCTATAGTCCCTTTCAGATATCTCATCACATGTTTTGCGGCTATCAGGTGAACCCATCTAGGTTGAACTAGATATTGACTCAAGGTGTTCATAGCAAAACAAATGTCTGGTCTGGTATTTGTTAAGTACATCAATGACCCAATAATTTGTCTGTATTGAGTCACATCCACTAACTCTGATGAGTTATCGGCTAATAACTTCAAGTTGGAATCCATGGGTGTGGCCATGGATTTTCATTCAAACATATCAAATCTTTTCAAAACTTACACTGCATACTTTTCCACTACTTTTCCTAATTGAGAAAGATTCCTTCATACTTCCAAACCTAGGAAATAAAGTACTAGACCAAGGTCTAAATTTTTCAGCGAACTTATTCTTGCATTCTACAATTTGTTTCTCATTCCCTGTCATAAATAGATCATCCACATATAGTAATAGTATGACAGGTTCATCTTCTACAACCTTGTAGTAAAGGTTAGGATCGACTTTACTCTTGGAAAAGCCCATGATCGTTAGGAAACTATCTATTCTTCCATACCAAGCTCTGGGAGCTTGCTTTAGGCCATAGAGGGCCTTCTTCAACTTGCATACATGACTCCATCTGTCTTCAACTTCAAATCCTCGTGACTATTCAATGTAAAACTCTTCCTCAATCATACCATAAGAAAGGCTTGTCTTTACTTCATCATGGAAGAAACTACCATGATAGTTCTGAAGGAAGTGTACCTTGCTTCCTGGAGGAAGTGTCTCTTTAGAATTAATTCCCTCTTTCTGATAGAAACCTCTAGCCACAAGTCTTTCCTTACTTCTATCAACAACATATTTTATCTTGCAAATCCATTTGGAGGATACCAATTCTTGCTTTCTGGTTTGAGTACTATATCCCAAACATCATTCTAGTATTCCTTCATCATAACATCTTCCATGAGTTTATCTTGTTAGGTCATCAACATATCCTAGTCTTATGCATTCAACCTTGAAGGTTGGAACCCACTTTACTCTTGGTAAAGTCTCGATCCATCAAGAAGTTATCCATCATGTCGTATCATGTCGAACTCAGATATCTTCTGTAGTCACTCCCCCTGAAGTGGAGTATCATTTTCCCTCTTCATTATGTATAGGTGGTTCTATTCTTGATATATACTTCTAGTGGGTCTGGTCAATAGAGTATGTCATATCATAGTCTATTATTTCTGAGGTAAACCATGAACCTTGCTTTGTACACTTGTTCTGGTAGATCCATATGGAAGATACTACAGGCTTCCCTTCAGGTCTTGAAACCATATCGTAGACATCATTCCCCATGATCGACTATTACTCTTTGATCATAACTTCTTTCATAGCCAGAAAGTTTAGCATCAATGATGTCACCCAACTGTGTTACACAACTAGAGTGTGCTCGAGGCCTCTTACTTTGGTTTGGAAGTTTCGCCATTCTTTTCTTCATCTTGAGTTATCTCTTGTACCCATGGTGGTCTTCATCCTTCGAGGTGGATCTACCACTCTCTGAAGCTCTTCCTTTCGTCACGATGTCTCTGACCCTGGGAGCTTTAAATTTATTGGAGTGAATCTTGAAATGTCATCACTTGTTCTTCGGAACAAGTCTCATCCTTGTTTTCTTGTAGGAGGTTGTACAGGACCTTTCCTACAATTCAAATGCACCAGTAGCATGGTTAGAACCATTTCATAGAACATATACATAACGGCAAATTCTTATGCATCATACAACTGTTTAGCCAATACAACATTCATCCATATCTCACGGAAACTTTCTAGATGACATCATTGATATTGTGTGCTAATCCAATATGTCAGCAAGGAGGTTTCATTCTAGATAAGTAGCAATGGAGAGGTGTATAGCACCATGAGCTACTTACTCATCACATGCATACTGTTATTATTGCAAACATTCTATCATGCATAACACATCAACTGAATACAAAACAATATCATGAAATGACAATTGAATACTTATCTTTTATTTGTTTTGTGGGTAAAATCCTTCTTGATCATTCTGCTTCATCATCTTATTCATTCATGAAATCATCATTTCTTATCCAAATGATAAGATGGATAAGAGGTTCTTCAAGAATTGAGTTCTTCATATTCCTCATCGCTTGAGGGATCTTCCTTGAATGGTGAGAGCTTGATCTTCAATTGATCCCTTCTTCTTCTCTTCTTATGAGTCGAGCTTCTTCTTCTTCCCAGATTCAGCTGAAAGTAATCACTTCCTTTTGGCACACATTCCTCGCATGAATGAATCCCACGATCCTGGGAGGCCATTCAAGGTGGCTATCACCACTTCTGCATTCTTTGCTTCTTCTTTTACCTCTTCAATTTGTTTCTTAAGGTCATCTTCTGATATATGTTCTTTCCTTCAAATATCTTGGTCAAGGAATTAAACATCTCTTCCGGTGTCTTTAGGGAAGACACTTGTGGTACAAGTTGATCCATGATTGAATCAGCAATGATCTTCTTGGCCTTGACCAAGTTCTTCTGATGTAAGGCTTGGAGCCTCATCTCCCTCTGGAAATGGAACCTATCTACTCATGCAGGTGTCCAATTCATTTTATTTAGAGAGATCAAATACTTCCATGCTTGGAAGTTTTCAACTTCACCAAGCTTATCATCAAGTTGATGAAAACCTCAAATGGAAATAGCAAAAGATTAGATCTTACCAATTTGAGGTGTCCGTCCTAGTTCCGGAGCTAGATAATCTAGGGTTTGTCAGAGAAACCCTAATTTTCAAAACTTGGAATCTTTCATAAATATATATCTCTTCAAGTTGAGCTGTCCAGTGTACTCCTGTTCTAAAAACAGTGGAGGGAAGCTCCCAGAACAGGAAGCCCTAGTTTTCCAATTTCTCCTGCAGAAATGCCTGATACTATTTCTTTGCTATCTCTGAAATTATTGCTCCTCTATGTCTTAAACTTCGTATTGAGGTATCCTCGCGCATCCCTATTCCAACACCAGAGGTTTCATTAGAATTGGTTTCACCAATTGGGACTTATGGTCATTTTACCAAGATGACCTGTTATAGGCCTGTTCAGAACATCTAATTTGTACGAACTTCCACGTGTCACTGTTTCATCTTATGAGCCTAAAACTCGGAACACAGAATGCACATTCTGTGCCCTTTCTGGAACATCTTCCAAAATTTCATTTGGATATTTTTAGCCCAAGATATAGCAATTCTCCCTAGGTGTGTTGTTTAGGGATGAATCCTGGAAGAAGCTGGAACCCTAACTTGGAGGGATCATATCTCCCAAAATATAGAGTATCTAAGGTTGAATTTTGGACACAGTGTACATCAGGATTTTATATTCTACCTCTACAATTTTCAAATCTTGATCCTTCACCAATACCAAGATATTTCAAATGTACCAAAACTTATCAGTTTTAGTATTCAGGGTTTTTCCAGCTCAGGGTCAAACTAGGGTTTGACTTTCCCGGAGTTTCACCCAACCAAAAATCTTGATCCAGGTCTCTAAACTTCGATTTTGATGAGGAGAAAAATCCTATTCCAGGCTCACTCAAAAATTCATCTTCTGTAAGAAGCCCTAATTTCCCGCACCAAAAACTGAAAAATGCTTGGAATCGAATTTCACTTCGACAGAAAGATGTGCCCTTCAATGGAGAGTCAGCCTAGCCTTCTTTTGCTGATTGATTGTGGAGAGAGACCCAAAAATTAAGAATCCCTAGCTTCTGTAGCTGCACAATGTCTTCTTTCAGGGTGGCTTTGATACCATGTTGAATTTTAATGGTTATATTAGATCTTAAAACATTTAGCATCATAACAACATAACCATAAGCCAAAAGATCATTGAAAGATAGACAAGCACAACCATACAAAAAGAACACAAAGATTTATCCCGGGAAAACCCCAAAGGGAAAAACCCAGCGAAAGCTTCCTCAATATAGGTGCCCCAAAAAGATAAAAGGTAAAACCCAAAAGACCGATCCTCCTTCTTCTCCAGCCATAGCTCTTTCTCTCTCTCTCTCATGCGCTACACAAGTGAGTGTGTGTGTTCCAAATGAGGAGCGCCACACCTCTATTTATATTCGCTCGTTCACTTAATAATTAATTCAGTCATGTAGGCTTGAGTAATCCTAATTTAATCATGTAGGCTCGAGTAACCACAACTGGGGTGCTAATGATCCACATTACAATTTGAGGGGACTTCCTCGTGACTCTTATTAGTTCTTCCGATTAGAAGCATCGGGGTATAAAGAAATACAAGTGGTTATCCCGGGAGGAGCATCGGGGACCACAAAAGATACATATAGAATATTATTCGAAGTTACAATATTTCAACAATTAGAAACTAAATTACCATTACATGATGTATCCATTGAAAGAAAGAACACATCCAGCCCTTAAAACTCCAAAAGTGTTGAAATAATGTAACTTAGAAGAATATTCTTCTTGTAATAATTCATCTCAGCGGTAGATGTCATTAATGTAAAAGGTCATGTCAAATTCATGAGGTAAATCCTCCATTGTAAGTCAAGTAAATATTACCCAGGAAAGATTAATATAAATATTATTTTTAGATTTCCTAGGTAGGTCGACCCTAGGAAAGATTAAAATAAATATTATTTTTTAGATTTCCGAGGTAGGTCGGCCCTACTAGGTTAAAAGGTCAATCAAGTGATCAGTATAAATATGGATGTGCCCTCCCTCATTTGTACACACTTACTCACTCATGTCTTGCACAAGAGAGAGAAAGTTGTGTTACCAAATCCACCACCCCAGTGTGTAGGATCTGCGGATCCACAGATCCGCGAATCCACGAATCCGATATGGATCCTGATCAGATTTGCCTCGGATCCACCATAGAGACATATCCCCTATAGAAAGAAAAGGATCCTATGAAAAATAAAAATAAAAACCTAATATTTTCAAATGGATCCATGAAAAATCAAACAATTCCTGAAATTTTCAAATGGATAATGCAACTTCCAATGCTTCTATGACCCATTGACCCCCCAAAAAATTATTTTTTAATGAAAAACTTAAAATATACCTAAACACCTAATGGCTAAAAGCGTAAATCCCATTCTCGCTCAAGGTCTTATCTATCCTTATGTCAAGATATGCTCTTGAACTTCGATATATCAATATCAAGGTCTGCTCTCAATGTTTTTATTTGATATATCTTTACGGTCAAGGTCTGTTGTCAAGGGCTGATCTATCTTTATGTACTATGTTGTTGCTCACTTCACCTACATTGTTCTGTAGTATTTCCATAACGTTCAAGAAAACCACTTTATTCCCTGCTAATAGGGGCATGTGGATGTGGCTCACAAAAGCACTACTATGACCTGCTTCAAGTTCATGCTGAAATGGTTTTAAAATTATCAATATCACAACTTATCAAATTATCAGTTATGGTACATGAACTCTCTTTTTTGGCAATAAATTATAGTTCTACCCTTGTGTTTCCTAAATAGTCTTGTTTCTTCATTCTATTTTTTTTTTATTATAAAAATATTTTTATATTTGTTTGTATTTGTCGTTACCCTGCCGTATCTGGATCCTTGATTTTAAAAAATCTAGCAAATCTGGATCCGGATCCACATCCATATCCTGGTAAATTAGAGAGAAAGAGGAAGGACAAAGAAGGAAGAGGAGAATTGTCTTTGGTGTTTTGGCTCTTATGCTAGGGTTTGGTCTTTCTCTTATGAGACCTTGTTCTTTGGGCATTGCATTATGGTAATCTACATTGAGGAATTTTTTTAGGGTTTTTACCTTTTGGGTTTCCTAGGATAAATTATTGTGTACCTTGTGATGGTAATTCTTTCACATATCCTCTTTATGCTGTTATTGTGAAATATATTAAATGCTCATGAAGTTAGTGTTGATGAAATTGTCATTGATGCCAACATGGACTTGCAATGGCCCCATAGGATGTCATTGATGCCACAAAGTCCCACCTGTAATGCCTTACAGAGTGGGTTTGTTCCTTGAAGCACCTTGTAGCCAGTTGACAAGGTCCTTGTACCCACAACGATGAATCTTGAAGCCACTACCTTGCTAAAGACATTGAAGACCCTGGAGATGGTCCTGAAGCCTTGGTAGACGATGGAGAAGCATTAACGACCCATTATGTGGTCATTTATGCTCTGATGGTGTCATGTGTTGATGAAATTGTCATTGATGCCAACATGGACTTGCAGTGGCCCCACGGGATGTCATTGATGCCACCAAGTCCCACCTACAGTGCCTTGGACCCCTTACAGAGTGGGCTTGTGCCTTGAAGCACCTTGTACCCAGTTGACAAGGTCCCTGTACCCACAAGGATGGATCTTGAAGCCACCACTTTGCTGAAGATGTTGAAGACCCTGCTAATGATGCTAAAGACCCTAGAGATGGTCCCGAAGCCTTGGTAGATGATGGAGAAACCCTAAATGCTTGGAGAAGCATTAATGACCCATTCTGTGTTCATTCATGCTCTGATGGTGTCATGGTGCCCTAAGAAAAGGACTGGCAACCCCACAGGTGATGTCATGCTGGATCATGTGGTTGAGGCGGTTAAAGAAGACTATGAATCCCCTTGCTTGATGAAGAAGCCCATGAAGCCCCTTGGCATGCCAAAGAAGCCTTTATGGGCCAAATGACCCATTTTGTGGTCATTTGTGGCTTGCATGGTTATTGATGGTTTGATGGAGTCTTGAAACCATTGGAGAAGTCTTGGTTGACATGAAGAAGCCTTTGGACCAACATTTGTTGGGTTAATGGCCTTGAAGAAATGAAGATGATGTGGGCACTTGGGGTCTTGGAACCCTTGGGGATGTCCCTAGGGAAAAAAGGAAGATGAAGGAACCCACACACATATGATGGTGATAGGGCACTTGGACACCTATTGCACCCTTGGTGTTGATGATATGATGCGCATTCCTATAAATTTTAATTATGTGGTAAAATACATACAACATACCCATACCTTTTTGTGGTGACCTAAATGGATTATGGATAAACATGGAGCATACATGTTGACCATGGAAATGGTAAGACAAAGTGGGCAGCTAATAACAAAATAAATGAAATTTATTTTCAAATTAAAACATAAAATAAACTTACCTTGTGAAAACTAGTATAAATACCCTATATAAAATTCATTTTATACACACAAATTTTTTTAGAAGAGCTCTAAATTTCGGGCCTCTGAGGCAGCTGCAGAAGGAGCAGCAGACTGAGGAATTTCGGAAGTTTGACTGAGGCTCGGAGGTGCAGCAGAATGTGGCAGTCGCAGTTCTAAAATTCGGATGGCAGCAGACTGCAGTAACGCAGGAGGAGACAAATATTTTTTGATTTTTTTTTTGAGTCAAAAGTGGACTAAGGCAGCAGCTAAGATCTTTTGTTGCAAACTTTTATGAATTCCGGGTGTACAATCAAACCTTGGTGATGAATCTTTAACCCAGTGAAAAATATGGCAGCAGTTGCATGATTCAAACATTAGACAGTAGTGTTGGAGTGTATTGTGGTCTGTGATGTTCTTTGAGCTTTGAATTTAGACAGTGAAGTACAGCAGGAGTTAAGGTGCAGTGAATTGCAAGAGAAGACAACAAAAAGAAACAAGGATGAAGGCTACAGATCAAAGGTGAAGGATGTGTGCTTGACTGTAGTTTCTCCCTATTCTTAAGGACTATTAATGGCACATTTGGAACTGATTTCAAGAAGACCTTAAGGGTTTATTAAGGAATGTGTAAGCGCTGATCAAGGACTATTTTTGTTAAGTGTTGTTTGTTTTCACAATCAATAGAATTATGAAGAGATGCCATGAAAATTTGTTGAAGACAGAGTTGAGATAATAGTTGTGAAGGAGGTGACTGTATTCGCTGATCAACACTGTTTTAGAATTATTCATTTCTGAATTAGTTTGAGGAGATTCCAGTGTGTTCCTTTGTCCATCATTTATTGTTGTTCAGATCTAAGATAATGCCTTGTGTAAGACAATGCTCATGATCAGGTTTGTGATTCAATTTTGTCATTTTTAAAGACATTGTTTGGGTTTGAAGATTGTATCACAATCTTGGTTGATGGACAAAGATTGACTGTAAAAGGAATCTTCTTTGGACTGCTCATAAACTACTTGCTAAAGGCTACTTGAGTTCTAGTTTTATTGAAGGATTAATAGGGTCGCTTGAATAGGAAAATTAAGGAATTGGGAATATACAAGGATTGTGGATTTGAAGCAACTTGAGGACTATTTGAAACAGAAATTATTCACTATGCCATGGGGCAGATTTGAACACTATAGACAAGTACATTCAAGGGCAGAATTATAGCACTTTGGTTGAGCAAATTTTTGATGTCAAGGATGCTTGGGTAGTCTTCTTGATGACTTGACTTGGTTTGTACATGACAGTAATAGCAGTGATTGATTGACTTGAACAATATTATGTGCTAGAGACAATATTTTGTGTCTAGACAAGAAAGGAAGACCTAGTGAAGATCTTGTTGGAGACTTTGAAGAAAGACATATTTTGAGCCATGAATTGACATGACAAAGCAATAATAAAATGACAAGTGACACTGGTGTTTGAACAAATGCAGCAGTATATGAAGATGCCTTGACATGAAAGTGTGATGATCTTGATGATGAGCAACTTGACATGAAGATGATATGACTGTGGTATGGAAGGGTTTGCTATGGACATGGTGATGGAGCAGCTGTTGACTTAAATTGGTTTTTGTTGATTGAGCAACAGAGATTGAACAAGATGATTGATGTTGGTAGCAATGTGATGAACAGATTGATATGATGTGTATGTACAGCAGTAAGAAATGATGATTGTATGATGCTGGCAGCAATTTGATGGACAGAATGATGTATTCAAGGTTATGGTCAGAATTATATGCCTGTAGATATGGACAGAATGATGATGAACAACTGATGATAGGACTGAGACATTATGTTGATTGTTGATTGAAGAGGTGCTAGAGATAAGTGCTGGTGTGATGTGACAGTGATGAAAATGTGTTGAGACAATGAACTTAAATTGTAAATGCAAGCTTGACTTGCATCTAAGGTTAGGATACCTCAAACCCTTCTTAGCAGGGTCTAAGAAAACCAAGCAGGGTCCTGGATGCATAGTAGGTGCTCTTCATATCAGTAGGTACTGATTTTACCTCACAGTTGTAGCCGGTCAAAAACTAATACAAAAAGATTACAAAATTATATGGTGTTGTGTTCTTTTGTGTTATGGTTCTTGATGATTCAAATGCTTATGATATGTGAATGATGAAGTGAAAGATGTTTATGAAATGATTATGAAATTGGTAGAATGATGAATTGGTAGTTAACCGTGACAAGTTAAGAAAAGTTTTAAAATTGGCTTTACACTGATTCACCCCACCTCTCAGAGTCTAACAATTGGTATTAGAGCTGGCCTTCGTCACAAGCCTAGAAAGCTTGAAGGAGATCCTTAGACACAGTGGAGGAAAAGAAAGAGTCATCAAGCAATGACGTGCCTATACTTGATATTACAGATTATTTCAGTTGGAGGAGCAAAATGAAGGCTTATCTGAAGAAGTTTGGTATTTGGGAAATTGTTATCAATCCACGCACTCCATCAAACAAGAAAGGAAAAACAGCTGCACAGAAGGAAGAAAAGAAGGACAACACTACAGTCTTGAAGTTCCTCTTAGATGGACTTCCCAGCTCAGTGAAGGAAAGTGTAGGAGAGAACACTTCAGCAAAAGACCTATGGTTCAAGTTGGAAAGTGAGTATCAGAAAGCGAGACCAGAACCCAAAAAGACAGATCAGGAATCAGAAGACAAGCCTCGAGAAGAGCTCAAACAAGAAGAGGACTCCAGTATAGGTATGAACTCTTGTGATTATGATAGCTTGTGTGACGAAATTGAGAAGGTTCTTGCAAATGATGATGAAGCAATGTTGAAAGCTAAACAGAGAATTATAAACTATGTATGCAACATAGATCTCAGAGCTTATTGGTTCTTGAACAAAGTTGATCTTAATCAATCTGATTACAAGATGTTTAGGACGACAACTTTTGATTATATGGATAATCTCCAAAAGCAGAATGTTGAACTAAAGGAGTTGCTTAAGAAACTTAAGCATGAAGGAGTTGGTTGGCTGAAATTTCTGAAAGAAAAGGAATAAGAAAAAAAAAAGCTAAAGATTGATTTGATCGATCTAACCCTAGAACAAAAGAACCATGTTAAAGATTCAAAAATACCTGAAGAAGCAAGAGAGGAAAATCTTGATCTGAAAACTTAGCTAGAAGAAGCCAAGAGAATAGAAGAAGCATTAAGAGATCAATTGGAAGAAAAAGAAGTGACAAATTAGAAGCATGAGTTTGAGATTGTCAATCTTAGAAAAAATATTGAAAAATCAAAGCATCATGAGAAGTTCAACGGCAACTCTGTCAAGTTCCAGGACAGTTCAATTGTCCTAGATAAGATCTTAGATTGCCAAAGATCTCCACTCGACAAAACTGGTCTTGGTTACAAGAACAAAGAAAAATCTGAAGATGACACTTTGTCTCTGAAGACTCCAGAAGCAGGTCCATCAATGTCCAAAGCTGCTCTCCATGCACCTGCACATGACAACAAGGAATTTGGAAGTTCAAAGATGAAACAAGGAGTCTGGGTCTATTCCTCAAAGCAACTTCATAAAAGAAACAACTCCAAGACCCAGGTATGAAAGTGGCTTCAATGGTTATTGTTATTTTTGTTCTAACTTTGGTCATAAGGCTATGGATTGTAGATTTTATGGAAGAAGAAGGGTTGGACGCCCCAATGACTCAATCAGATGTTGGACATGTAATCAAGTCGGACATGTTGTTGCCACATGTCACACATTGAGATGCTACACCTACAGTGGGTTTGGCCACAAAGCCCAAGAATGTGCAAGTCAAAGAAGTCAACCAAGAAGGAGTACTTCATATACATCAGCAAGAAGATTTGAAGATCTGAAATCAAATGCCTACAGTCAGGGACACTCTCAAGCACGGAGAAATGAAGTTGATCAAAGAAGTGTTGGAAGTTCCAACAGCTCAGTCAGATGTTGGTCATGCAACAATGTTGGTCACATTGCTGCACATTGTCGTACGATGAGGTGTTATAGCTACAGTGGCCTTGGGCACAAAGCTCAAGATTGTTGAAGTACACGAAAACAATCCTTGAGAAGTTACCTAGACAACTCATCAAGGAAAGCTAGTACAAATGAAGGAACAAATGCTCAAAGGACAGATGCCAAGAAGCAAGTATGGATGAGGAATACCGAGCAGTTGCAGATAGGAGAGGTTGATTCAAGCGGGAGGATGGCTGCCATACGGTAAGCCAAGTGTAAGGTCTCTCAAAGACCTTAGCACACCTTGAGTTCATAGGGCTGGAGGATGAACTCAACAGAGAAAGGATGGTTACTCCAGGTATACAGACAGGTCCTAGGATCATGCATATTGACAGGGCGAGCAGTCAACAGTGATCATAGATTTCAGACACAGGTATGTGGACACCCTTTTCCATTGATGCCAAAGGGGGAGAGATGAAGACAAAAGGAGAGCATGCTCACAGGGGGAGCGTGAGTTGTTGTCATCAATGACAAATGGGGAGATTGTTGATGAAATTGTCATTGATGCCAACATGGACTTGCAATGGCCCCACAGGATGTCATTGATGCCACCAAGTCCCACCTGCAGTGCCTTGGACCCCTTACAGAGTGGGATTGTGCCTTGAAGCACCTTGTACCTAGTTGACAAGGTCCATGTACCCACAAGGCTATATCTTGAAGCCACCACTTTGCTGAAGATGTTGAAGACCCTGCTAATGATGCTGAAGACCCTAGAGATGGTCCTGAAGCCTTGGTAGATGACGGAGAAGCCCTAAATGGCTTGGAGAAGCATTAATGACCCATTCTGTGGTCATTCATTCTCTGATGGTGTCATGGTACCCTAAGGGAAGGACTGGAAACCCCACAAGTGATGTCATGCTGGATCATGTGGTTGAGGCAGTTAAAGAAGACCATGAAGCCCCTTGCTTGATGAAGAAGCCCATGAAGCCCCTTGGCATGCCAAAGAAACCTTTATGGGCCAAATGACCCATTTTGTGGTCATTTGTGGCTTGCATGGTTATTGATGGTTTGATGGAGTCTTGAAACCCTTGGAGAAGTCTTGGTTGACATGAAG
>LPNX011138913.1:4076-160494 GCA_001517045.1 Pseudotsuga menziesii
TTTTGTTTTTTTGAAAATTTTGGGGTTTTGACATTAGGATAGTTAGCGGATTCAAGTCCAAGTTGGGCAGTACATTTGTGATCTTCTATTTCATTCTTCGCTAACTTATTCCAAATACGATTGTATATATGGATCTTCCCTTCAATATAAAGTGGTTGTTTTATTAACCTATCCGCATCATCAATGCTGATATGACTAAACCCTTGGATCTTCTCTGTTGATTCATCTCACTATTGTTCAACCTATTCAATCATGAGTTTCAATGGGAATGCATTCTCGATTAGACCCATTACAAGAAAACATAAAATATCCATTAAATTGTCAGCAACGTACCACCTCTTTCCACAGATAGCCTGCGCCTTCTTAATAGCTTCACCAATTGTTTCATTCAGATCTTCCCAAGCACGTAAAATAGTTTTGGCCTTCTTTAGCTGGAAACTGCTAAGAATAGTGATGTTTCCTGGCTTATCTTTTATGTATCTTTGCCAATCTACAAAATCATCATATGCTTTGGAAACTTCTTCCCTTCTCTCTACCTAATATTGAAGAGTAATAGAAATTATATTGAAAACAAGATGAGTCCCAAAAATACTATCCAGAGTGTTAAACAATTCACTAATTAATTCATGATGCTCTTGATTAGTCTTGAGAGCTAATTCCTTAAATTCTTCTTGTGAAAATTTAGAGAATGAAGATGAAGCTGCACTTGCAGTTGCATCTTCATATTGCTTCTCAAGAGAGGCTATTCTCCGCACAAAGACAACATTTACAGTCTTCTCACTTAGCAGCTCATCCTAAAGAGAAGTATTTTTCACCTGTAGCTTATTACACTTGTCCTCAGATATATTCATTAAATCAACAACATGAGCTTCATGTTCCTTTCTGGTTTGTTCCAGTTCTTCCTTTAGTTTGGTTATTTCTTCTTTTTTCTTGTCAAACTCTCTGTTCAAAGAATAAAAAACATGAAAGTTTGCACCTGTGAAAGCTCCCAAAGCAGAAGCAATATCTACAACATCCACCTATGGGTCACTAGACTGTTGAGTCCACACTACCTGGTTAGAGTGAGATGTAACTACATCACTTTGACCTATGCTTCTGTTCTTACCTCTTTTAACCACTTCTTTATTATATTTTCTATAATGATAATCTCCAAGAGAGATCACAATATCTTCATTAAACCCATCTCTTACCTCATCAGTGGAAGAAGTGTCAATCCCTGTGGCACCAAAGGAGAAGTCTGAGTGATGGTAGGAGAAGGCATAAGCATGGTGATATGAGCAGGAAATAAAGGAGAAGAACTACTTTGGAAAACAGTTACTTCAGTAGTCAAAAGGATGATTAGAATAGAGGTTTCAGGGGATGAAGCATGAATGGTATCAACTGACAGTGATGATGAAGATACCAAGGCCTTTCTAGGAACAGATGATGTTGATAGAGAAAAAGAAGGAATCTGCAGTGGAATATTAGGAACTTGAAGTGAAATAGATTGTGGCATAGATGGGTGTACAGAGATAGGGGTGATAGAAGCAAGTATGCATGTTGTAGCATGATAGAGATGGGATAATGGAGGCAATAAAATTGATCCAACAGGCAAAGGAGATAGGGTTTGAATTAATGAGAGGAGCAGTGATGAGGAAAAATAATGAGTCCCAAAGTGTGTTGTGGGTTTTCAGGAACAGAGGAATATTTTCTATTACTACAACTGAATAAATTCATAAATTCCTGCAAATTTTTACCATTATCAACTTCTTCAGTAACGGGCACAGGAGAAGTTCCTCCTTCTTCAGTATCAGAATTGGTCAAGTCTATGGTATGATTTGGAGAGGAGGAAGCCTAAAATTTTAGACTTGTAAATGGCTTAAGGTTAGCCATCACTTGATCATCACATGCTGAAGTGACTGTAGCATTTACCTATTTACCAACAACAACCTAAGTAGTTGCAACTTCATGAGTATCTAGGATAGAATTCATCTATGTCAGGTTTTGTTTAAACTGTTGAGAAGTGTGTATCAAGGTTTTGACCTGCTAGGAGACACATGCATGTGGAAAATCATCCATAGGACCTTTACCTTTATCTATAGATGATCTTGGTGTCACTAAAGAATATTTAGTTTCTTGAGAATCCTTCTCTTCTTTGTCTTTTCTCATCTTTTCTAAAATATCCAACTCCATCGCTCTTTAAGACCAGACATTGTCTCTTATTTCTTTCTGGTAGCATAAGATTTGACTTTGTTCCTCTTTTCTTTTGGCTCTGGCTAAAACTTGAGAAAAAGTATCAACTCCTTGGTAAATAGAGTCATCTGGTATTGGTTCATGAGTATAACCCACTTTGAAATGGTTCTGCCTAAGATGAGCATGAACCCATCCCTTGGGGTCATGTTGCCTTTTGATGGAAAAACCTAGTTTCAAAGAAACTATGTGGTCACTAAGCTCTGCAGCATAGGTCGAATTTGGTATGCTCAGTGGTCCAAGGGTTTGAGGCAAATTAGGCCAAACTTTTGCTCTTGGTCTAGCGAGCTTCTTGTAAACTCCTTCAGTCACTGTCTAGAAGGATATCTCCTTAATAACCGACTTGTCAGGTACAACTTTAGGTAACATACGGTCAGTATTACTGCCCCATATTCTAGTATATGCAAATGATTCTCCAACATACCAATCACCCATGGTAGAAATAAGTTTCTTGGCTTCAAGAGAGAAGGCTGGAGCTTCCCTTTCAAAGTATATAAAATGGATACGGCCAAGGAATTTTCTACAAATTTCGTAAAACCTAGCTACAAATTTGGTATCCCACAATTCTGGATGGTAAATGTGTATAGATGGGGCTGGTAAGATCCAGTTCCATCCCAAATTGGGATAATGAAACTCAGTACAAAATACATCAACAATGAAGGATGAGAAGAAGAAATTGGGTTTCTTCTTAGCAGTGTCCTTTTGATAGTCTTGGATGGATGTCTTGAGTTCTAGAGAAAGAATGGAATCCCATGGGAGGGATTCCCCCATGGTTAGAATGTGATGGGCTATTGGGGCCCATTCAACTTTAAAATAGGAGCAATTGGGGAGACCGTAAATTCTGCACAACATAGCTGCTAGCAGAGAGTAGGGTTCCCTAAAATAATCAATGGGATAAAGGTCATCCTTCCTTTGAGAAAAATTATCAGGATTGCTCATCCAGGACTTCAGCATTTCATCAAAATTATATCTAGACTTAGAGGATTTGAAAAAATCAACGTTAAGGAGCTGTCTGACCGGCTTGAGAGAATAAGCTTTGACAAAGATCTTAGGATAGAAGTTAGTGAGTTGCAACCTTGAGCTGCAATTGAAGGAGCGATCTTTCGGGTTTGCATGTTCAATATTCCGTTTAACCGCATCATTGTAAGGGGGAATATTAGGTCTAGTAGTAATGGAATGGATATCGGAATCCCTAATTCTCTGGAAGGTGGGATGGTCATTATGTATGTCCGAAAGGTCATCGTTGTCAAGAATAGAGTATATCCTAGACTAATTTACTTTGTAGGTTTCATTGACTCTGCCACTAGTATTAGAAAATATGTTGAAATTAGGGTCCTTAGTCAACATATCCCTCTGAAGGTTCTTGCATCGGGTAATTTGAGACATCTTAGGCTTGCAATTTTCTGTTAAATGCATAAATCCCGAATTAAAATAATTTAACCCAGAACAATAGTAAGTAATTTGAATTAGGAAAAGGACTCAAATACTAACCTATAATCAGATCAGACAATGATGACATCGACTGGTAAAAACACAAGGAAATTTAATGCAACACATCAATTTACAGCAGTAAAAATGGTAAAGAAATCGCAAAATACCAAAATATATATAGATTTTCTCGAGTTTGTTAGGACTATAGGACTAAGATAAATGAATGGTCGAGATTAAGCTTGCGGGATGTGAGATCCAATTTCAAATTTTATTTAACTGTCCCACAACCTGCATTCTATAAATGTGGGATGTGGGATGCAAGATCACAAAACCGTCAAAATTTTATTCAATCTCTCCCACAATCCGCAGCCCGCAAGTAGTGGGTTGTAGGATGTGGAGACATGCAACAAAAACATTGAAATAAATTATTTTCCTGCAATCCACATTCAACACATGTGGAATGCAGTATTACAAACTTACACACACACAATCTTTCCGCATCCCGCATTTTGCAAGTTGCGGGATACGGGTTGCAGGATGAAAATATTGTAAAAAATCAAAATTCAAAATCCCACCATTTGCAACTTGTGGATTGTAGGGTGAAACAATTTCACTAAAAGATAGTTCCCCGTAACTTCATAAAAAACAAACAAATCACACCTAGATTTCAGAAATTTGGCTAAGTTAGAAACTAAAGAAACCATGACAAATGTAATAGGGGCCACAAAAATGATTAAAGGACTTCAAGAAGTTACCTTTGAATGTGTAACTAGGATCCCGTGTTTTACATAGCATGGGATCTGTTGTACCTACAACAGGGTCAAACAAGCATATCCAGACATACTAATCCCCATAGGATTGGCAGGCCTTTAGTATGGCTTACTAACCCTTTCGGGCCAAACAAGCCTAGCCAGACGTACCCTCATCTAGACTGACCTACTCACCACTACATCCAACATATTTTGTCACTCCCTATTTCGAGAGAGGTCCTTTCGGACTACACCCATTAGAGTAAATTTCAAATCAAAATGGGCCTCCTGAGGAAAATTAATAAAATAATAGTTAAAATAATAAAATAATATTTATTAATTTTGGAGGAAGAAAAGAAAAAACTACTTTTTTGTTAGTATTTTCGACATACATCCCTTTGTTTTTACTCAAATTTAAGTTAGGAGAGCTCGCTGGATGCAGAATATAATTCCACATCCAACGAGTACCCACTTGGCATACTTTTGACGGGCCGTGCTACCCCAAAAACAAGAAATACCTGAAAAAATGTGATGATGACATCATCATCCATTTTTTCAGGCATTTCTTATTTTTGGGGTAGCGGAACCCATCAAAAGTATACCGAGTGGGTATTCGTTGGATGCAGAATTTAATTTCGCATCCAACCAGCTCTCCCGATCGGAATTTGAGTAAAAACACTGGGATATATGTCAAAAATACGAACGAAAAAAGTAGTTTTTTTTATGATATCTATCCCCAAGTTTATATTAACAATTTGTGTAATAGGTGCTCCCTTTTTTAATTTTAAATCATTTTTATTTTCTAATACATGATGACATGCAATTTGTATTATTTTTGGAAGGCCCTTTTTAAATTGAAATTTCCTCTAATGAAGCTTGTCTCAAAAGTATTCAAACTTTACATGAGCTAGAGGCTTAGTCAACACATCTTCCACTTCCTCTGTAGGAACATACTTGATATTGATAGCTCCTTTCTGAACCATGTCTTGAATGAAGTGATATCTTACTTCAATATTTTTTGACTTATCCAGAAACACTGGATTTTTCTTCATCTTGATACAACTCTGATTATCACAAAGGATATCAGTAACGTCTATCTCTTCATCAAATAAATGTACCAACATCTTTCTAAGCCATACTACTTCACTACTGTTATAAGGCATTATGCAATCGGCGCAGACACCATTTGGTCATCTACCCTGTAAATCACAAGTGTAGAACAAAAGAGAACAACAATATATCCTTCCCTTAAGCAATCAATTTGAACAACATGAAATAAACCATACCTCAGAACTAGATATCTTTGTCCTTTCTCTAAAAGCCCTTGCAATGTTCAATGCCTACAAAATAGATCAAAAGACAAAACACAAGGTCATAGTATCATGCTAAATCAATTACTTATATCAGTGATCAAGGAATCCAATAATATTCAATTGAAATTAACAACACATCAAATATAGGAAAGGGGAACACTTTTGCATTAAATAATTAGAGAGTAAAGTTACAACCTAGCCTTGATGTTGATGGTTTCAACCTCTACAAGAAATCTACAATCCTTCACAACTATGAGCATTTCTTCACATACAATCCAAATCTACCTAGCCTCTAACTAAGACTTCAATCCAATAGCATAAGGGTACTTTATTTTGTCCTCTTCCCACTGACATCGTGAAGGATTCATTTATAGGCCCAAAACACATGAGATTGACTTGGGGAATGATAAGAGGTGATCCCAACATGTGAGGGAGGTGAATTCCACCTCTCCCAATAAAATAGGAACTGATTCCATGGACGCTTCCGCAAGGAAGCTTCCAAAACCTTATTTTTTCCTCTTTTTGGACTATCGACACACCTAGCAAAAGGGGTAAAGGTGCCGACCTAATTTGTTTCCAAATAAAGGTATATTGGTTCTTATTGTTCCACTGTGGAAAGCACCATTGACGCTCTATGTAAATAGGAATAAAGTGCCTCCCATCCAAAATATGGAAAAAAGATAACTAAGGTGTCTCAGATCAGGATATCTGAAAGGATAACATGCAATGTGGAATTTCCAGATGCAACAGATATCCCCCCAAAGTATGAATCTAGAAGGAAGTGATAGATGAAATAATTTGCAATATATCAGTATGGTATAGAGGCAATGATATATGAGCTCATAACTAACATAGGACCATTAACTGACGTACCCAAATCAATCACAGTTGCGGACCAATACACTGTGGATCCATGATGATGACCATGTCATGGATACCAATAATACACTGTAGATCCATGAACAACTGATATAGGAGGTAGGACATGGCTACGGATAATACAAAGTAGATCCATGTCATCTAACCTCAAAATACAGAACACAACCACCAAACATACAATGTGGATATGTGTCAGGACTCTAACTGATCTCCAAACGAAACGTAAACATAGGCAATCCATTATGACGAAACCTAACCACTTAGGGTATTCATTCCAATCCCCAATCGATATGATTCTAACCATGTGAATAGATGTATTGACCTCGAACATGGCATAAACCACTTGATTACCATCCATTAATGTAAACTATTAACAAGTGCGAGGGAAATCATCATTAATGTCAATGATCCCCAAGGCATCTAAGTACATTCTCTCAAGTGTGAATAAATGTTTTGAAGTCGAACACTTGATAGAATCTTTCAATCAGAGGTCATTGATGAAAACCTACTGTCGAAAGCGAGGAAACCTACCATTAAGGAATGCAAGATTCAAGGTACTTGACTAGGTTTCTAGGTCTAATTCCTGGATAATGAGTTGAAGTCGACAGGAATAGACTTGTCACAGGAGGTCCATGATGATTCCCACATCAGTGAAATGAAACATGGAACGAAAATTTATTTGAAGTGATGAAACTGACTCAGACATGACTAACTTTATGTATAGGTAAAGTTACTGATGAGTTATTTTTGAAAGAGAGAACATTTGGACAATTCACAACACGAAAAATGACTTGGCAACATTGACTTGACGAGACTAAAACCAGGTGTAATGCAAGGAATATGACAGATCATTCTTTGAATTGACTAAAAGGAGTCAGGTGACTCATAAAAGTGGATCGATTGAGAGACAAGTTGAATACCCAACTGTTCAGATATGCAAATGCAGACAGGTGCCATGTTCAAAGGTGTAATGTATACTGCCATAAATACAAATGAAAAACATTCCCTTTCCCTTAATTTCCCCATATTTAACATATGATTTCCCCTTTTTGTTTTTATGAGTTCAAAGAGGGTAACAAACACTCGTTATAGCTCATCAAGTGATGAGTCCATTCTCATATGTTTTACGAACCTGAGAAAGGAGGGGTTTGTTCCCATATAGGGTCTTCCATCATTTTATTTTATGAGTCCAATCAAAGAAAACTTAGTATCATTCATTTTTAGAGAGTCTGAATGAAGACAAAAGGAAACTCCAAAAAGGTCCTTTTCGTAAATAGGCCTAGTTGGTCTGAAAAAGAGATACCCTACCACTGACTAGTCGATCGTTCTGATACTTTTACAATCATGAACGTAAAAAGTTCATTTGGAAATATTTTTTTGTTTTTAAGGATATTGAAAAGAGCTTAAATATAACTCTGTAGCAGGTTTCCTTTTTCATAATCCACTTTTAACAATTTTGAAAAAAGAGAAAAAGTAGTCTCGACACTCTTTTACTGGTGATTTAATGAGCATGTGAAAAGTGTATAAAAATGCTCTTTGCTTTTTCATCTTTACTCTAAGCCTGAAAAAGACTAAAATATATTGTTTCATAGCCATGAACCAACCTTGAACTTGAAAACTCAAAAAACATATTAAAAACCAACTCTATTAGAACTATATAAAAACAAGTGATAAAACCCACTTTTATAAAATAATTAAATTATAATGAAATAACAAAAGTTTCCAAAATTACTATAAATAGAGAGGAATAGTAAAAAAATTTACCATTGTTACTCTTACCACTTGGAGAGTTTTGAGAGTTGGAGTGAAAGGAGAGAGCTTCCATCGGTGCTTCTGCAAGTGGCCCCGCTCATTGTTTGTCAATCTTCTTGGAATAGGTAGGTAATCTAACCATTTGCATTTCATGCCCACAATGAATTCTTAACTTTTAAACAATAATATAAGGTTTCTATTTGTGCATAGGGAGATTTTATGACCAAATTTTAGGGTTTTTGGTGTTTTGAATGGTCAAAACATGGGCCATGGCATCCTTTTTATTTTCCGGTTCATGAGCACAATGACGCTCTGTCATGCTAGGACAGATGCACCATAGGTTCTCTATCCACAGCAGATAGAGGCATCGACCATCAACACTCTGTGAAATCAGAGGCATATGCGCCATAGGCGAACGGTTCGGAAGGTGGAGAGGCATCATATCCCAACAAATTGCAAAAATCAAACCCTATCTCTATCAAAACTCAATTTTTTCCTCCTATGTTATTTAAAAATGTCATTTTATGCTTCCCTTTGGTCATAATTTGATTATTGATAAACATTTTTTATGTGTTTAAAGGTGCAATAAATCGTCCACATCATAGTCATTTGGAAAGAACGAGAGCATGAGACGGTATAATTCCAAGCTGTTGGTGATCCAACTACCATAGAGGCCTTACAGAACTGCGAGATACTGAAATATTTTAGGGTACTAGGAATGAAGGAATGCATCCACCTATTGGAGTACATTATAGATATGTGAGATCCCGAGAAGAAACACTTTGTGGTCAGGACCCACGCCTTGACCATAGACATTGAGGATATCTACTTCTTGACTGGTTTGTCCTGGAGAGGGAGACCAATAGTCTTATCTAGGGCACGAGGAGGAGAGTCCCCATTGGATAATTTGATCAACCAATATTGTGCATTGGGTACACAGTCCTAGTATTGGAAATTACACATCCAACATAGAGTGGATCATCCCTTGAGGATGGTAGTCTATACCATTGGAAAGGTGTTCGGAACTAGGTTTGGCATTTGCTCACCTGACTACTAGGTCACACATGATGTATGCCTTAGAGTGCATGGATCCCACAGTATTCAAATAGTGTGAAGGCATGTTGGTAAGTCTAAAGGATTAACTAAACAAATGCAAGAGGGGGAATCTTAAGCAATTCAGCTATGGATCTATGGTGGTATCTTTCATTTTGTAGAGGGTGCCCCAGATGATGCCTCAAGTGACTGTGAGCAGACTAAACCTTGAGGATCCTAGGATGCTCAGGTGGGTTTATATCATGGACATCCATGGACATGGAGGAACCAAGGTTTTCTACGAAATAGCCTTCTTTTGTTGGCTAAGGTGCCAGCTACTCATGATTGAATATTACGCCTATAAGGGGGCAGACTTCCGGGATGAACAAAATATCATACTACCTAAGGGGAAGGAGTGGGATGACTGAGGTAAGAAAGATACTATCCATCATGTCTTTAATTTTTCAAGTTTATTTTATTTTTATTTTGCAATACTGAGATGAAAAAAATGGTTTTTATACAGATATTGGACTAGTATGCCTAGGTGGTATGTCACCTATTTCGAGGTCGGTAGGGACTAGGGAGATTGTGGCTTATCGCTCTGAGGTAGATGAGGATATTAGATATTTGGAGGAGAACCTGCAGCGTCTGACTATAGGGATTCCATATGTGACCACCAATGATCTACCTAGGTGTTACCAACTCCATAATATACGGGTCTCTGGATGGTTTTCCAGGTTACTCTGTAGAGTGGCTTAGGATATCAAATGTTATCATGAACATCGCCAAGATGATGACTAGTCTATAGGGATTTCCCTTTTTTGTATATGTATACTGAAAGCTTAGAAGCTTCATATTTTCCCCCCTATATGTATATTTTGAACTTGTTATAGTCCTAAACTTTGAGGGCACTGAAAGCTTGATTCTTCAGCCCAATTTTGTATCTTATTTTTATAGTTATATATATATATGAAAAAAATTTATTTATAGTTGTGTGTGCAAAAAATGTGATGTGTGAAGTAAATAACTACTTATGAATTTACATGTATGTCATTTTATGTTACAAATGGACTTTTAGTTATGAGAAATGTACCAATCTAAGACATAATTAGCTAGGGAATCTGCCATAGCGTTCAGATGTCTCGAAACATGTTGATATGTGACTTTCTCAAAATATATTTCTAATAGTATAACCCTTCGAAATATTTGAAGAAGTTGGGGGTTTCAGTCAGTGTAGACTCAATTAAGCTGTTGAACCACTAATTCAGACTCTATGTAAACCCTAATCTCTCTTACATCGCTAGCTGGGGCTTTCGTCAACAATCCAATCACTGCATGATATTTGGCTAAATTGTTGGTGGAGGGACCTAAACAAGCACCCCCTGAACTCACCAGATCACCTATAGGAGAGTACAGTACCCAAGCCGTTGATACAATATTTAATGTATAACGATTAGCACCATAGGTGAAACCAGTAAAAGTATTCATTTTTCCATTTAGACATAAGTTATACATAAGCAGGGTTTGAAAAAACACATCTTACATCACACAAAAAACACACTTTCAAAATAAGACACACAATAATCTATAAACAATATTTACAAAGAGTCTATGCTAGATGAACTAGGAATAATATATTTTAAGGTAGAGCCTGTTACGGGGCTCACCCAAGGGTATCCCATCATAATATACTAACTCATATGCACCCTTCTCCAAGACACGACTGATAATGTAAGGCCCATGCCACATAGATTTGAATTTCCCCACCCCTTGCTTATCATGCTTTTCGTCATAAGTCAAGACCGCATCTCCTTCATCAAAAGAGCGGGGATGAACGGTTCTGTCATATTGAGCTTTCATCCACCATTTGTGTGCCTCATTAGCTAAGGAAGCATCATGAAAAATTTCATCAAGTTTATTTAGATACAGGAATCGTTCCTCTTCTATAGTGGTGTTAGGAAAAAGTTACACAGTAAGATTTAGAGAAGGGATCTTGCATTTTATCGGGAGAGTTGCTTCCAATCCATATACTAATTGAAAATGTGTGAAACCGGTGGAAGTATTTACGGTGGTCCTATAGGCCTAAAGTGCAGAGTTGCAAGTGCCAGTTTGACTTGGCCCTCCCTACCATCCACTGAAGCATAGTTTTCAACACTTTATCTATCACTTCAACCTAGCCATTGGCCTGAGGGTAGTAAGGCGTAGAGTTGTCATGACAAAACCATAACTTTGCACTAATTTCTTCCATCATTTTGTTTTGAAAATTTGACCCATGATCGGTCATAATAGCCCTAGGAATCCCGAACCTAGCGATGATATGGTTAAACAAGAATAACATAGTCATTTCCCAGTATTCAACATATGTGGGCATATCATTATCCCATTTTGTGAAATAGTCCATGGCCACTATAATGTAGCCATGCCCCTCGGCTAAGGTAGGTCTACAATGCATGAAGTCAATGCCCCATTTTGCAAAAGGGTCAACTGCTATGACAAGATGGAATGGAGCTGGATGGTGTGCTTCTTGGTGGTAAACAGTTAACATGGTGGGCATTTTTCGACTGTTTTAATGCAATATTTGAAAATTGAGGTCCAAAAATACCCTGCACACAAGATTGTCTGGGCAGTAGCCAACCTAGAGAGATGAATGCCACAAGCTCCAGCATGGTAATCATTCAGGATGATTTGAGCTTCCTCATGTGTGAGGGAACGTCGTAATATACAATCAACACCATGACAATATAAGGTATCATTCAGGATAAGATAGTATTTAGCCTGGTAGCAGATGCAATGACGCTCATTACGAGTAGTGGTGGGCTGATATCGTAAAGTTTAGAGATATAAAATGATGTATCCATACCAAGGGTCAGTCGTACTAATGAGAAACAATGACTCATCAAGTATTGAATCGATGAGATCTGTATTCTCTGTAGTATGGTGAAGGTCACATATAAGCTCTGCGAAGATAAGAGACTTCTTCGAAGTAGTTTTAACAAAATCCAACTCAAATTCCCGGAGGATAATGATCCATCGTGAGTATTTTACCCCGAGTAATTGACCTGTCAAAGCATAGTACATGGGGTTAGAGTCTGCATAAACAGTAGTAGTGCAGAGAAAAATGTAGTGATGAAACTTCTAGACTGCGATGACCGTGGCTAGAGCAAGTTTCTCCACATGTGAATATAAGGTTTCAGAGTCTAGAAGGGTCTTACTAGCATAATAGATCACATGCTCTTGGTCATGTTCATCTGTTTGAACAATAACCATGCCTATAGTAGATAAGGATGCAACCATGTACAAGGAATAGTCCTTGGTGTAATCAGGTGGCCGCAACACAGGTGCATGGGTAAGTGCATGTTTGAGATTATCAAATGCGTGCTGCGTAAAATCATCCTAGACAAAATATGTATCCTTTTTAAGCAACCTCATGAAACCGTGTGTCCTTTCTGTGTAATTGCAAACAAAATGACGTAAAATTTTTTCCTTCCCTTGCAAACTTTGGAGTTCAGTTACATTCGTTGGTGCAGGTAGGGCTAGAATAGCTTCGATATTTAAAGGATCGATAGCGATGCCATCTTTAGAGATAATGAAACTAAGCAATTTGCCAGTTTCGACACAAAAAATGCATTTGCGGGGGTTCAAATGGATATTGAAATGATGAAATCTGAGAAAAACAGCTCTCAACTGATCGACATGGATATCCCGCTGCTCGGTAGGTCATCAAGATAAGATTCCACAACATGTTTTATATCATGGAAGGCATGTGACATGGCACGTTGAAATGTAGTGCTAGCGTTGTTCAAGCCAAAAGGTAACTTGCGATAGGAAAAGGGCCCCCATGGGAAAATAAAATTCATCTTGTGTTGATCTAACGGGAGAATATCTATCTGATTATAGCCAGAAAATCCATCCATGAATGAAAAGATGACGCTTCTGATACAATTATCGATTATCTGATCAATATAGGGAGGGAAAATTGTCTTTTGGACAATCCCTATTCAAGTCCCTAAAGTTGATACAACCCATTAGACGAAATTTGAGGTCTAAAATGGGCCTCCTAAGGAAAGTAATAAAATAATAGTTAAAATAATAAAATAATAGTTATTCATTTTGGAAGAAGAATGAAAAAAACTACTTTTTTTTTGTTCATATTTTCGACATATCTCCTTGTGGTTTTACTCAAATTTTGAGAAGAAGATCTCATTAGATGGGGAATTTAATTCTGCATCCAATGAGTACCAACAATGCATACTTTTTATGGACCCCACTACCCAAAAATAATAAATACCTGAAAAAATGTGATGATGACATCATCATCACATTTTTTAGGTATTTCTTATTTTTTGGGTAGAGGGGTCCATCAAAAGTATGCATTGTGGGTACTCGTTGGATGCGGAATTAAATTCCGCATCCAACGAGCTCTGTTGCTCAAAATTTGAGTAAAAAAACAGGGAGATATGTCGAAAATACGAACAAAAAAATAGTTTTCTTTTATGACAAATATGTCAATTCAACCATTATGGTTGACTCATTTTATTGAAATTCTATTGGTTCCTAAATTGCAACTCACAAAATTTATTGTTGGCGTGTTTTCTTATAAGGCCCATTTTAGACCCCAAATTTCCTCTAATGCCTAATAGTACCCTTCTTTTTGTTTACATGGACTATATTCGACACCATTTAGTTAAAGGCACAGGTAAATGAAACCAGCCTTCAAATTTTTTTTAACTTCTTCCTTAATGGCTGTTGCTTTTCGTGGATGTACTTGTCATAATTTTTGGTGGACTGGCTTAGCACCAAGATAGGTTATGATCTCATGAAAAACAATGGAGGGATCAATTCCTGGCATTTATTCATATGTCCAAGCAAAGACATCTTGAAATTCCTTAAATAAGGTCGTATATGATTGAACCTCAGAGGACGAGTGAATTCTAGCATATATAAATGTTCTCTGAAACACATGGTTTCAATGATATGTCTACGAGCATGGTTTTAGTAGTATTGCAAATATTTCCTTGAGACTTGACACTACGAGTGAGGATTGGAGATTGAGGGTCCATGACTATATTAGATGAAACATCTGTTGATAAGTGTTCTTCTACCATATGGAAAGGGGGGAGGAAATAAGATCGATGATGATGGTCTTCCCAAGGAATCTCTTCTAGCGACATAAATTCCATAATGGATTCATCTGTAGGAAGTGTATGTGAAAGGTAATCTAGATATTGTGCAGGGGGGGTTGTCTAGCTAATATTGTAGGTGATAATGATCTGAGGCCATCAACAAATGGTCATTGATGGTGGGGTCACTGGTGGATTGTATTGCATTGTAAAATTCTTCAAAAGGGGTAAAGACATAGAGACATGACCGAAGTAGTGACTCCATCATCCAAAATGGTACGACGGATACTCTTCCAAAACATTTTAGTGGTTATCTAGAAATCCAACTGATGTGAGAGCCTGGTCTTAAAGTCATCCAATTTGAAAGCAATGATATTACTATTTTTAGGATCCATGGCTCCAAGTGTTGTGAGAAATATTTTTCGTTGGGTGGGATAAGTTTGGATTACTTCCATGGCTGACATAGCGCATTGTGCTTGAGCCAAATATTCTACAATGTTATAGTATTGGGAAGCACATGCATTAGGATTGATGATCGACTTACGAAGAGTACTCTTGGGTGGGTGAAATATTGCTTCAGGCATAGGTTTTTCAATATGAAGACCATTACTATGAGGAGGTGTGGAAACTAGAGGTTTTTCAGATGAACCTTCATTGGGTTTCTTCTCTGGAGGAGGGTCATAACTATGTGATCTTGTGTTCAAGTTAATAGTTTCACTAGACATAATTATAACTTCATTAGTGGATGAAGAAGGCTCGTGTAAGAATTGATGATCAATCAATTGATTTTGGGAAGGGAAAGGGTCTTTGAGAATTGCTGGGGTCGGTGAAATTTTCAAAAAAAAATAATTTTCTCACGACGAGGACATTCTTTGGTGAAATGATCACCTCCACGGATTAAACAAGGATATTTTACCTTTATCTTACCTTTTGAATCTGAATCGGGATGTTGTGGTTTATTTCCTTCCTATTGATGTCATGTTTTTTCAATTTATTTTTCCCTTTCTTCTTTCCACCCAAAGATTCATTAGATTGGACTGTGTTTACTTCAATGGAAGCAACATGAGAGGGTGCAGCTTTGGAAGGTGGTGATAGTTGATTTGCTGATGTGGTGGTTTGGGTTTGCTTCTTAGAATATTTTTCCACCATTTTTGTTTTAACTGAACCAAGTACACCATCAATGGGTGGTTCAATTATGGGTCTATATCGATTAGTTGTGGGTCGAGGATCATGGGGAATTAGATCATACAAAGTACTTGACTGGGAATAGACCAAGTATAGGTATTGAGTACGACTAATAGTTTGTTCCTCAGTAATAACACCTCCCATGGAAACATCTCTAGCAATAGGTGGAAGTAAAGACTTTGTAAACCAATCAACTAGTAAATGATCAAGAATGGGAGCCTTGATTAACCTGTGTCTTCTTCTCCATTCATGGATATGATCGGAGATATGGGTTGATGTGGTTTGACGAAGCGAGTTCAGTAGGTATGTACCTACTTCATACTGGATGGGTAACTGAAAGTGCATTAAAAATGACATTGCTAAGGCATTGAAAACCCAGAAAGAGTGTTGTGGTAGCTCTATATACCATTTTGCAACAATGGCTATGAGGGTTCTTTGAAATAATTGTAGATGGATCGAACCATCCATCAAGAATTGGATGAACACCATAGATCAAAGGTCATCACATGGTTCTTAGGATCCTCACCAGGTTTTCCATCAAACTTTGGTATATCTGAAGGTAACTTGACTGTAATGGCTAGCCAAGAGGACTCATGATGAATTGGCTTATTTATCAATCTAGAAAGATATTCTAGATCTAGTGTAGCCAGAAATGGTAATTGTTGATTGGGTTGCAGGTACTAGTAGTATTGATATGGCATTTGCTGACCAGTAGGACCATATGTAGATTGGTAAATGGGCATGGATGATGCCCCCAAGGCTTGTTCATTAGGTTGTTGGTTACTAGAAGGTCCATTAGGAGGTGGGCCACCTGAGGGAGGTGGACCTACAGAGGGTGGTCCTCCAGGTGGTGTTGGTGGTGGTCCTCCTAGAGGTGGTGGTGGTGGTCATCTAGGTGGTGGTCCACCGTGAGGGGGGCCTCTAGGTGGTGGTCCTCCAGGTGGTGGTCCTCCAAATGGTGGTCCTCCAGGTGGTGGTCCTCCAGGTGGCAGTCCTCCATATGGTCCACCAGGTCCTCTGGATCCTCCAGGTCCTCTAGTTCCTCCATATCCTTTTGATCCTCCAAGTCCTCTGGGGGGTCCTCTAGGAATGGGTCCCCCAGGTGGGCCTCCAAACCCTCCAACAGTATTGAAAAAATCTCCTCCATAAGATGGGACATTAGAACAACTTGATTGTCCCCAAGGTACAAACACATTTCTAGGGTAGGGAATTATGGGATAGACTCTTGCCGATGATATTGGTTGGTAATCTTGTTGAATCATAGGTGGTTGATTCTCGGGATAAGTATATCCCCAAAAAACCAGAGAGACGGCAGGTTGGACTAAAGAGGATCCCCCTTAACCAGAAGGAAGTAAAACCATAGTGGTATTGGGAGGAGGGCACTTCACTGTTGGTGGTCTAGTAGATAATTTTTTCCCCATACTAGAAATAATCCATCCAGTAGGTAACAAAATTTGTGCTAGGGGTTTCCCCCTAGTTGTAGAAACTATTGGAGAGTTTGAAACAGATGGGAAATTTTGACTGGGAGAGGGTGTTTGGACTGGATTGTGACTAGGGGCGAGGGTGGAAACCATATTCTGCGTAACCAAATTTTTATTTGGTGATTCCGTAAGTTGAGATACATATGGTGATGAAAGGGCATGATACCTAGGTGGGGTGGTTCTTCAAGGATTAGGAAGAGGAGAAATACTTATCCTCATCACCTTTTCTACATTTTTCAATTCTTCTACACATTTGTGCAAACTACGTGCATACTCGATATATTTTCAGAACAATTCTTCATTTGACGGAGCATTCTCAAGCCTTATCCTTAAAAAAACAATTATATTTGGCTCGGTTGTGGTAGTTCCATACTCAACAATGGTTTGTCCTAGAGGTCTTCTCCAAAAAAGATCATCTGGGCCATACTATGCCTCTATAGTTTCATCAGGTGTGTGACTAACAGTCCATTCGGATGATTCGGGTTGACCCTCCATTCGAAAGTGAAAGGTGGTGTCCATTATAGGAGGTAGTTGGATCAAAGGATTTTTATAGATAAATAAATATTCTCTATTTTCAGTAATTGAAGTAGTTTCTATATGAGCATCAGTAGATGTTGGTTGTTCCATGGTTACACCTTCTTATCCTTCCACAGCTGGAGGAGAGTCAAGTGGTAAACCCTACAATCTATGGGAATGACACGTCATAAATTTCTTAGCCAGGGTGGTGGTTGAAGTTTTCTACTCTAGGTCAAGAAGAGGAAAAACACACACAAACGCACCTACGCAAGCTAAAGGTCGCAAGAAGTCTTAAATGATAGAATGGGCTTAAGATAACCGATATCTCACTAGGATTGTGAAGAATGTGCAACTCACGATATACCGTAGGGTCCAATAGTAAAATGGGGTGAGGAGTATCTACTGTCTGTCACCTGAATACTCGACTACATCGATGACACATGTGTAGTAATCTCCCCGAGTGTTGTTCTTAGTTTATTTCTCCAAACAGTATGGCCAAAGGGTTTTTCTCAGATGGACAAGGATTCCTAGTAGGGTCTCCCGATATACGCAAGGTATGTGGGAGCTCAAATCTGTAGTAGTGTTTTCTAATGCACAACCTTCCACAAGGGTCCTTCCGATATACAATCGAGTACATGAAGTACCTTTCTATATACCTCAAGGGTACGTGAAAGGTCATTTGATATACCAATGGCACATGGAATAACTGTGCAGGTCCCGGGTTGCAGTGTAGACAAAGAACGACAACTCCTACGTTTTACGACACTAGAACACGTCACTAAACTATCACTCAATTTTCTATACAATTTAAACCTAAAGCTACCATTTATTTTATCTTAATGATTAGTGAATGTTTGTGAGGTGTAGTCTCAAATAATGCAAATTTAATCTATATGTAATGCAGTTTTTGACTTCAATGAGAACTAACTAGGGAAAGGAAGAGACCAATTTTTCTTTTTCATTTCAACAACACACAAAAATGAATGCCACTTTCAACAATTGAAATGCAAGACCAGATAAGAAATCATAAAAAGAAATCTTCTAACAAAAATTTTCTTCTCCAAAAACTCAACATATTTGAATTTAAGAAAGAAAACAAAGCCTCTAATGTGCATATAGACTTAACTTTCAATATGATGCCAAAAATATCTATTTATCCCAATTACTTATGCAAATAAAAAATGAAACATCCCTAAGCATAAACAAGGAGAAATAGAGAATTTATTTTTGTATTTTCTAAAAAAGAAAAGACACATTAGCTCAAAGAAAACTAACTCAAAAAGAGGCTATAGGTTCCCTTTTCAAAAATACAATTATCAGAGCACGAAACACATAACAAAAAATCCAAAACTGAACTTTTTCCACTATTATTTTTGTACTAATAAAGAAGACAAAAGATTTGGAGTTAAGATCAACAAGTGAGAATCAGGCTCACCAAAACCACCAGAATCAGAACATACAAACTCAAGCAAATCACAAAATGTTTTCAGAGAGGAAAGTAATAAAAAAAATTGCAGATTTTTTTTTAACAAGTGGTCTAAAGGCCTACCTCGGCACACTGAAATGGGATGTACCCGAGCACTGTAGCTAGAATCAACGAACTTGGTGTACTGTAGTAAAGCATCGTTGAGGCTCTACATGATCTGCAAAAAGGAATTTTTCAGTGCTCTGTGTCAAGAGGAAAAAATGCGCCTTGGAGGGATCAACGCTCTATCAATCAAGGGTAAGTGCACCGGTGGATCAGTAGATTGAAAAAATAAGGATCTACAGGAGAAACCAAAAAATGTACTGAGTTGGATTGTAAAGAGTGAGCACCACTACGAAAACAGAGGCAATAATTGGAACAGTAAGATATATTGTTTACCTCATCATCTTAAATTACTAAAGGAAGAGAAAATGACTTTCATAGTGATATGATTACCAAATATTGTAGATCTGATTGGATCTGCACCAGATTTGACTAGATCTAACCCAGATCTAATCGGATTAGATTAGTCCCCAACGGAGTCGCCAATTTTGTTATCAATAATTATGCAATTGGTGCAGACATCATTTGTTCCTCTACCCTATAAATCACAAGTGTAGAACAAAAGAGCACAACAATATATCCTTTCCTTAAGCAATCAATTTGAACAATATGAAATAAACCATTCCTCAGACCTAGATCTCCTTGTCCTTGCTTCGAAAACCCTTGCAATGTTCAATGCCTGCAAAACAGATCAAAACACAAAGCACAAGTTCTAGTATCATGATAAATCAATTACTTATATCACTGATCAAGGAATATGATAATATTCAATTGAAATTAACAACATATCAAATATAGGAAAGGGGAACACTTTTGCATTAAATAATGAGAGAGTAAAGTTGCAACCAAGCCTTGATGTTGATGGCTTCAACCTCTACAATAAATATACAATCCTTCACAACTATGAGCATCTCTTCACATACAAGACAACTATATCTTTCCTCAAACTCAGACTTCAATCCAACAACATGAGGGTACTTTATTTTGGCCTCTTCCCACTCCATGAAGCCTTCATTTATAGGGCCAAAACACATATGATTGACTTGTGGAATGGATAGGAGGTGATCCCAAGAAGTGAAGGAGGAGAATTACACCTCTCCCAAGCAAATAGGAATTGACTCCATAGATGATTCCACAAGGAAGCTTCCAAAACCTTCCTTTTCCCTCTTTTTGGCATATCGACGCACCCAGCAGAAGGCGTAAAGGAGATGAACTAATTCATTTCCAAAGAAAAGGTAGACTAACACTTATTTATCCACTATGGAAAGCACCATCGGCACTCTATGCAAATAGGAAAAAGGTATCACCCTTCCAAAATATAGAAAAAATATAACCAAGGTGTCTTAGGTCAGGATCGCTAAAAGGCTAATAGGAAATGTGGAATTTCCATATTCAACAACTACAAACTGAACAAGTAGTAATGTATTCTGCTTCTGTTGTGGTAAGTGCAATATCGGTATGCTTTCTACTGAACCAAGAGATCATTCCTGGTCCCAGACTAAAACAACCACCTGAAGTACTATTTTTGTCTTTAGCACTTCCTGCCCAATCTAAGTCTGTGAGCCCATGTAAACTGATCACGTGGTATGAGGTATATATGGTCCCATAATCTTGAGTTCCTTTTAGATACCTCATCACATGTTTTTCTCCTATCAGGTGAATATACTTTGGATTCACAATGTACTAACTTAGTGTGTTTACAACAAAACAAATATCAGGTCTTGTATTGGTTAAGTACATCAGTGAACCAATAATATGTCTATATAGAGTAGCATCTATAAATTCTGATGCATCATCATTTATTAACTTCAATTTTTTTTTCATTGGAGTGGTCATAGCCTTACAATCTAGCATTCCAAACCTATTCATAATTTCCACCATATATTCCCTTGGTTTAGGAAAATCTCATCTGGGGATTTCTAAACTTCAAGACCTAGAAAGTAGTGCATCATTCCAAGGTCTTTCATCTCAAATTCTGTAGCCAGCTTCTTCTTTCATTCAATGATGAGTTTATCTTCTCTTGTTAGGAATAAGTCATCCACATATAAAATTAGTATCATAAGCCCATCATTCTCATCCTTATAGTAAAGGTTAGAATCTGCCTCACTCTTGGTAAAACCTAAACTCATCAGGAATCCATCTATTCTTCCGTACCATGCTTTGGGTGCTTGTTATATCCCATACAATGATTTCTTGAGTCTACATACATAATATTCTCAACCATCAGTCTCAAAACCTTGCGGTTGTTCAATATACAATTCTTCTTCTATCAAGCGATTTAGAAAATATTCCTTCACATCCATTTCATGTAAATTCCATTTATTCTTGGCTGCCAAGGAAATGACACTTTTGATTGAAGTGTACCTAGATAGTGGAGAAAACGTATCTTCATATTCAATTCCTTCCTTTTGGGAGAACCCTCTTGCGACGAAACTTGTCTTGTATTTTTCTATACTACCATCTGCATAATGATTTCTTTTGAAGATCCATTTTGAGGATACCACTTATTTGTCTTTTGGTCTTGTGACCATTTCCCACACATCATTCTTTATTATGGATTGGTCTTCCTTGACCATTGCATCAACCCATTCCTTATTTTGTGTTGCATCTTTAAAACAAGTTGGTTCTTTATCAAATAGATGATTCATCAAGGCCATATAACTAGGATATGACTTTGGCTTCTTTCTTTCTCTAGCGGTTCCTTCTAGAACACCAAGTATTTTACTTCTTCAATTACATCACAAGCCCAGGAAGGATTTCTCTTTCAAGAAATCATTTCATTGGGCCCTTCTTCAGGAAACTGAGGTTCAGTCATGTCATGATCCTAGGGTATTTGATTTTTGTATTCATTCCCAACTTGTATAATATTCTCTGTATCTTTGATAGTTTCATGTTCCTCTTCATCTTCTGTATCTTTCTTCAATTTTCTAAAAGCTGATTCTTCGACAAATATTACATCTCTAATAAGCTCAATCTGATGGTATCCTTGGATATAGATCCGATAGGCTTTTGACTGTTCACTATATCCCACAAACAATCCCTTGTTTCATGAAGGTTCTATCTTTTTTATTTTCTCCTTGGGAATATGGATGTACATAGGGAAACCAAATATCTTTAGGTGACTTACCTCAAGATTTTCTCTGCAGAACATTTCTTCTGTAGTTTTGTTCACAAGGGAACTATGGGAGATTCTATTTTGTACGTATACTATTGTTCTAGCAACTTCTTCCCATAGGTACATTGGTAGATCTTGATCATGTATCATGGCTTTTACTGCTTCCATGATAGATCTATTATTTCTCTCTGCCACACCATTTTGTTGAGGATTGTAGGGAATGGTGAGCTCCCTCTTAATCCCAGCTTCCTTGCAGAAATCATTGAATTCATTTGAGGTGAACTCTCCATTATTTGATATTAAAATATTTATTTTCCTCTTAGAGAGGTTTTCTATTAGGGCCTTAAACTCTTTAAACATTTCAAACACTTCATCCTTCCTTTTCAAAAAATATATCCAAGTCTTGTGGTAGTAGTCATCAATAAAGGAAGCATAGTAAACATACCCGCTTAATGAAGTTGTTTGCATTGGTCCGCATATATCCGAATGGATAATATCTAATATCCCCTTTAATTTGTTGTCACTCTTCAGATAGAGAGTCTTAGTATTCTTTCCTTGTGCACATCCTTTGCATACACCTTCATGTTCTATCTGAATTTTGGGTAGACCAGTCACAAACTTTCTTATTATTGGAAGAGCTCTATAATGAACATGAGCAAGCCTTCTATGCCAAAGATCACATGTATTTATTGTACTTGTTTCTAAAGCTAAATGTGCATATCACTTCAATTTGTAGAGTCCTCCTTCTTCAATTCCAATTTCTACTGCATCATTTATTTTATTTCCTTTTGACCACATGAGAACATTTCCATCTATGAAGGCAACTCTGATTCCTCTCTTGTCCAAGGATGAAATAGACAAAAGGTTCTTCTTTAGTCCAGGGACATATAGGACATCCTTCATCTTCATGGATTTTACAGAATCCAACTTATAGGATGCTTCTCCTATTCCTTTAATGGGATACTGAGAGTCATCTCCAAGCATTACTTTGTTTGGTGAATCTTTTTGTACAAGGAATGATACTGAGTATTTGTAACCTGTCATGTGTTTGGAATCCCCACTGTCTACTAACCAAGTGTCATTTCTTGGTGAGACTAATCCTGTTAGGGAATAAATCAATACATATTCTTCACTAGATTATTCATCTTTCTTTTCTTCCTCTTCTACTTCTTGATCACTATCTTCAACAGCATCAAATTGGAACCTTCTCATATTTTTAACTCTTTCTACTTTCATGGGACAGTTGATGGAAATATGTCCCATCTTATGATGAGTGAAGCACTCAAAATTTGAGAAGTCTTTCTTGGGTATTTTGAACCCTCGAGTCTTGTGAGGATGATCATAACTCTTTATTTTGTGTTTTCCTTTGGCATGGGATATCAAGTCTTGATCTTCATTTTCATTTAGATTCACTTCTTTGGCTAAGAATATTTCTTCTTCTTGAACACATTCTTCCCATACATTTATGAATTTGGTTAGCTTTCTTCTTGAGCATATTCCTCGGATAAAAGCTTCCCAATCTCTTAGAAGACCATTTAGGATGGTCATCACATTTTCTGTTTCTTCTACTGTATCACCAATGGCTGCTGGCTGATATTTATCTTGAGCCACTCTTGAAAAGTAATATTACATAGGCTTTGACTTTTGAGTCTTCATAGTTTTGAATTGATTCCTAAGAGTCATCTTCCTGTCGATATTTCTCCCTTCAAATAAACTGGAGAGGGCATCGAACATTTCTTTTGGAGTTTCACTTGATGATACTTGAGGAATCAATTTATCCTTGATGGAGTTAGCTATGATCCTTTTGGCTATGATATCCTTCTTATGCTTGGACTTAGCTTCCTCCTCTTCTAGTTCTTTCACTTCCTCCTTCACAAATTTTTCTAGATCATTCTCTTGTAGGATGACATGATCCTATACTTCCATGCTCTGAATTTTTCAGCTCCTTCAAGCTTTTCATATAGTTTGGTGTTCTTAGTCATCTTCAATAGAATGAGAACTTCAAATGGAATAGGGAGGAACAGTACTTACTTGGAGAAAATAGTTTCTAGATGACCTCCTTTTGGAAGACATAGGGTTTGATGTAGAAACCCTAATTTCTCAACTGGAAACCCTAATAGGGTTGAGAGGTGGAAAACATGCACCCTCCTCAGGTGAGGTAGACTATATCTTCCTTTTTCTGAGATTGACAATGAAACCCTGAGAAAACAGAAACCCTAGTTTTTCTCGGTAGTAGTAACATCTCCAAAATTGAAAATTCTTGAAATTCAATTCTATCACCATAGAAATATGTGCCCTTCAGAGGAAAATTGGATGATCCCTATTTTTTGGTTGAACTGTCGAGGGATTTGTTAAGAACAACAAACCCTAGTTTTGTGCTGTCTCCTTTCAGGGTGCCTTTGATACCATGTTAAAATTATTTATAATTGCTTAGATTATATCTTAAAACAATTTTCCACTAGAAGATAACTGAATGAACAACATGAAAAAAAACATAAGAACATAGATATTTTCCTCAGGGAAACCACAAGGGAGAAAACCCCAGAAAACTTCCTCAGTATAGAACTTAGCCAGTGCAGTGTAAAATCTAGACAAAACCTACTTCCTCCTTATTGCACACTACTACTTCTCTCTCTTGCTAAAACCATCTTGAGTGAGTGTGTACAAATAAAGGGGAGCACCTCCCTATTTATATTCTTCTGTTGACTTGACCTCTAACTTCGTGGGGCTGACTTAACTAGCTGTCAAGGCCAACTTGTCCAATTGGACATTACAAATAGAATTTATTATATTGACACTTGGTTACTAATGACCCGAATTACATTCGGAGGTTTACATTGCATCCTTTAATGACTCTAACAAGACCAAAATCATCTCCAATAAGAGGAATACAATACAACTAGAATATCTTCCGAAGTTACATTATTTCAACAGCTTATGCTTATACTTCTGAGCTAAGCTTTTGAAAACCTTTCTTGAACTCTATCCTATGTAAAATATCCAATGTGGAGGAGGGTTGTGCTTTCTCAGGTCCTTCAAGAATAAATTTTACTTTATCCTTTTATTTGTCAGTAGGAATAGTGGAGGAGCTGGCCAATGCTTCCCTGGCCTCCTTTTCTGCATTTTGCATGTATTCATCCTCTTGCACTTTCAATCGGAGCTATCTGAAATGTAGGGAATAGGTTTTGAGCTCCTTCTGATATTGGAACAAGTGATGTTTCTCTAGAGGAATGGGAATCCTGCTCACTAACTCTGAAAATTCAATAGTCCCTTTGTATATGGAATCATTTGAATCATTCGAATCATCCTAATGGGCATATGAAATTTTAGTGTGCTCTTGGACAAAATGATTTTCCAGCAAATACTTGGGATCGTGCATCCTTTTGGGTGCCTCTCCTAAGTTCATTTATGATATGGAATTTTTGAGGATTGCAGTATGATTATAATTCTGTACTGTCAGGAATCCCAAATTCAAAGGGAATTTGGGCCAACACTTCCTCTTAGTTGTTGTGAGCTTTGGGAAACCCCATCAATAATAGTCTGATATGAAATATCTTGTAATACCATCCTATCTAGGATAATACTCGACAAGAGATGAACTATATTTCTGTCCCAAATGAGGATGTAGGAAAAGTATTCTCCTACATACCAATCCCCCATTAGGGAAATCAAAGCTTTGGCCCTCTTTGACCCTATAAAATGGTAACAAATTTCATTTATTCGAGGGATAAAGTTATCCTCCCACATGTATGAATAGTATATATGGACCGGTGGTTATGTCCTGGTCCAATTCTAGCCCATGGCCTGGAATGAAGAATTCACACAGAAATTGTCCATGACATAGCCTTGTTGATGTATATGTAACTTTAGAATGTATTTCACTTGTATTTCTTACATATTGTAACCCGATGTTTATTCTGGGATGTACTTGAGTTATGTCATGCCTCGATGTTCCTATCGAGAAAGTCTATAATGTAAACAAGTCATGTCAATTCATTGTGGGTAACCCTCCTATTGTCTAAGGGTTAAAGTCCCTGCAGTTTTGGGGCACTAGGGTTATTAGACTCTCCTAGTGAGGTCGGTCCTACTAGGGTTTTAGTCATGTTGGGATTAGTATAAATAGAGAGCTGGACTCTCTATTTAACAGACAAATCATACACACTCAAGTGTAGCACATAGTTGGGAAAGGAGAAGACACTTGGGCTAGATAGAAATAAGGTTACTACTATCAGGAGATCACTTACTATTTTGAGTTCTACTTTTGGTGTTGATTCTATCTTTGAGGAAGTTGCGGGGTTTTCACCATTTATGGTTTCCCCGAGGATAAACACTGTGTTCATTGTCTCTTGTGTTTGATTGTTGTGCTTGTTATTCTCTCAATTAAAGATCCTAATATAATGCTAGCTTAATGATGAAATTCTAACAAGCCTGACATGTAGAAAGCTGACTTCCTGTTTCTTGAAACCTTCTGGTATTTTTCAATGGCTTCCTTGAGCACCACCAACAATATATGTGCCCATTTGAAGGATTCTCCTCTAATTAATATGTGATGGGATATAGGGTCCCATTCAATTTTGAACTCTATATAGTTAGGTAACCCATAAAGCTGGAAAAACATGGTTGCTAGTAGTGAGAATGGCTCTCTAAAGCATGAAATGGGGTAGACCTTATCTTCTTTGGGGATAAACTTAGCATGTTTATCCATATAGGATTTTATTACTTCTTCAAAGTTGAATTGAGTCATGGTCGCATCGAGAACTTGGGTTGTGAGAATTTTCCAAGGAGGTCTAAGAGAAGATGCTCTCACAAATACATCTGGGTGGAAAGAGGCCACTAAGGTTCTACTATGGTTGCTGAAATACTATTCTTTAGGGATTGCATGTTCAAGTTCCCACTTGATTGGGTATGTATATGGCATGAAAGGAGGTCTGGCCACAATGCAGTGGAGCTGAGAACTTCTACTTTTTCCATATGTAGGTTGGTTGTGGGTAATGCCAAAAAAGTCATTGTTGTCGAAAATGGAATAAATCCTGGATTAATGGATATGGAGGGTTTCAGATACTCTTCCACTAGTGTCAGTGAAGATACTGACATTTGGCTCCTTTCTCTTTTTCTAGTTCAAAGCAGTCTAAGACCTGGTCTTTATGGACATACTGGATGACTGGGAGGTAAATTATGAAAGAAATTTAGCAACCATAATTACAATTTTACCAAGGCAAAAATAACAGAAAAAAAAACCATTAAGAGTAAGGAAATTACCCGTGGAAATATTATAGATCAAAGGATTAGTGAGCTCAATGAGAAAAATATGCAATAAAATATCAAACCCAATAGAAATTGCAAGTGAAAATGGTAAAGAACTCATAATTTTGAATGAATTAAATAAGTCAGGAGTCAACGACAGAATATATCTAGGATGTAGATATCACAAAAATTGTCGGCTGAAATTAGAGCAAGAAATTGAAAGGTGGAGATGAAAAAAACTAAACGCTTTTAGATCTCATGATTTCCACATTCCGTAATCTACATTACGAGTTGATGAATGTAGAATGATAATAGTAACCAATAAACATCTCTTAAAGTTCTGTAATCCACAATCCACAAAATATTTGCGGGTTCCAGGTTTCTGATTGGCAATGTTTGAAAAAAATAACTTTATTGAGTATCCTCTTTCCTCAATTTCCATTACAGGTTGTGGTTTGTGCAACTGAAAAAGGAAAATCATGCGTAAAACAAATTTTTTGCTTTCCGCAATCCGCATTGCAGAATGCGGAATTCAGAACCGAAAATATAAGAATTTATTTAAAAAATATCTTTTGCAATATGTTATCTGCATTATGAGTTGCATAAATAAAAGCATTAATCAAACCAATAAATTTCTAACATCCGCAATCTGTAATGCTAAAAATTGATCTCAAAAAACCCCCCCAAAAAGGACTTCCATAATCCAGCAGCGAGTTGCATAATGCGGGCTGTGGAAACACAAAACATATATAAAAGAAATAAAGGTGCTTCCACAATTCGCAAAACCCCCCAAAAATAAGCTTTTTCAAGGAAAATTTATTAAAACCAAAACAAAATACTTACAGTAAAGATGATAACAATTCCCATAATAAGATCATGGATTTGAAAGCCATATCAAATGTATGAACGAGTCTCCCATTTTAATCTGTTAAAATGGGATTTGTTGCTGCCAGCAACAAGAACCCAAAAAACTCTTTCTAAGATAATATATCACATGTTCCTACCCATTTTGATATTCTTACTCTAAAACCATGCCAATGGTAGTAATGGAAGCCGCAAGATACAACAGATAATAGTTTTAATAGTTAGGGGGATGCAATACAGGTGAATGTGTAATTGCATGTTTCAGGTTATCGAAATCTTGTTGAGATAGATCACCCCAAATGAACAAAGTGTTCTTTTTCAATAGTTGTATATATCATTTTCTCTGTAAAATTTCATACAAACCGACGTAGAAATTTTTCATTCCCTTGCAAATTTTGAAGTTAAGTTATGTTGGTTGGAGGTCGTAAGGAAAAAATAGCCACAATTTTTAAAGGTTTGATTCAAATACCATCCTTAAAAAAAAAATCCAATAAAATATCCAATACGCACAAAAAAAAACACATTTATCCGGATTAAGGAGGATGTTATAGTGGCGGCATTGAAGGAATATGGCCCCGAGATGCCTAAAATGACCTTTTTTGTAATCGTGAATGAGCGAGTAATGTTTAGTTTTATCAATTTTCTTAGATGATATCTTAATAAAAAGTACTAGAATATCACTGAAAGAACAACATGCGCATAAAACATAAGAACACAATAACACAGATTTTCCTTGGAGAAACCACAAGGGAGAAAAGCCCACAAAACTTCCTCAATATAGATCTCGACCAAAGCAGTGTAAAAACCAGACAACTACTTCTAAATTCTTTTTGGCACACTAGTTCCTCTCTCTCTTGCAAAACTAAGTTGAGTGAGTGAGTATAAATGAAGGGAAGCACCTCCCTATTTATATCCTTCTGTTGACTTGACCTATAACTTGGTGGGGCCAACTTTTCCAATTGAGCACCACAAATAACATTTATTGTATTGATACTTGGGTACTATTGATCCAACTTACATTCGAAGGTTCAGATTGCATACTTCAATGACTCTAACAAGACCAAACTCATCTGCGGAGGGAGGAATACAATGGAACTAGAATATCTTCCGAAGTTACATTATTTTAACACTCCCTCTTAACTAGAAAGGTATTCAACTGCTGTAGAAACTCCTACTATTACAACTGTACAACTAACTTGTGAGACACTATATGTCATAGTAATGTTTGGTACAACATATTACATCTTCATCATCGATCTTAGCTGGATATTCTTCTGCAATCATATTTCTTCAACCTTCTTCTTTCCATTTTTTGGAACATCTCTTGCAGCATCAGCATATGAATGTTGAATCATCTTCTAGATCATCATCATCCATTTCTTCATTTTTTGGACCATGTTCTATAGTATCAATATGTGAATACTAGAACATCTTATGAATCATCCACTAGCCAACATCAGTGTTTAAACACTGAACCATCATCTGAACTATCATTGTCTACATCTTCAGTATGTAAATACTGAACCATCACCATCTGCATCACAAGTATCACCAACTGCATATTCAATATGTAAATACTAAACCACCATCATCCGTATCTTCGGTATGTGAATACTGAAACATCATCGTCTGTCTCTTCATTATGGAAGTACTGAAACATCATCATCTTCAACAACAATATGTAAATACTGAAACAATCAACAACATCATTAGCATGTTAGTGCTAAAAATAAAATCATCGGTAGTGCTAGATCATCATCTGCATTACCAACATAGAGATGACGGAACATCATCGTCAATATAGAGATACTGAATCTGCCTCATCAGTATAAGAATACTGAAACTATCACATCAATTGGTGTAACATTGAAACTATCTCAATAAAAATCTCATAATCTATCTATCAATCATCAGTCAAGCATCTCAGTAATCAACTGTAACCATCTAATCAATCGTCTCAACAATCAACTGTAACTATCTCAACAATCATCTTAGAAATCAACAATGTGACTACACTGTACACAGCTCATCAAGCATCTCATCTATCATTAATATAATCAATATTGACACTATCTGAAGCATACATATCAATCAATCATCAGTATAAAAATACTAGAATTGTCATTAGTATAACAATACTAAAACACACATCTCAATCAGTATAACAATACTGAGTCAATCATCTCAAAAATCAACATACCAATGCTAAGCCAATCATCTCAGCAGTCATCAATATAACAATACTGAACTAACATCTCAATAGTCATCAGTATAACAATACTTGAACTAACATATCAACAGTTATCAGTATAACAATACTAAACTAACATCTCAATAGTCATCAGTATAACACTACTGAAAGAAAACATCTCATCAATCAATGGTATAGAAATATTGTAACAACCATCCTTCCCTCTAACTATATTGGAAAAGCATCATGGTGATTTCTCTGGTGGATCCACCCAGGTATTTTGTCTAACTTACTAACCCTTTCGAGCCAACAAGCCTAGTTAGAGTGATGGATCTTCCTAGGGACCAACAAGCCATGTCCTGGTTTACAAACCCACTTGGGTGAAACTGATCTAGGCATACATACTAATCCCCCTAGGATCAACATGCCCCATCTGACTAACTCTTTCAGGACAAACTGTCCTAGTCAGACTTACCCTACTCTAGACTGAGCTACTCATGACTACATCCTTCTTCCATCTATTGTCACTCTCTCTTTTGAGAGAGGTCCTTTCAGACTACACCAAGCTTGTCTCGAAAGTATTCGAACTTTACATGAGCCAAAGGCTTAGTCAACACATCTGCCTCTTGTTCCTTTGTAGGAACATACTTGAGCTTTATAGCTCCTTTCTGAACCATGTCTTGAATGAAGTGATATCTCACTTCAATATGTTTTGAATTATCATGAAAAACTGGACTTTCTGTCATCTTGATACAACTCTTATTATCACAAAGGATATTAGTAACATCTATCTCTTCATCAAATAAACCTGTCAACTTTTTTCAAAACCATACTGCTTCACTACAATCTGAACAAGCAACAATGTATTATGATTCTGCTGTGCTAAGTGCAATACTGGTCTTCTTTCTACTGAACCATGAGATCATGCCTGATCACAAACTAAAACAAAAAATTGAGGTGCTCTTTCTATCTTTAGTACTTCTTTCCCAATCTGAGTTTGTGAACCCATGTAAATTGATCTCACTTTCTGGTGTATATCTGAGCCCATAATCTAGCATTCCATTTAGATACCTTATAACATGTTTTTCTCCTATCAGGTGGATATGCTTGGGATTCACCATGTATTGACTTAGTTTGTTTACAACAAAACATATATTTGGTATTGTATTGGGTAAGTACATCGATGAACCAATAATCTATCTATATTGGGTGGCATCTATAATTTTCGATGTATCATCATTCAATAACTTCAAGTTTTTTGTCATTGGATTAGTCATGGCCTTACAATCTAACATTCCAAACCTCTTCACAATTTCTACTGTATATTTTCCTTAGTTTAGGAAAATCTCATCTGGGGATCGCCAAACTTCAAGACCTAGAAAGTAGTGCATCATTCCAAGGTATTTCATCTCAAATAATGCAGCAAGCTTCTTCTTGCATTCATTGACGGGATTATCTTCTCATATTAAGAATAATTCATCCACATATAAAAGTAATATCATAATCCCATGATTCTCAACCTTATAGTAAAGGTTAAAATTTTCCTTACTCTTGGTAAATCCTAAACTCATTAGGAACCCTCTATTCTTCCGTTCCATGCTCTGTGTGCTTGGTTTATCCCATACAATGATTTCTTAAGTTAGCATACATAAGTTTCCCGATCATCATTCTTGAAAACTTGTGGTTTTTTTATATACACTTCTTCTTCTATCAAGCAATTTAGAAAATTTGTCTTCACATCCATTTGATGTAGCTTCCATTTATTCTTGGCTTCCAAGGAAAGGAAAGTTCTAATTGAAGTGTACCTAGCTACTAGAGCAAAGGTTTCTTCATAGTCAATTCCTTTCTTTTGGGAGAACCCTCTACCTATGAATATTTCCTTGTACTTTTCTATACTACCATCCATGGAATGCTTTGTTTTGAAGATCCACTTCGAGGATACCACTAATTTGTCTTTTTCGTATTGGGACTACTTCCCACATGTTATCACCCTATAATTTTCCTATGGTTGTGGTAGGAAGTCAAAGGGGAAACCATTTCAAACCAACCTTTAGACTTTATTCTAACCAATACAGTCAGAGATGGATCTCTCATTGTCACAAGAACATTCACATACACATTTAGCTTTAAACAAACAATTAGGAGGCTAGATTTCTTATGGGAACATATTTGTTTGTAAATTTAAAGATTATAAGACAAAAAGATATCAAATACCATTGGGAAATGGAGTCATAGTTTGAATCATTCAAGGATATTAAAACAAATAATGAAAAATTATTTTCATTTTCATACTCTAAGGAAAAGTAAGTGTAATATTCAGCCAAATATCTTCAAGTGGTGATAGGAGAAAGTAGAAAAAGTCCAGTGTGTCAAGGGCCCCCTATCTATGGATGAATCCCTTGAAAACACCTTTAGAATAACAACAAATAAGGGAGATGACAAATGGAGTATCTAAAAATGATGAAAGGAGTGCTTAGTAAAACAAATTCCTCACATACAACTAGAAAGCATTAGCTGAAATTGACACATATTAAAATGATATCAACAGGAAACATAAACTGAATATTAACACCGTGACGAATCTCATAAAGCCAAAGAAACATTTTTCATTATCACTTCCAAGAAAATTTACAGAGCTACAATCCGAGCACTGAGCCTTCAAAAAATGAAAGTCTAATCCACCCCTTACTTCCTCCGAAGAGTTACATTTATAGTGTTATGGATCTTGGGATTGACCTCAAAATAGATCCTAATTACTTTAGAAAAATAGGGAATCAATCCGGAATCCTCATCGTATATCCTAAAATCTATGAGGTGGCGCATTCGCCATTATTTCTAAATGAAATAGGGAATATGGAATATTGAGCATCCTTGATAAAAATGGTAATATGATGGCTGGGGATCATGCTCGCTTGACATGAAAACAATAGTTTAGGAACCTTCCAACCATTTTCTTCTAACTCATCTCGACCTTTTCCTCCTCACGCTTGGGCATGCAGTGTGTATTTGGTCCTTCCGAACCTCTTGTATGTATTCCACTAATCTAGAGATGGTAATTCTAGAGTGGACATTTCTTTCTCCAACACATGTAGATTGATGTGTTCCTTGTAAGAATAGTCTTGCAAATTTGCACATGCTTCTTTGAAGGAGAACACGATTTCAAATTCGGCAGCCAATTTGTCTACAATTACCCTGCCAGATAATGACTGATTCATATCTGGAAAATTTGCGTGGTCTAGTATGTATGCAATCAGTTTTTCATAGTATTCATATTTAGTTAACATTGATCCCTTTTCTTTCCAAACGAAATGGATTCCTTTCTTAAATAGTGAGTCAAACATATCAATAAACAACTTCGCTTAGTGGGACAAAATATCAACATTTTCCTGGACTGTGTCCAAATGTGATATTTGTTTATAACCTTCCTAGCCCAAGTCATGATTGAGATCCTATATTTGACATTTTATTTCCTTATATCATCCTATGACAAACTATTTATAAAATCAATAGCATTTTTGGAACATTCAACTCAATTCTTATTCAACTTTTCTCTTGCTACTGTCAAAGCTTGTGTAGATGAGTGTATCACAAATTCTTTATCTAAAATATAGTCCAAGTAGGGCATGAATTTGTTTTCTTCTTCTATGATGGAATCCCATATAATATGGTTTTCCCCTTGAACCTGTATTTTTCCTGGACATTGTTTCATCAATTTATCATTCTTTGTCTACAGCTCCTGACATTTGGCCTCCCAAGCATTAGGCTTGGCTTCCCAATCTCTCCTTTCTTGCTCTCTTTGCAATGACAAGTTCTTTAGGGTCTTGTTTTGGTTTTTCAACCTTTATTCTTACCTATGACATGGATTGGATTATGTCCTATTCACCAGATTGAGCTATAGGGGCATTAATCTTGTCTTTAAGCTCTTTCTCTTTCTATTGTAACTTCCTCTCTATAACATCATATTTTCCTTTCAAAACCTATTCACATTCCACCACCAAAGTCATGTATTTATTCCATTCATTTTCCTTATCAGAAAAAAATAGTAATTTTTCCTTGCAATTAGTGAACTCATTTTTTAGACCTTCTTTTTATTTCTCTATCTCAGCAAGTTCAGGTCCTTCTATCAACTGAGTAGCATGTATTTTTAACTTATCTTTTAGAAAATGGATGTTATTATCCTTTTCATCCAATAGTTTTTTCATGCCTTGTCCATTTTTATCCCGACCCCCAGCAGCTAGAAGATCTTCTTGCAACTTTTTTATATGTTCCTGATGTGCTTTATTTTCCACTTTTTCCTGCCTCAGCTGATTCTCAAATTTTCTCTTGGTAGTTTCTAGCTTAGACAACTTTAATGTGGACTTCAAAGAGTTTGTAAACATAATATACGTAGTATTTTTTTGAAAATGATTCATGTCCAAGATATTAATGTCCTCCAGATTTTAATGTCCCTTTTGGATATTTTTCCCAATGTGCTCAAATTCACCAAATTTCAACTCTAGGTCTATGAATACAACCAATTCCAAGCTTCTCAAATTACTTTCAAACTTGGTGATGAAGGTCATGATTGGTGATGGGAAACATTAAAAAATCTATCATAGATATAATCAACTGATATACCCAACCATTGTATGCAATTTTGAAAGGAATAAGTTTCGGGAAAGACTAGTCAATTTGGGAAGTGGAAATCCCCCATGGGTCCTGGAACAAATATCTTCAAAAATATGTACAACCTCCACTCAGGAAATTTACTAGTAATTTTGAGGCTCAAAACCCCTATGGTAGATGGCTCCAAATATCTCCAAATTCTATAAAATTGTACCATAACATGTATGAATTATGTTAATACATAAAAATGGTGTTTATAGGTGTCTTTCAAACATCAAATTAATTCTTCAACTCAGTTGGAAATTTGTTCAATGTATGGATTTTTACGAGCAACTTGTGGTTCAAATTCCCTAAAGGTAGATGATGAAAATGACTTTCCAAATGCACTCAATCCAAATAAAATTTATGGATGGAATTAGGGGAAATATATAGGACATAAAAATTAACTCATATTCATCACCATTCAACTTTTAATTTCTTCTATAACTCCCTTAAATCAGATGCAAAAAGACTAGTTTCAACCTTGGGGGAAATGATAGGCAATCTTCTCCAAATGCTATGAAACTCAACAAAATGACTCCAAATTCTTATGTACAGAAAATTAAACTCATTTAATACATAAATAACAGTCCATTCATCCATAAACCATCATGATTTTACTTATCCATTCGACTCCATCAACATTACATTGGTTTACAACAAGGTAGTGGGGAAATGGCACTGTTTCTTCATTATTTAACATTTTTAGATGAAAAATTTTGGTATTTAGAGCCGAGAGTATTCTAAAGTTTGAATACAGATCATTTAAATGAGAAAATAAAATATTTTTGCATTATAATCTCCCCCAGAGAGATCAATAGCTCACTAAGTGCGCTTCAATCCATAGAGCAAGAATATGATGAGAAAACTTGGAATAGATGAAAGAACAAGTTGATATTGAATTTTAAATGAGATGACCTATATATTGAACCTATAAATTATGAATCCATTTAATATCCATGAAATACCTGAATTCTGTCTCCAAACATCAACTTGGATGGGAATCTTTCACCCTCGAAATTGGTTAAGGCAAGAAACTAGTCACCCATTAGCTCTCTCTCTTCACAAATTCAAATTTATAAAATGTTAAAAATATGCCTTCACTATTTTTTCTTGACATTTATAAAGTTTCCAATCTCTCTATGGGTCGAATTACTTCCAAAATATGCATTCCAACCCTAGTTGGGAAGAGATTCCAAAGAAGGCCACTTGTACAACAATCCCTAGTCTCCCACTTCCACCAAATGACATGTGGAAGCATATTAGCTTCCCTAAATCCCATGAGCACTCTATTGGAGCTATTTTTATCCATGAAATGTCATATATGTCATATGTCAGCTTTCATATCTTATTTTTTTCATAAGTGTCATAACATCTTCATCATTGTTGTCATAGAGCCAGGGAATCTAATCCAAGTGTCTCACTAGCTCCAAAATTCCTCTTCCTCTTCCATGTGAGTTACTATTCCACTCCAATTTGATATTAATTGATTCATTCCAAGTATATTTACCTTCCAAATCATCACAAGACCCTTGGGTTTCTTATGGATTCGAAATGACAAGAGGAGGATGCCATGTGGCATAGAAAATCTAGCTTGTGTGGGTCCCACATCCTCCATGTGTCTTCATGATTAATTGACACTTTCATTTTACCTTGTATTTATTTATTCAGCTCATTTATTAAATATTTATTCCATTCTAATGTTCAAACATCATTTATTGTCCCCCTTATTCCAAATTCCAACACTTCTTCCTTGGCAATTATTTGACCCTTAGCATCAATTTGACAAATTATCATGAATATCGAAAATGTGAGTAGGCCATTGTGACCCAATGAAAAATTTGGGACATGACAAATCCTCCCTTCCTAACAATTCTTTTCCTCAATCAATTTCAAACATGGTTGTTGAATAACCTGCTTTCTGTATGATTCTTTGAACTTGCCACTGAGTTTCCAAACTTTGAGTCTTTGAGATTCCATGAAGATTTTAGAGAGGAACCACCATGATTGTTGTTGCACTACTCTTATTAAAATAACTTTATTAAGTGGGTAATCCTTCTCCCATACTGCTTCTTTACCAAAAATCTAAAATCAATGGGACTAAAAACTCAATAGAGGAAATTTCAACTCAAAATGGGCCTTTTAACTTTAACTAAAATTCCATGTCATCATGTGTTAGCCAATGAAATTGCTTTAAATTTGAAATAGCGTATAGGTCTTAAAAAAATTTTTAATATAAATTTGGGGATAGGTATCATAAAAAAAGCTATTTTTTGTTTGTTTGTATTTTGGACATATCTCCACATCTAACGATCGCTCCTGATCTAAATTTGAGTAACACACAGGGAGATATGACGAAAATACAAACGAAAAAGTAGTTTTTTTCTTTTCTTCCTCCAAAATTAATAAATATTATTTTATTATTTTAACTATTATTTTATTAATTTTTTTTAGGAGGCCCATTTTGAGTTCAAATTTCCTCTAATGATCCCAGTGTCCAATTGCTTGTATTGCACTCCAACAATTAAGAGTGCTCTCCAACCCATACCATTAGGAAAGAGAATTTTGGGATCCCATTTTCTTGTATGCATTCTTCCAAACATCATGCGTACATAATATATCATCACAGTGCATAACAACATAATAAAAATGTACATCAGGGAGGTGCCTCATCCAAAAATCATGAAAGCGCTTATACCTCCAAGTAAGTAGACCACCATTTTCCAAGTGCATACAAGATTCAAGTGACCAATCAAATATGCTCCAATGACATAGTTGAGGATCCCATGTCCTATAATTATGCTCCAAAAGGATGTGATATGCATCAAAATGTTTAGCCATGTATTCTTTCATCCACGAAGTGAATGAAGAATCTCCACTAAAATCTAAACCAAATAATTAGAAAAAAAATGAGACTTCAAATGACTCAAAGAATTCTCACCCATACATACATGAATGACAGAATCATAAGGATATAACAAAGTATATTGTGTCTGGCAACAAAAATGTTCTCCAATCATAAATCTATTCACCCCAGTATTGGATGAAGTTCCTCCAACATCAAATGAACCAAGTGTTGAGAAAGAAAAACCATGAGTCTTCAAGTGACTCAAATGCATATAATAGGTGCATACATGTAGATGTGCATCATCATAAATTAACAAAGGATGCTGCTGCAAATGTGAATAAAAATGTGCTCCAACCATGTCATCATAAAAAGTAAATCTAGGAGTTCCATACTCCTCATGTTGCACCATAAAAAAGAACCCTTTCACCCACACTTCATTGAGACTAATGCTGTGAAACATGGAATTGTAGGATGTAGGAGAACGAACTAACTCACCCAAATAATCAAAAAGTGCAGAAGTTTCATCATGGGAAGGATAAATATTGGTAGTATCATGCATTTCCTTCAAAAGTGTGAAACCTTTGTCATATATGGGTTCCAATGTATAGGAATCATGCTCTTCTTTAAAAATTGCATAACCTTCATCAAGAGACAATTCAAGTTACTCTTCCACCACATCAAGTGTTTGGATCTCTTCAATTTCATATTCAAACACATCAATCACATTCAAATTTACACATTTCTCATGATCCACCATGTCATGAGAATCCTCCAAACAATCTACAATTTGACAATTTGAAACATAGGAGGAAAAACAAGTATCTTGCAACTTTTCAAGAAGTTGCTCATTTTGAATTGTGAGATTATGATTATCCTCATTAGTATTCAAGTATGTATAATGTAACAATTATTTAATCTCAAACAAATGGTTTCTATCAAAAATCAAAGACATGAAATTACCTTTGATGTGGCACATTGCTCTTTGAATCTTCTTCATGTCTTCAAGGAAGGATGTTTCCTCCAATGAAGTAGCTCTCCAACAAGAATTTGACACTAATGCTTGAGTGTCATGAAGTATGCTAAGGGACTCTTGGATATTATTTTCATTAATATTTAGGGACCATTCAATAAAATTAGGCTCTTGCAAATGAACCTCCTCATCTTCTTCCTTATTGCTTGGACCAACTTCATGAAGCACAAGTGGTGATGGGGAAGTTGATCTTGTTTCTTCTTCATCTGCTACAAGCTCTTAATTTTCATGTTTAATGGAAGTTTGAATTTAATAAAAACTTTAAAAACTTATATCTATGTCACAAAAATAGAGGTGTGATCACCCATCAATATGTACTCCTTCATAGTTCAAGCATCCATAAGTATATTCTCTTTGTTTCATTTCCAAGGTAGAATGTGTCTCGAAATGATCTTCAATATTTTCAATAGAAACTTCTTCATACTCATGTGATGTCTCTTCATATTTTTTAGAGTCACTTGGGAGTGAATTTCGATCCTCTTCATGTACTACTTCTTCTACTTAACCTATTTCAGAACTAGGTGGTTCATGGGTTTCCTCCTTTTGCTCCTCCAAGCAAGCTGATGCATTTTTCCCCTTGGTTTTCTTAAGATCAAGATTAGAGGAAATTTCAACTCAAAATGGGCCTCCTAAAAAAAATTAATAAAATAATAGTTAAAATAATAAAATAATATTTATTAATTTTGGAGGAAGAAAAGAAAAAAACTATTTTTTTGTTTGTATTTTCGACATATCTCCCCGTTTGTTTACTCAAATTTAGATCAGGATAGCTCGTTGGATGTGGAATTAAATTCCACATCCAACAAGTACCCACTCGGCATAATTTTGACGGACCCCGCTACCCCAAAAACAAGAAATGCCTGAAAAAGCATGATGATGACATCATCATCACTTTTTTCAGGTATTTCTTGTTTTTGGGGTAGCGGGGTCTGTCAAAAGTATGCCGAGTGGGTACTCATTGGATGTGGAATTTAATTCCACATCCAACGAGCTCTCCCGATCGAAATTTGAGTAAAAACATGGGGAGATATGTCAAAAATACAAACAAAAAAGTAGTTTTTTTTTTATGATACGTATCCCCAAATTTATATTAAAAAAGTGTTTAATATCTATATGGTATTTCAAATTTAAAGAAATTTCATTGGGTAACACATGATGACATGGAATTTGAGTTAAAGTTAAAAGGCCCATTTTGAGTTGAAATTTCCTCTAATGTATATTTTCTCCCAAGTTGGATAGCCAAAAATGTGAATCATTTCATAATATTATTAGTCATGTATTCAAATCTAAGTTCCATTATTTTTATATTCTCCTTACCATCATATGAGGTTCCCTTTTCATCCCTAGTCATAGTTTCCTCAAAAAATTGCCGCCTTCTCCTACCCTTTTTTTTCCCTCTTCAACAAAAAAACTTTTGGTTTAAATATATAATGGTGGTACCTGAATTATTGTCCTAATAAATATGATACCACGTCAGGTTCCAATATCATGCTCTGATACCACTGTAAGTCCACTAATTGAGAATGAATGTTCTTAGCTAGGAACTTGTCGAACTTAAGGAATGAAACCTGCAATGTCTGACTTGGCTCATTTGACTTGATTGGAAAAGTGATTAAGACAAAAGGTAAACACATGAGAGGCTCAATAATGTATTTGTCAGTGTCTAGACCTCGGAACTAACTCAACAGAGTGATAGTGCACTAGGTTTCGTCATTGAACAAGATGGAATCGATTGGAAATGGTTGGTCTAAAATATTTACATCGAGTTTGAAGCATTTCTTGAAGAAATATTGTTTATTTTCTCAAAAGACTCCCTAAAAAACTGAAGCATAGACTCTTCTTTATAATACTAGGATTTTAGGGTAAAATCCTCAGGGACCGACAAGGTTTTTCTAATAGCTGAAGGGATGATAGGGAATAGGATTGTGGAGTTAGTAATGTCCATAATCACTTTCTCAGAAAGAGAGTAGTTATCAGCACACCAAGCCACAAATTCCTAGAAACTCAGGGTTTGTTCAGTTGTGAAACAATGGAATACTGGTAAATGTTATGCACATTAGTTCCCTGCTCTTTAAGTAGTCTTATATTCTCCTTAACCTCACCAATAGGTCCATTTACCAGAAGCGTATCAAATACCTCAACATCCCTATCTTTGAAATATTCTTCTACTTTTTTATACTCAAGGTCCTGAACTTCCATACTTTTAACTTGAGCCATTTTATAGTTTAGGAAGGGACAAAAGGCCTACATGGTGATTTTTTCAAGCAGCTGAATGACACCGTATGAGTTGGTTGCTCCTGCACTATTCTGGCTTTTTCTTTCTGATTTTATAGAATAAAATAATTCCTCAAATTCACTTGCACAAAATTCTTATACCTTTCTATATTCTTACCCATCTCACATATTTGTCTCGCGAAACGATTTCTCGCCGTCGATATAAATCTTCAATCATCTGAACTGTCAAAAGATGTAGCGTTTCTTGAGGCATAGATATTTCCAAGATGAAATATACCCTGTCAATTTTATCCACCGTGGTCTTCATTTTGTGATCGTCTTCTTTTTATTTCCCCTCACATCTTTAAATTGTGAAACAAATGACAACCGTAGATATTTTCTACCATCTATCTCAACCGCCCAAGGATGTGTATTTCTCCCTATTTCATAATCCTCAAGCTTGCTAAACCTTCCTCTTGTTCCCATTGCAAAATGGATTTCGACCGTAGATCTAAACTCTTCCAAGATTACCGCCGTTCAAAGGTGCGGGGTCTACACGATTTCGTAGCGCCTCATCCTACTAAAATTCATGCCCATTCTGATCATGAAATCAACCAAGACCATTGACCAACTCTCCTCTAGATCTCAGGTGTTCAAAGGTGCAGGGTCTACCCATATTTCACAGGACCAAATCATCTTATCTTTCACACATGTTTGGGCTACGAAATAAACTCTCATCCATAGATATTCTCCATGTAAAATCCCAAACATGCAATTGTGTGAGCCCTACCAATATCTCACATCCTGACATTATTTAACTTTGGTGCACCTTTAAGCTGGGAAATACATCTCCACCATAGATCTGGACTGCTCAAGATCATGGTTGTCGGAATAAGCGGACCCTACAAGAGTTTTCCACCTTGACATAAGTTATCCCTTGTGCATGTTGGATTTGTAAAATATCCATTCGACATTGATATTGGACATCCTTAAATATTTGACCGTTAAAATATGGAACGTATAACATATTTCACATACCTCCATAGCTTTCTTCTCCGCACATATTTCCCCGCCAAAATATTCCTCATTCGTCGATATGCAGTACCTATTCATCCAATGGTTGATCTTGCATGTCCTTTAACCTTTTTCTTCCAAAGTAAATCTTCTTTTAAAACCGTGCATCTTTTCTCACCAAAATCTCTATACATTGTCGATTTTCTTTGCCATGGATCTACGCCATTCATTTTTTCTGCTGGATGACTATGAGCAGATTTCCGTATCTAAACCCACATGTAGGACTATAAATTCAGGGTTTTTTTATATTTGTTCGCTCCACACCATGGGATAATCCATTTTGACATTCAAGCTTAGGATAAGCCTCCCAATAAACCTCAAAATCACAAGACATGAAAAGTTTTTTCGTATAACCCCTCATTTTTCACTGATTTATACCTTTGCAGGGGAATTAGTGCAGTTTCTCATGTAGAAATCTCCAAACTTTATAACGAGTGATAAAAATGGCTCCAACTCAGGGATGCTATCCTCCCAATGAGGTATAAAATAACCACATATACCAAGTTCTTGATCCATTGGGATGATCCCAACCATGTTTTGAAACCCTCTGTCGTGCTCTGAAAACAAAAACTGAACAGATCCTGGAAACAAACTGAAATAATTGCTTAAAACAAATTCTTTCCATGCTGAGCCTATTCATCTATACCTACCCTACTTACTTAGCATAAATGGCCAGTCAAGTCACTTCTGACTTCTAGTGAAGCCAATCAAGCAAATGATCCCATATGTGAATTTTCTCCTCATGCTTGATCAAAAACAAAAATGAAGAACTAAATGGTAAAAGGTTATGATTGGAAATCTTATATTTACTGCACATAGCTAACCCACCATTCTCACTGCAAAGATTTTCCACATATCTAGCCAATGGGTCATGAAAACCTTTATTAATTTTGTTATGTACCTGCCATGACAAGGATGCTCCATATATTTAGCCACTGGATCATAAAATACAGGGCAATCTTCAAATATTCCCATCATCTTCTTTCCCTAATACTACTGCTCAAACTACACCTCCTCCAACACCCTGTAAAGTTGTTCTTCAAAATAATAATGCAAGATATGTTCATGACAACCTATAAATGAGACATCAACTACTTCATTCAAAATGCCATAACTTAAAAACTTAATTCCTTATATGAATTTCATAGGGAATATCTTCAATAAAATCAAGTGAAATAAACTCTTCTTGAGATAAATATTCTGAATTGGAATAACAAGAGACATCCCATTCAGGACCCTCATATTTCAAGTAGCTATCCTCATATTTATCATATATGGGTGGACTTAAATATTTCTCAAAACCCCCAAAGATAGGATTTGCAATAGGATGACTGCATTCTTCATTAAATAAACTATGACACTCCTCTTGTATGGCACTAGGTTGGTCATCTTCTTGCTCATACAAAAAATATTGGAATGCACAACAAATTCTACTGGTTCACCCTTCTCATTATCCATTCCCAAAAACTCCATGAAATTATTTCTAACCTCAAGTTTCAGAGTTTGATTAGAAACCATTAATCTTTGTTTCAGAAAATCAATTGAGGCAAAGCACAATGGAGAACAATTACCTTCTTCCTACTGATTATAATCTTCATCAAAAGCAGGTTTGGAAGGAAAAACAGACTTTGGTTGTTTGTCCTTCTCATCTTCCTCCAATAGGGAAGGCTTGGTATGTTCATGTAAGTCTTTAGGTAAAATTTGAGTTTGAAAAGAATCCACAGGTCCTTCTTTCACCATTAACTATGGCTCTTATTTCTTATTTAATTCAAACTACAAAGGAGTTTCAGGGGTTATTTCATTCCTTAGAGAAGGGAGGTGTTAACCCAAAAATCCCCCACATAACTCTCAATGGCCTACAGCACCCAAGGACACCATCTCACAACCCTCATATCACTCCATAAGACCCTCTAATAGACCCCCACACCTCCAAATAGCCTAAGGATGAATAAAAGGGGCTAAAAACCTCGAAAAGGAGCCCAAAATAGCCCCCTAGGAGCTAAAGCCCTCAAAAGGGGGCTAAAACCCTAAAAGGGGCTAAAGTTAGGGAAAAAGGGGCTAAAACCCTGACCAAGGGCTTAAAACCCTAAAACCCCTTGGAAAAGCTATAAAAGGAGGGTGGGGGTTCACTCTCAAAACACTTCTCCCTTGCATATTGTTATGATGCCCATGGATGCCTTGAGACACATTTGCCTCTCAAGCGACCCACACTCCCTCCATCTCCATTTCCATTTAAGCCATTGCTCCCCAACCAAGAGAGGTGCTCCCATGAGCTAGGGCATGGTGGCCCATTTCCACCCAAGAGAAGGTATACCCATGTGTTATTTTTGCTTCTTAGTTGTTTAACATGCTTTGTTTTCTAACTCTTATTCCATTTGTAGGTTTTATTTAACATTGTTTTGCAGGTTCTTGTAGCTTAGGGTTTATTTGTAGGTTTTAAGGAGGTGGAGCCTTAACCCATTTCCTGTAGAGGGGTTCAAAATAGCTTCATTTTCTTCTTTCTTCCATTAGATTTAGTTTATAGTTCTTTCCATTTGCTTCTTCTTCTTGTTTAGATTAGCTTAGCTTAGTTTACTATTCTGTCTGTACTATTACCGTTTCATTTTACTGCATTTACCATTATTAGGAGGAACCTACCCTTGTTCCCTATAGGCATAAGGGAGCCATTCCTACCGTTGTAGTAGGGATAAATCCTTGCTACAAAACTAGAAACCATACTAGGTCGATCCCACAGGATCCCATGGTCAAACTTTTTATTCTCAAGTTTTTAAAATGTTTTCCCTAGTTTTTCAGAAATTTAATGTTAAATCTATCTTAGATTCTTGTTTATGTACATTTCTAGTTATTCTTGAGCCTCCTCAAGGCCAATACAATCCCATTTGGCCACAGTACCAGTTATTGTTGGCCATTCTGTGGTTTGCAAATCACTCAACTGTGCAAAAACGGTCGAATCGAATTTTTGAAAATTCACCTGTGTTCAGGCTCATTTTCTGCCCAAATAGTTGAGCCATTTGTGAATCTTCCCACAACTATGGGTAAAAGGGCCCATTTTCGAAGTGGGTTTTCAACCGTTTGAGGTAATTCCTCACGTTTTGATCAGAATCCAATTCACAAAAACAAGACTTTTACAGGTGCGTGACCCATTTTTGGGCTTTTTAATTTCAGTTTTTGTTTTTATTTTCTGCATTTTATTTCATGAACAATGTGTAAATGTTAAGTAAATCATTGTGGATTAATAAAATGAACCTATTCTAACTAAAATCAACTTAAAATCAACCATCTTGCTTCCCCCTTCCTCCTCTACCCAGTCATCACCCTCCGGGGTATTCTAGGATACGACGAAGGGCAAGCTTGTATAGATCTAGGCACTCCATGATATTGTTCCAAACCACTAAAACTGGGTGACCTGGAAGGTAGAGGGGGTAGAGAAGGAGGGGTTCTTACAGCGCTAAGCATCCTCCCTATTGACCAACCTAGCATCCGGGAGGTGACCTGAGAATCTACGAATGGGATTAGTACCATTGTGTTGAGAGCCCAGTACCTTCTCTTGGTTGGAGAGGAATATCACTATGAGGCAGACATCTAGTTAGGCCAGCAAACATTTAGGGTTAATCACTGTACTTGTTTACAATTTCTGTTTATTTATTCTTGCATACACAACCACAATGACATGAACTCTACCATGATGAATTCATAAACCATATTGCAGCAACCAAATACCAGGAAAAACAACCAAACAAATACACCATACCAATTAATTAACCCAACTCAGTTCATGACGCTCAATGAGCCTTAAAATCTACTAATTTACACTAAGTCAAAACAACTCTGTAGTCTTTGAGGACATAAGTCCCTGACTGCTTCAACTGTGGGAAGTACTTGGGATCTGCCCAGAAACTCATTGTGAGGAGTACCACAGGAACCCCAAAGTAGTTGGCCACTCAGAGGAATTACCAAGTGAAACAGGAAACGACCCCTTTCGATTGAGTAGAAACACCTATGAGGAACAAGCCAAGCGCTGTCTTTTGGTAGTTTTGGTGGTCGAGAGACCACCTTCAGCCAATAGGAAGCCATTGAAACCAGGATCCAAATCTCATTACCACCCATTTCACACATAAAATCAAACACAATTGATCCTCCACATTCCTCCTCACGCCTAAGAGGCAAACCACCACCATTTGGAACACTCGATCGGCACCGTTGTAGCCATTCTTAGGGATATCCCACACCATCAGAGGTCCACACAACCTCTGATTCTGATTTAGACCCATATCAGTCTAAACCAGACCTTCACACAGCACCATCTAGCCCCATGGATAATACAAATTCAGATCCATTTTCCGGCCTAACCTTAGTAAGTGGACCCATGTCCACATCACAACCTATTACCCACAACCTGGAAAGTGGACCAAGGACAGTCATGCAGAATGTCATTAGCCAGATGCTACCACCTAGAGTGACCAGCCAAGCTGGCCCACTTACAACACATGGGGGCAGTGTCCCTTCCACACATACTGCCCCTCCTGCCACATAGGGGGGTAGTGGACTGTCCACCTACATTGCCCCTACTGTCATACATGGGGGAAATGTCCCCACCACTCATACCATCCCACCCAAAACACTTGGGGGCATTGGCCCATCCGCCATAGTGCCATCGTAAGCACCCCCAGCTGTGCATATGCACTATGCACCTGCAAACCCCACCATCATCGCAGCCCCATCCCACATTAACTTGGGGTCAAATATGCCCTTCATGGATCATCTAAACTTGCCTAATTTGGCTAGATTAACAAACGACCCCATCCACCACCAAGATTTTTGGCCACCTATGCCAACTATGTTTCCATTAGACATCCCCAAGTTTGAAGGCAAATCCAAGGAATGTCCCCAAACCCACATAATGACATTCCATCTATGGTGCTCATCCAATAGTATTGTAGACGACTCCATTAGCCTGAGGCTATTCCAACGCACCCTTACAGGTGCCACAACAAAATGTTACCTTGAGTTTCCATAAGCTAAGTACCTCAACTTCATCTCCCTAGCCTTCATTTTCCTACAGTATTTCCAACTCCCTGTCAGATATGACAAGGGGGTGGAGATCCTACTATCCTGCCGTCAAAGCATCGCCACTCACATAGCTGACCATATCCACGAGTGGTGGAGACACTGTAGCTTATGCAAAATCCAACTAGATGACATGATCTTCTTGGATTGGTTCCTTAATACTTTTCTCCCACCCATCACAAAGGATGTCTCATCTGAACGTCTCAGAATCTGAAGAAGATTCCATACTGAAGGCCCAACAATTTGAATTGATCTACTCTCAGTCTGGATACCTGTACACTGTCATTCTAGAAGTTCCCCGACTGAGTACCTCCTACCGCAATGCACCGAGGGCATCCCATGCTACGAATGACATCATAGGATCGGTCTCCCAATAGCCACAACCTCGACCGACACCACCTACCGTTACACCACAACCAAGCAACACTGCTAATGTTGCTTACCAAAACCAAGCTTTGAACTATGTTAGAATAATGTCCCAATCTGGAGAAACAACTTCCTATGCACAAACTTCACCATCGCAATAGGCTTAGGCCATGGCTTGGCCAACACAATAGTATGTGGGGAAAAATCCCACATTTGTGTCACCACCACCCCCATAAATATACTATGCACCACCAGTGCAACAAGCTCAAGCCCCCACCCCCGCTCCACCCACTTCATTGGGAGAAGTGTTCGCACAACAAAACCATCCCAACCAGCTTGCCCCCAAAAATCAACAAGGGCAAGCTAGGAACAACTGGCCCCTCAACTAAGGAAATAACCAACCACAGGGATGCGGTCAACAACCAAACCCTCCTGACAATGCCACAGCAAACCGGCCAACCCAGAATCCCCCACGACCAGATGCACCAAGACGCAACTCCCCATTGCACACAAACCAACCATGCACACTCTGTGAGGTATTTGGGCACTACACATTCGAGTGTCCCATCATGGGGCATGCCAAGCAAACCATTTGGAACGAGGTCCAACAGGCTTCCAATGCTACAAACCAAGCACAACTCAACTGGCACCACAAGGAACTCCCCCCATGGTGCTTCAAAACCCACTGCCAGTCCAAGGATTGGTGGCAACTGCACCCCCTCCCCAACCCAACCCCAATGCTTTGGGGGCACCACCCATGGCCAAAACAGGTGTTCACCACCTGCTAGCCATGACCACTTAAGATGTCAACTTACAAAATAGACAAAATCAGTATGGTACCATCACCAAACTTGCTGACTCATCAACAACATCCACATCTAAGACAGCCAACCTACCTCTCCAGTTGCCCTCGTCCGCGCCCCCCAATACACAGAATTGCCAATAATGCCACAGCTAGAGCTGCAGTCAGCTATAGCATTGTGGATGATTTGGCCCAAACGCCAACTGCCATGACTACTCTTGAGGTACTTAAAATGTGTCCAATGTAGCAGAAAGCCTTACTAGCTGCTCTAGGGGCAGTAGACCCCTCCGACTCCAAGCTGATCACCTTTGACACAGAGAATGGGCAACCATGTATGCCCTTCACTATCGGCTTCAAAATCCCAGTTTCCATGTAGATTTTGGTTATGCACCGATGCATAGTGGATGAGGGGGCATCCAGGTGCGTCATGTCTACCTTGGTTTGGCAGAAGCTTGGATCACCAATTCTGCAACCATCATCAACGAATCTACAGGCTTATGATGGACATCCCACTAAATCCCAAGGAATCCTCCCCCATGTCCCCATCATGTTAGCCGAGAAGATAGTCCCGATTGACATCAAAGTCATCAATGCTCAACTAGACTACAACCTCCTCCTCCGAAGGAGTTGCATGTATGCCATGCGAGCCATTGCGTCAAATATCTTCCACCTCATGATGTTCCCCCACGAAGGGAATATTGTGACAGTTGACCAGCTCACCTGCCATGATCCGCAAGGGTTAACAAAACCTGCCAACGTTATCCCTACCATCACCACCATTGAGCCGCAAGGGGTGACCACACATGCTAACGTTATCCCTGCAACCAAGACTGTGGTTGAAAACACACTAGCTTCCCCACCGTTGAATGTGGGCTTTGGGTTGTTTACCGATACCACCATGACAGCTCCTTTCCTTTTGGTGTCACCACCACCGACACAAAAGAAAACTATGAACTTATGCATGGTCTCATCAAGCACCGCTGCACCCAAACAGTGACCGCAGCCGCGGCCCCAACCACAACCACAACATTGTCCACAGTCGCAATGCCAACAACAGCCACAACATCACCCGCAACAGCAACATTATGCACAACCGTAACTACAACCTCAGCCCCACATGAAACCAGCTGGGAGTTATGTGGGCTCATCTCCAATCCATACAACTACCTTCCTCTTTCCCCCACCTCATGTCATGGCCACCTTAAACCTACCCAAATTTACGTTGGGGATCCCGGTGTGGTATCTTGATCCACCAGCTCAACCAGCAATGCCCCAGGCTATGTTAACCCTGTTGCAACCTATTGCGGTTGAGTCTCACCCTCCACCCGGTCCACACAAGCCAACCACCACACCCACACCTGCACCACTCCAACCCAAAAGGGCTAGGGATAAAAACACCAAAGCCACCGCAAAACCACAACAAGTTCCACCTTGTGTCATCTGTGAACAATAGGGCCATCCAACTTATAATTTCCCTAAAATTCCAGTGATCCATGCGCATTTGGATGCCATGGATATGAACGAAAACATCCCTGTGGTTGAACTCCCAACTGCGCCAGTAGTCAGGAACAAGGCATTAAGGACAAACCATGCTTGCGCCCTTTGCGACTTGTATGGACATTACTCCCACCATTTCCAAGACTTGCTCGAATTTCAAATGGCTCTCACTAACCTTCATCAACATTCCCTTGAGTATGAGATCACCTTGATCAAAGAAGTTCACCCACCACCTCCTTCGTCAAACACCGTGTCCATCTACATGATGTCCAGTTCTGCAGACCCTCTTGTCTCCACCATCACCGATGGTCCATCAGAGCTGTCTCTTCTGTTGTTTCCCCAGCCACAACCTCAACCACACTTGCAGCTGCAACCTCAGTTATTAGGGAAACAATGGGTTTCATTCCCACTCAACATGATCCTTTTCCTTTTTATTTTCATTTTCCTTTTCCTACCATCCGGTATCGTGAGTAAGTTTGCCTTGGAAACCATCAATCTATAGGATTTCACACTAGGATATCCTGTGTGGTACCTTGAACCACCTACCCTACCTTTAAGGCCCCAGGATGTGTTGACTCATGTCCACCTAATTGAGATGATGTCGCACCTACCTCTAGGTCCATTGAAGACTCCTCTCGTCTCCATGCCTGCCCCTCTTCGTCCAACAGAGACTGGGTGCAAGGCCACAAAAACCACAACCAATACCATTTACATGATCTCTAGCACTACTTTCCCTTCTATCTCATTGGCTCTGGAAGATCCACCTGATCTATCTTGGCACCACTTATGCGATGACGGAGATATATGTAAGACCGCCTTCAGTTTTACCCCATTCCCTTTAAACCATAGTGTGAAATGGGTTCTTCCCATAAAAGACCAGATTTTGTCATCCCACCTTGCCAATGACCTTTGTCTCGGCAAGGGGGCATACCTCGTCACTGACTTAGACGGTTGACTCTTGAAGAAGCCACACAATGGGCTCCACCTCAAGAGAGTCCATTCCTGATATAACCACTATGAGTCCCTTATAGCATAGTTTTTTCCCTTTCTTATTTTTCAAAGTTTTTCAGCACAAATCAAGGGTAGCATCATCAGCTGCTAATCCAAAGTCACCCAAAACTGGTTTGATACTCCTCTCACACCTCTGGGCTCAAATTTCCATTTTATGAGACCATCATCTCATGTTTAATAAGTCAATTTTGGGACCATTTCCCACAAGTCATCTCGATTTACGAGACATGACATAATGATGCAAGTGTCTATAGAACTATACTTGTATCACACTTCCCAACCGCAACTCATGCGAGTTTTCGGGCCGCCTCCAATTAAGGACTGTAATTTTAGCTTTTATTTTGTATTTTTAACACATAGTTGTTTTTCCCAATCACCGCACCTTACGCGGACCTCTGGACCACTGTCCACAAAACAATTTCTTTTTCTTGCATGCATTTGGCATATAAATTCCCCCGGACTTGTACTCACATCACATGTAGTCAAGTTCGTCCACCGCAACACACACACACATGCTCTCCTAACCTCTGTCCGAGAGCCACCTCGGTTTGCATGCCTCTGCTGCACTGACTTGCAGGCCTCTTCCACGATCTATCCCATGCATATATTGGTATGTTTGAGAGCCTGTTGCTCTGTCCATACTATGTGGATGACCTTTGGACCTCTCTCCACCATCCCAACATGGGGCACGGCATGTGCCACGGCAATCGGTTGACCAAATTGGAGTTTCATTTAAGCTCTTTTCTGACTCCTTAAAACAATGAAAAGATCACCGAGTGCAGCTGCTTCCTTTTTGGCTCGCTAAAGTATAGGAAAGGGTGTATACATCATCTCGTTTACCTCCTTTTGTGGACCATGTAGGGCCATCAATCGAAAAGGACATCCTTGGCACACTCAAGCCAATACCATACCCCTTTGCATACTTTTATGCTTTCTCGGGTAGAGGGGCTACACTTTACGAAAAAGCTCACCACCGGTTTTCATTAAGCTCTTTTCCAACCGTCTCAACAAGAAAATATCGTTGAGAAAACTTGGTTTTGTTCATGCTTGTAAAAGTATTTGAATGACCGTCCAGTCAGTATAGGTTTAACCTTTTTCAGCCTAATTGGACTACCAATGGTAAAGAAGTCTCTCATCCCCTCCAGGATGAGCGAGCTCTCCTATGTATAATTTTATCCTTTTTTGGGAACAAGAGACTACCAATGAAAAAGATCCCCCACTGGAGTCTTCTTCCTACTTTCAGACTCTCTAAAATTGAAAGCACCATCAAGCATTTACTTTCTCGGGCTCGACAAAAATCCACGAGATCGTACCATAATGGTGTCCCTAGACACCCCCCCCCACAGCAAACAGTTTGGCAGCATTTCCACATTGGGTCGCCTTTGTTTAGAGTACTCTACAATGTGTCTTCCTTGGATCCCATCAGTATCAAAAATTTCCACCTCCTCCAAGTATTTCCCATCTGCAGCGACATTCCCGGTATTACAGCTATGATCCCATTCCCTTGAGTCAAGTTTCATTTGCTGCCTGGTCCACCCTGCTGTCATACTATGAACAAAGGAATTTTGAGTCTCCCACTCCCCCCTTACCCTTGGTCAGTTCTTTCCCTCCCCCCTCCCCCCCCAATTCAGTGAGTCAGTTCACAGATTGCTTCACACCTTTCGGTTATCCACCTCGCACTCTTGGTCAAGGAAACATCATTTCCTTGACTAGGGGAAGGTCTCCCTCTGTCGATTCCAACACACATATTCCAGAGGATAGACCCAGAGGTTCCTGTACCTTGGTTTCATTTACATCATTGATGAGTTCCTTGGACCACTTGAGAGGAGTCCTTAGTGCCTCTTGGGATGGTTGTTTCTCACATGCTTGACTTCAACTCCATCATCGCACCGTTGAGATTCGTACAGGGTTTGTTCTTGCACAGTACTTGGTCGAAGACCTTAGATGTCACCTGACTCTAGGACATTGGTGAAGTCCACTTGAGGGACCTAAATAGGTTATGTCCCTTGTGATTTCCGGGTTGCATTGGAAACAGTGTTCAGAAGCCCCAGCAGTGCTTCGATATACCTCTATGATTGATGCAGCATACTTGTACCACAGAGACTCTGATTCTCAATCAGTGAGTCAACACAGCTATGTACCAAATACAATAGACCTTCAATCATGAAGATATATCATTCCATGAGAATGCCATGGGTCCAATGTACCAGATCAGTATTGTATTTAGCCTCATGTGGAGGCAACCAACATTGTAACATCAGCTGTACATGATCGACTCTTGTATTTTAGAGCATAGATCAAATGATTCTTTTGACATTGTCACGAGCATGGGGCTGCTCGCCTCATCCATATACATGTCACACATTTATTGTATCTCACCCATTTATGGGAACCAAATTATTACAAAAACCAAAAGCCACCATGCCCCAGCCCCGGAAGCACCACCTCTACACAACAAATCCTATGATGTCCATTGGCCATACGTTGAGCTTCTACCCTCACACATCAGGGGGAAATTTGTTAACCCAAAAACACCCCATATAGCTCTCAATGGCCTACACCACCCAAGGACACCATCTCACAACCCTCATATCACTCCATAAGACCCTCCAATAGACCCCCACACCTCCAAATAGCCTAAGGATGAAGAAAAAGGGCTAAAAACCCTAAAAAGGAGCCCAAAATAGCCCCCTAGGAGCTAAAGCCCTCATAAAGGAGCTAAAACCATAAAAGGGGCTAAATTTAGGGCAAAAGGGGCTAAAGGCCCAAAAAAGGGGCTAATACCCTGACCAAGGGCTTAAAACCCTAAAACCCCTTGGAAAAGCTATAAAAGGAGGGTGGGGGGTCACTCTCAAAAAAAAATTCCCTTGCATATTGTTATGCTGCCCGTGGATTCCTTGAGACACATTTGCCTCTCAAGCCACCCACACTTCCTCCATCTCCATTCCCATTTAAGCCATTGCTCCCCAACCAAGAGAGGTGCTCCCATGAGCTAGGGAATGGTGGCCCATTTCTACCCAAGAGAAGGTATACCCATGTGTTATTTTTGCTTCTTAGTTGTTTAACATGCTTTCTTTTCTAACTCTTATTCCATTTGTAGGTTTTATTTAACATTGTTTTGTAGGTTCTTGTAGCTTAGGGTTTATTTTCAGGTTTTAAGGAGGTGAAAACTTAACCCTTGTGCCCTATAGGCATAACAAGGCCATTCCTGCCCCTGTAGCAGGGAGAAATCCTTGCTACAGGAGGGGTCCTCTAAAGTCACGATTCCTGCTCTGTTTCCTTTGATTTTTTATGGTAGGTGGGATATGGTCCATAGTGAGTCTCTCTATAAAATATTCCATGTCTTTTATCAACATGCCCATCCTGGCCTCTTGTGAAACAAAGGAAAAAGGTTGAATGAGCTCTTTATCCTTCCCTCTTTCTCCCTCCTCTCTCCTTTTTTCTCTGGTAACAATCAGGTTTATTTCTACCTCTATGGAATCGTTCATCATATTTTCTAGGGAGGCTGATTTTATTTCACTTAGCCATAGGGTAAATTAACTATCAAATTCCTTGGCATATTGTAGTTTGGAAGAACCAAGGGGAGGCTTGAACCGGGAAGGGATGGCATGATCCACTTCCATAAACCTGTCTGAAAAATTCTTGACATACTCACTCTCCCTCCTCTTCATGGAATGGAATATGTACAAAAGCTTCCTAGGGTCTTCCTTTTCTTCCCATTGGTTCTTGAAAGAATCCTCAAAATATTGATAGCTCATAATGGAGTTGTTTGTAAGGATGGTGAACCATTTTCTTGCCTCTCCAACAAGACTTTGGGAGAGTATTCTAACTTTAACGTCTTCATGGTCCACTAATTCTAGGTTAGTCCAGCCTGCAAACCACCCCAAGTGTTATTCAGCTGAATACCCCCTATCCCCAGTAAATTGCTTGATTTTTTGGGCATACCCTTGGGGAAGGTCATGAATAATAAAAGGGAGAAGTATAGAGGCGAACCTTTTATCTTTCCTTGAGGTTTTAGTAGGTCTTTCAAGAGGTATTGAAGGTGGTGTGATAGATAGAATCAATTTTCTGTGGGGAACTGCATAGCTATGAAAGACTGTAAAACTGAATGATGGAGGTTTCTCAAGCTCTAAAGTGGTGGGAAATAAGGGTACATCCGCAGACTGGCCCATGGAAGAGGAGTTTAGTGAGGTCAATTCAGAGGGAAATGGAGGGAATTCTTAACCAGAAGAGGTTTGGATATCCTTTCCTAGCGGGTCATAAAAATATGTAGTGTCATCTATAGCATCATGAGTTTTACAGGGAGGATTATTTTTCTTATGTAGCTCGGCTGGAGGATCTTGGTCAAAATAATATGTACAAGATGAAGGGATATTTTCAGTTCTTAAAGAATGATATACATGGGTGAAACCTTGGCCTTGTTCTGAGTTCCATAAATAATGGAAATCGTTTTTGACCAACCTAGGAAAGGAAAGGAAAAAAATTACTAGAAAGGACAAGGAATCTTGGAGAAGATTCACAATGGATTACCTCATTTTTCACCATGCCTTTCCATGTCTTTACAGTGGATTTATTTTCCCAGTAGAATCACCATAGAAAATCTAAAAATATTTGCAGCTTCTAGGTGGTCGGTATTCTTATTGGAGTCACCTTTCAAAGGCTTTGAGTGGAGTTTCCAGAGCATCTACAACCAGCATGTGTCTAGGACTAGCTGCTCAACCAGTTCATAGAATGAAAACAATGTCGTTTCCCCAAGGATATAACATCAATTAGTCCGAAGCATAGATGCCAAGATGTTAGCACCCTGTAGCTTTCCTATGGTTGTGGTAGGAAGTCACAAGGGTAACCATTTCAAACCAACCTTTAGATTGTATTCTATCCAATAAAGTTTGAGAGAGCTCTCTCATTATCACAAGAACATTCACATACACATTTTTCTTTAAACAAGCATTTAGAAGGCTATATTTCTTATGGGAACATATTTGTTTGTAAATTTAAATATTGTAAGACAGACATATATAAAAAACCATTGGGAAATGGAGTCACAATCTGAATCATTCAAGGATATTACAACAAATAATGAAAAATGATTTTCCCTTTCGTACTCTGAGGAAAAGTAAGTATAATATTCAACCAAATATCTTCAAGTGGTGGTAGGAGAAAGGATAAAAATTTCAGTGCAACAAGGGGCACCTATCTACGGATGAATCCTGTTATAGATCATTTTACCACACCTGGTTGATCACACATTTATGGCCTTCCCTATACCTTTGCAGACTCTTTGGACTTCATGGACTTATATTATACTTTGATGTTCCAATATCATCCCCAAAAATCACATGTTTATACCTATACACGACCTTTTAACCCATAATCATGTGTATACACAACTGTTGACCTCAAACCCATGTACATCGCGATGTGTGCATAATGACAAATATTTTTGGATTTTTCTTCATATGAGTTCGAATAGCTTGACTCTTGGCCTTGCAACTACCTTGAGAACACTCAGATCGACCCTCCATTACATCTTTGGAGTGTTATATAAGGAACCCCTTGGATACATTGAACGAGGAGAAATTGAAGAGTAAGGAAACTATAGTCCATTGTTTACTCAACTTTTCTTATACTTGAGTCTGCATCCCTTTGTCCCTTAGAGCACATAGTGTTCTTCGCAATATTTCCTTTTCTTTGTGATCTTGCTATCGAGAGATGGATGATTGAAGTGGTGGAGGCCTAGGTGGAGGACTTAGTTTCTATTGTTCATAGAAGTGATGGCAGAGTTTGTCACTATTGTATCTCTGATTTATTAATAGGAATATCTTTTCCTATCCAATTCATGTGAATTTTGAATATGAATATTGAATCCATGGATGTATTTAATTGCTTATACATGTTTGATTATATATGATAGAGTAGCTCTAACACATTTATATATATCATGCTTGCTCTGTTATCTATTGTTGAGAGCAAATTATAATTGCAATTGCATTGAAAAAGATTAACTGATATGTACTTCAACCATCCGGAATAAGGTACGATTCTATATCTCTTAGTGTTATATTTGCTTACTTCTCTTGCATATTGGGAAAGATTGATTTCTGGTGTCATATTGTCTGTTGTGCTACCCCCAAGCCATAGGAAGTTTCTCTCCATAATAGAATTGGTGACTCCATTGGGGATCGAACCCAGAATCTCTAGTTTCACAGAGAAACTTCCTATGGGTTGGGGGTACCACAATAATCAGCATGACACTAGAAATCAATATTTCCCAATATGCAAGAGCAGTAAGCAAATATAACACTAAGGGATATAGAATCGTACCTTATTATGGATGGTAGGATTCTAGAGAGCCGACAGTAGCGGATGGTTTTCCAAGAGATGAGCCACAGTAGTGGCTGAGATGATTGAAGGAGAGCTGACATGGATCGTGGCCACAACAATGGAAGGCTCAGCGAGATGTGTGAGCCCATGCATATCAGTTGAGTCGGACCGACGAAAAAAATTTCAAATTTTTTCTAAGTATGGAAATCGGATGAAAGTTGAAAACTTTTCCGATGCATGGCGGCAGGTGGAAGTTGAGGTTGGATCCGCAACGGTGGGTGGAAGTTGAGGTTAAAGCTACAACAATGGGAGGAAGTTGAAGTTGGGGAAAATGCATGTCAGGTGGAATTTAAAAATCGAGCCACAACAACGGGTGGAAGTTGAGAATTGAGCCGATGAGTGTCAACTGATTCAAGCCAATGAGTGGTGGACGGAAGTCAGGAATTTTTCCGCAACGGTAGAAGGCCCATAGTGGGTAAAAGTTGAAAATTCTTTCGAAGTAGAGGGTGAAAGTCGAAAATATTTCCTAACGTAGGGGAAGGAGATGTCGGAAGGAATCGGGTGATGTTTTCTGACGTGTATCAGGAAAAATTAGGAAATGGAGCCGACACATTGGAAGTAGCCAACAAGCCCCCTTGAACCCCGTCGTCCCCTTTAGACAGTCGTTATTGTGAAAGAAAATTATGTGTTTTTGAGAAAGTTGTCAATATGAGATTTTTCTAGATGAAGGGAATTAAGTATGAATTCATGTGAATGATTATGCAGCTAACAAGTTTGTTTATCAACACATTTTGTAGAATTATAGTCACCTTAAAAAGGGAAGCATTCCACATAGTGCAGACCAGTAAAGTTGGGTTTTGGTTCAGCCATGAGAGCCTACAGCATCAATGATGCACATAACCCCAATGAGTATGAGGAAGATACTATGGGGGAAAACGTCCGAGTTGGAAATGCTGAGACATAGTCTAATGGGAGGAGGTTTGAAGATAGTCCCCCAAATTTTGCAGCCACCATGAGAAGCCTAAGAGTCGATATGAAAATTTATAGGGCAAATAATGAAATATTGGTTAAGGCTAAGGAGGAGCAAAATCAGCTGAATGCATCCATGCTACAAAGTTTTACAGACATATAGAGGCATATGAACTCTGGGGACTGGACAGTAAGATCAGAAGGTAGTAAGAGTAGTACTAGAAGAAGGAAGAGATCTCCTAGTGGGTCATCTAACTCTGAAGGATCCACTAGCAGTTCAAGTTCTTCTTCTCACAAGAATGAGAGGCAGAGTCATTACCAGAACCATTCCTGTGATGAATTTAAGAAGGCAAGGCCGCCTACCTTTAATGGTGAGATAAAGAATGGTCAAGAAGCTGAAGCTTGGCCTCTTAAGATGAGAAAATATTTCCATGTCCAAGACTACTTTGGAAATATGAAGGCTAGCGTAGCCATATTCAATTTGACTGGAAGAGAATCCATATGGTTAGATCACTTCAGGCAAGTGAAAAAGATTAATGAAAGGAATATTGTGTGGAAGCAGTTCAAGAAGTACCTCTCTAAAAGGTACTATAATGATAAGATTAAAGAATTCCATGAGTTGATATTGGGACAACAGACTATGGAAGAGTATGAAAACAAGTTCCTGGAATGTTTGAGGTATGTCAGGTACATCAAAGATGAAAAAGTGAAGATCCAATGTTTCCTGAGTGGATTGCCTCAGTATTACAAGGATAGAATTGAGTTTTACAAACCTAGAACTCTTGAAGAAGCAATAAGGAAAGCTAAGTATTGCTATGAGAAAAGAAAAGTAAAACCTAATTATCATAAGACATGGAAGGATAAGAAGAATGAGAAGTCTGACCAAAGGAATAAAGGTTTCAAACCTTCTAACTTCAGGAATCAATAAAAGAAGCCATCCCAAGTTGATAATAAGCCAACTAGAGGTGTGGGAGAAAATCCCGGAGAACCACAATAGAAAAGAGGACCACTCCAATGTTGGAAATGTGGAGGACCCCACATGCACAGGAGTTGTCCACTTGAGAATGAGAATCCAAGGCCAGCTTACAACATTCAAGAGGTAGAAATAGTGGGTCAATTAGCAAGGGCTATCCCTAGGGTTTATGCAGCACTGGAGGACTTCCAGGAAGATCACCAGTCAACTATGGTTGAAGTTGAAGGTAATATTGTTGGGAAATATGTTTCTATTTTGATTGACCCTGGTTCTACTCATAGTCACATTACCTCTAGAGTAGTGGATATTTGTGCTTTTAAGAAAGTAGAGCATAACAAATCTTGTTTAGTTCAGCTAGCCACTCGAACTAAGAGAAAGGTTAGTGAAGTGGTAGAGAAATTTCCATTGGTCATGAATGGATTGGTCACTTATGTTGATCTGAATGTTCTACCACTTGGTTCCTATGATGTTCTCGTTGAAATGAACTGGTTAGAATATCATCGAGTAAAGCTTGAATGTTATAATAAGACTTTTGAATGCATAGATGAAGAAGGGAAATCAAGAGTTGTAAGAGGCATTCCAAAGGTGATTTTAGTTTGGAAGATTTCAACAATGTAGCTGAAGAAGTGTTGTATGAAAGGTTGCATACTGTATGCAGCTTATGTTTTGGAAGCAGCATAGAGTGAAACTATTATTTTGGAGGACTATCCTGTATTGCAATAATTTCCTGATGATATTCCAGGGATTCCTCCAAAGAGGGACATTGAATTCACAATTGAACTTGTGCCAGGGGTAGCACCAGTGTCCAAGACACCATACAGGACGAGTACACTAGAAATGCTAGAGCTGAAGATGCAACTACAAGAGTTGTTGGAGAAGAAGTATGTCAAGCCGAGTGTGTCTCCTTCGGGAGCACCTAATCTAGATTTATGCAGGAATGCAACGGAATACAAAAATAACCACAGAAAAAAATATGCAGTGGAAATAACACTTCATTTCATTAATCAATAATTGAAACTTGTTTACATACAGAATGGAAATAAACTAGCTCGAGTGCTGGTAGCTTATCTCTGAGAAGAGATGTGGCGGCTACATGCGTTTGAACTCTGTGTTACAATGAGTCTCAAAGGCCTATATATTATTTAGAAACAATGGAAACCATACACATCCAAAAACCTTACCCTAGGAGGTGAAACGCCATAATGTCGGCCTCGTTAGGTAACTTGGTACATCAATTTCTCGGGATCGTAACTCTAGCATACTACCTCCGTTTGATGCGCATGATACATCATTAGAAAGATCTGTTTATGGACTTTATATATAAATATCAAATATCAATTCTGAATAGACTCATGTTTTCTCGATCATTTGATGCTGAAAAAACATCGTTTAGGGCCTCAAAACGGCTTCGGAAGTTTAGGACCCGAAAACTGCCAAAAATAGTAAATTGTGCTACAATTAAGGAAACTAGAAAACTGAAAGAAACAATGGTGGGGGTCTAAGTGGAATAGGTGGGTGGCCACCAATATCCTCCTAGATCATTCCTCCCCACTTAAGAAGCAATGGTCCCCATTGCATTGAGTTTCTCCATGAGATGAGGAAACTTTTGTTGAACTTGGTCCCTGGTGAGCCACTTTCCTTAGTGAGGGAGTTGGCTTGCTTTGACAACTTGATATAGCTGGATCTTCTGCTAGTGGGTGTTCTTGGTCTGTGTGTCCATAATCCAAATTAGTTTTGGATTTTTCCATGCAGTTGGGGTTTAACTCTATTGGTGTGAGTTGTTCTACCACGTCTGATGTGTCCAGTAGAGGTGGCAAGTAAGGCCGAAGGCGGTCCACATTGAACACTGGGTGTAGACCAAGGAATGTTGGAATACTGAGCTTGAAGGCATTATACCAGATAGCTTTGGTGATGGTGTATGGCCCATATCAGAGTGGGCAAAGCTTTCGATGGGGTCCAGTGAGGCGCTCCTTCTGCAAATGTAGCCACACTTTGTCGCCCACCTGGAAGTTGTGTTGCACACAATGCTGATCATGTCACTGCTTGTACTAAGCATTGGATCTATCTAATATGTCATGAACATGTTGGTGAATTTGCTGAATGCACTCAATGAAGCTCTTCGCCTTGGAAACTTCAAACTAGATATGAGTTGAATCATCATGAGTAGCTGCAAATGGCATGTATACATCAATGGGAAATAGTGGCTGGAATCCCAACCCCACCTGAAAGGGTCTGTGGTTGGTTGCAATGTGGAGGGCCCATTTATAGCTATGTTGTACATAGGGGAGGCTCTCCTCCCATGTGTGTGGATGCTTTGAGTTGTGCATGCGCAAAATGTGTATGATCATCCTGTTGACGACCTCTGTCTGGCCATTAGTCTGGGGATGGAAAGTTGTGGAATTTATGAGCTTGGTGTCTAGCATTGACCATAGGTTAGATTAGAATGTACTAAGGAACTTGTTGTCCCAATCTAATATTATAGACTGTGGGATCCCAAAGTGTACCCACACTCATTCAAAGAAGAGTTTAGTAGTGGCTTCTGCTGTGATATTCTTCTTGCAGGCCGCCATTATGGCCATATTTGAGAATCTGTCAATGACCACAAACACACAGTCGTTGCCATGCTTAGTATAAGGAAGGCATAACATTTAATCCATGGAGATGGATTCCAAAGGTCGACTAGGGGTAGGAAACGGAGTATAGAGGCCTTGCTTCTTGATGGATGGTATGGAAATGGCGCAAATAGTGCAGGATTGGATGTACTTCCCAACGTCCTGTCGAAGTTTCGGCCAATAGAAATACTTCTGTAGTACTGCCACTATTTTCTCGACCCTAAAATGTCCAGCAACCTGACTATAGTGCGCTTCCCAAATCACCTTGGCACACTCGCTTGAAGGAACACAAAGGTGTCCCATGTGACATAGTAGTACATCCTGGAGGTGAAATTTTGGAACTTGGTTTCCCTCTAAGAGCGTATGGTATGTGTGGCTGAATTCTGGATCACTCTTGTAGAGAAGTGGCCATTCAGAAGTCTCGTACCCACAAGATTTGAGCATGGTGGTTATCACCACGATCAGTGGTCGGCTGAGGTAGTCTGCAACATTATTGGTGCTTCCCTTCTTATACTTAATGTTCAAATGAAACTATTGTAGATATGTGGACCACTTCTGATGGTGATCATTCTGTAACTTCCCTTGTGTCCGTATGAACTACAGGGGTTAGTGGTCTATGTGGATGATCGTTTCCTTCCCCAAATGTAATGCTTCCATTTTCGTCAAGCATGTACAATGGAATGCATATCTTTGCCATAAGTGGGATATTTGTGAACTGTGTCGGATAATGTCTCATTGTGATATTCCACTAGATTCCCTTGTTGAGTAAGGAATTCAACAATAGCATAGTCAGAGGCATCTGTCTCGATCTCAAATGGTTGTTGCAAGTCTAGTAATGTGAGCATTGGGGAATAGCAGAGGTGATGTTTCAATTCTACAAACACCTTCTGCTGAGTTTCTGACCAAAAGAATTTTACTTTCACTCCTTCCTTGGTGACTTGACTCAAGGGCCAAGTGATATGAGAGAATCCCAACATGAACCTACAGTAGAAATTAGCAAGGCCCAAAAAACTACGAATCTTTGTTAGAGTAGTTGGGGCTAGCCAATCCTGAATGACTTGGATCTTGGTTGGATTCACATGTACCCCCCACTCATCAATAATGTATCCCATATACTGAACCCAAGTCATGACAAAAGTACACTTTTCCAAATTCACACACAACTTTTTCTATCGCAATGTTTGGAGGACCTGTCGGATGTGGTGGAGGTGCTCTTCCCAAGTCTGGCTAAAGATCAAGATGTCATCCAAGTATACTACTACAAATGAGTTGGTGAATGGCTGCAAGATGTCGTCTATCAGTCTCATGAAGTTTCCAGGAGCATTTGTCAGCCCAAAAGACATGACCAACCATTCGAAAAGGCCCTCCTTGGCTTTGAAGGCAGTCTTCAACACATCGGTCGGTTCGATCAGTACCTGGTGATACCCAGACTTTAAGTCGATCTTGCTAAAATATTTTACCCCTTTAAGCTGGTCCAAGAGGTCATCAATCCGTGGGATCGGGTAGCTATTCTAGACAGTGATCTTATTCAGCACCCAATAGTTAATGCAGAGTCTCCAAGTCCCATCCTTCTTCTGTACCAACACGATCGAGATCCCACAAGGCAATGAAATTGGCCGGATGTGACCCTTCTACAATAGCTCCTAAATTTGCCTCTTGATTTCATCATTCTCCATAACAGAGTTTCAATAGATCAGTCCATTGGGCAGCGGCACACCTGGGGTCATATCAATGTGGTGCTTGACCTGACAATGGAGAGGCACCCCGGTGGGTGAGGTGAATATGTCCCGGTACTCCTCCACGACCTTGTCCATTTGTTGTTGTTGTGTGAAGGGTCCCTGTCTGGAGGTTGTGGCCATGATATTATTCTTTCTATGAGGGAAGATTATCAAGAAAAAAAACTTCCCGGTTTTGGAAATGAGCTTACTGCATTGTTTTGTAGTAACCAAAGAGATAGTGGTAGGAAGTGGTACCTCTGGTATCCTGTACAAATTATTTCCCAATGTAATAATAATAGCGCGAGGCCAGAACTCATACACAGCATGTCACTTCCATAAGTATGGTTGACCTAATAATACATCACAAACATCAAGAGGAGAAATATCACATAATACCCCATTGGTGAAGGGCTTGATGCTGTAGGGAAGGCGGCACTACTGGATGATGTGGAGATCCCGTCCTTAGTGAAGCCACCCGATGGTGTACGGTTGTGGTTGTGCTGTGGTCAACAAACCCAACCGCTTCATGACCTATGCTGAAATTAGGTTATTTTGGATCACAAACAATGAACTATATTGGGGAACCCTTTACCCACATTTGGGAGTGGAAAATATGCTCCTCCTCCTCTGAATCTTTTGGTTCTTCCTTTTGGATCTTCATGGTAGTAACAGTGGCGTTAGGCTTTGCATCGATAATCTTATTCCCTTTTTCATTCCCCTTCTCAGGTTCTGTTTCAGTGTCAGAGTATGCATCTAATTCAGAAGCCTTTATCTCGACCACTAGTGACTACTTGGCCCGACACTCACTTGTGTTGTGAGTGGGGCTCTTATGGAACTCGCACCACTTTCTTGCTTCCTTCTTCGTCTTTGTAGTGTTGCTCTTTTCTTAAATATTTGGCAAGTTTTATTGAGTCTCCATGCCTTGGCTCTATCCTTGGTTCTATAGTTTGGGGGTACCTTTCCCTTGCTTCTGATTCACAGATCTAAAGTCTCGCTTTTTTGTTTGAATTTTTGCTCAATTTTGGCAGCATACCGATGTGTCGTACCAAGTGAGGAGATGTCTAGGAACTCCATTTCCTCCTGAATGTATCTGTGCAGATAGCTATGGTACTTCAGCACCAAATATTTCTCTGAATCTTTGTTACCTAACATGGTGCGCAGGGTATGGAACATATTCGTCAGCTCATGCACATCTTGATCTCTTTGCTGCCGCAGCATAGCCCATTGTATGTACTTGTCCTCATAGCTCCCCACCAAATAATATTGTCCCTTTATGGCATCTCAAAAATAATTCCAAGTGGGTATGGTCAAGAACAGAATAGGTTCCTCCTCATCCTTTCTCTCATAGTAGGTTTCCCACCAGTCCTTGACATGGGGGGTGGCTTTGAGTAGAGAAAAAGTAATCTTTTCCCAGTCAAAAAAGTCATGAATTGAGAAATATCCTTCTAATATATTCAACCATCTATCTACGGAATCTACATCTATTCATCCATCAAATATGGGAATGTCGAAGTTTACTTGTACCTTAAAAGGGGTTGCACCTCTAGAGTGGCTGCTAGATGCAGATGTGCCACCAGTGGGAAGTCGTTGAAGGATATGGGTGAAGTTATCCATCATTGCATTTTTTTTTCAAGGGCCTCCTCGAGCAACATTTTGATAGGATCTCCTATTCCCTCATATTTATTTTCGTCCCCCATTGGTGGCCGTCGGTATTTGCGAGGCTGATCTTGCAAAGGTTCAACTAGATCAAGCCCTAACTCTTTATACCCCACCCTCATTGGGGACATGAAAAGAAGGATCGATAAAGAGTAGATTTCTCTGATACCACTAATCCAAATTTATGCAGGAATGCAACCAAATATACAAATAACCACAAAAACAAATATGCAGCGAAAATAACACTTCATTTCATTAATCAATAACTGAAACTTGTTTACATACAGAATGGAAATAAACTAGCTAGAGTGTTGGTAGCTTATCTTTGAGAAGAGATGTGGAGGCTACATGCCTATGAAATCTATGTTACAATGAGGCTTGAAGGCCTATATATTATTGAAAAACAATGGAAACCCTACACATACAAAAACCTAACCCTAGGAGGTGAAACACTAGAATGTGGGCCTCGTTGGGTAACTTGGTACATCAATTTCTCGGGGTCGTAACTTTAGCATACTACCTTCGTTTGACATGCATGATACATGGTTAGAAAGATATATTTAAGGACTACATACATAAACAAAAAATATTGAGTCAAAAATGGACTCATATTTTCTCGACCATTTGATGCTGAAAAAACATCATTTAGGGCCTCAAAACGGATCTAGAAGTTTAGGACTTGAAAACTATCAAAAATAGTAAATTGTGCTACAATTAAGGAAACTAGAAAACTGAATGAAACAATGGTGGGGGTCCAAGTGGAATAGGTGGGTGGCCATCAATATCCTCCTAGATCAGCACCAGTTCTATTTGTGAAGAAGAAAGATTGTACACTCAGGTTGTGTATTGATTATAGACAGCTGAAAAAAGTCACAGTGAAGAATAAATACCCTTTGCCTAGGATTGATGACCTATTTGATCAAATGAGAGGAGCAAAGGTATTTTCCAATATTGACTTGAGGTCTAGTTACCATCAGGTAAGAACCAAGTATGAAGACATTCATAAGACATCCTTCAGAATAGGGTATGGACATTATGAGTTTGTAGTGGTACCATTTGGTCTCACAAATGCACCAGCTACATTTATGTGCCTTATGAATAGTGTCTTCAAGAGGTATTTGGACAAGATTTTTCTTGTTTTCCTTGATGACATTCTTATTTATTCTAAGAATAATGAAGAGCATGAAGAGAATCTGAGATTGAAATTATAATTTCTCAGGGAGAATCAGTTGTATGCAAAGTTGAGTGAGTAAGACTTTTATAGAGATGGGATTCATTATTGGGGTCACATTATCTCAGATGAGGGCATATCTGTAGAACCAGATAAGATTGAATCCATTATGAATTGGACTACTCTAATGAATGTGATAGTTGTAAGATATTTTATGGGACTTGCAGGGTACTACAAAAGATTCATTGAAGGATTCTCCAAGGTTGCACAACCAGTCACTTCTTTGCAAAAGAAGCGAATAATGTTTGAATGGACACCGAGGTGTGAAGAAAGCTTCCTGTAGTTGAAGAATATTCTCACAAGTGCACCAGTCTTGAAGATTGCAGACCCGAAAAAATATTTTGTGGTGTGTACTGATGCATGCGGTCAAGGGCTTGGAGGATTCCCTTATGCAAGATAACCACGTGATATGTTATGATTCAAGAGAGTTGAAGGAGCATGAGAAGAACTATGCCACTCATGATCTAGAACTTGCAACCATAGTACATTCTCTCAAGATGTGGAGGAATTGCTTTATGGGCAGAAGATTTGAGCTCAGAACAAACCATTGTGGTCTGAAGTATTTGTTTGATCATCCCACATTAAAATCCAGGAAAGCTAGATGGTTGTATTTTTTATGTGAGTTTGATTTCAAAATCAAGCACATAAAAGGAAAAGATAATAAGGTAGTTGATGCACTTAGCAGGAAGGTGCAGGAAATGTATGTGGCATATCTTAGTATTTTTTAGTCATATTTGATATAATAGAATGTTAATCATACTGTTGGAGATGAATTGTATGAGCAGGTAAAAGACAAATTGTAGTAGCAAAGTCTTGAGAAGAGGTATGAGGGATATAAATTGGAAGAAGATGGACTTCTTACTTATAAGAACAAAATTTATATTCCAAATGTAGTAGATAAGAGGAGAGTTGTTATGTATGAGATCCATCAAGCTCCATATTATGGTCACCCAAGATATTAGAAGATGATTGCTATAGCCAGAAAGAATTACTTTTGGCTAGGAATGAAAAAGGACATGGTTGAATATATTTCAAGGTGCATTAAATGTCAGCAGGTGAAGGTTGAGCATCGACACCCATCAGGTCTGTTACAGCCTTTTCTAGTTCCACAATGGAACTGGGAATTTATTTTCATGGATTTTATAATAGGATTTCCATTGACTTGGAGACAACATGATTCCATCATATTTGTGGTGGACAAGTGGACAAAGGCATCACATTTTATACTGGTTAAGTCTATGCATAAGACTGATGACATTGCAAAGATATTCATGAAGGATATTTTCAAATTGCATGGATAGCCTAAGGCAGTAGTCTCTGACAGATATGTCAAGTTTACTTCCAATTTTTGGAAGGGGTTGTTTGCAGATTTGGGTACAAAGTTGAACTTCAGCACTGTCGACCATCCTTAAACTGATGGGAAGATAGAGAGAGTAAATCAAGTGCTTGAAGACATGCTTCACATGTATGTGATGGAAAAACCAACAAAGTGTTAATAATATTTACACTTGGTAGAGTTTGCTTATAAAAATGGACAACAAGCATCCTTGGGGATGAGTCCATATGAAGCTTTGTATGGCAGAAGGTGTAGGACACCAGTGACTTGGGGTAATCCAGTGAACAGGATTTTTCTTGGGCCAGGATTGCTTAAGGAAATGGAGTAAGAGGTTGTAAATATATGGAAAAATCTGAAAGTAGCCCAGGACAGACATAAAAGCTATGTACATGATCCTAAGCACGTGATAAATTGGGATGTGATTCAGGTGGAACCCGAGGGAGAGTTCCAAATCGATCCAATTTGCATCCTCGACGGGAATGTCACCATGCTATAGAACCAAGCCATAGGGTAGGTAAAGGTGTAATGGGAGCTAGAGGATGGCATGCAATTGCACATCCATTTTTGTTCAATTCTGCGGAGCACTGAGGACGGTGCCAGTGTAGTATTTTTGTTCAATTTTGTAAAAAATCAAGGAAATTTATATTGAAGGGGGAGGGGAATATAACACCCTATTTTCATTAAATGTATATGATTTATATATTGTAATTAATCGTGGTGTGGAGCTAAAGGAAAAATCCCCACCATCGATTTAGTGTTTTATGTTTTGGTGATTAAAAATCATTGCCGATAGTATTTTTTGCTAGTCGACACATTATAATTTTGAACATCATGTAAATATGCAATTTAATTAAAAACCCACAACCAGCTATGTGTTGGAGACATTTACCCACCATGCACACTTAATTTAGTCAATTTTTCCTAGTTAAACCACTATCCTAATTTTATTGTCTTAATTGAAATCAAAGGAGCACTATATGACATCAGCATGAGCACACCCACACCTACCTTTAGTCAAGGAGGCCAACTAAGCCTACTCCTTCATTTAGGGAGGACAACTGGAGCACTTCGGGAGTGATTTGAGTGTCATAAATGCACTTAATTGATAACTGATGGTTACAATTAGTTAAATCTAAGCGGTGAAGGCGTCTCCTTTCATTATATTGATTATTTAATTAATATTTAATGAACTGGAGTCAACAGGGGCACCTCCAACTACCTCTTATGGCCAGTTTGACTTGAGTTAACCTCATCGGGGTTCATTGGGGTGATTGATGTGCTACCACTTGTTGGTTGGCATGCAGTGACATGTGTTTGAGCTACTTTTAGTTATACTTAGTCATTCATTGCACTCGGACTTTATTTAGGACTCAGTTGATTCAATCAACACTTGATCCGCTGGTTAACTAGTGTATTTACTATGGCTTACAGTCAGTTAAGATACACCCATTCATTCAATTCAAATGACCTCCTTGGGAATTCAAATTTTCTTGGCATTCATGCATCTTTCATGATCATTGTATTGTATTATTCATTATTCATTTGATTATATAGAGCTTCTACTTCCACTACAACACCATTTTGCCAATTTTATGCATATTTGTCTGTATTCTTTGTGAGACTGTGTTTTTAGTTCCTAGACCACTGTGACAAATTAATATGGTATCAAATCTCATGACAAGATGAAGCTCAGATCTCTCAAAAACAAGGTTTTTGACAGATCTTGCATGAAAAATTCAGCAAAAGATCAAAATTCCAGCACTGCACCAGAAGCCAAGGCTTACCACTTAATACCCCAAGTAAAGGAATTATTGATCAAGCTTCTGTGATCAACTATGATGGGTGTGATGAAAGCCTAAAATGTGCAGGCTTTTCGACCTTACGGTGCCCCTTTTGTTGTGATTTGCATGTTTTAATGGGTGAAAAGCATTCACTCGAGCAGTTTCAGATGGCTTCTTCCGTAGAACTCTTGACTTTGTTCAATTTCCATTCATGGAAAGGAGACATGGAGATCCAACTACATGCTAGAGGACTCTATAGGATCACTATGGACACTGAAGAAGAGCCTTCTTATGTGATAGACAAAGTGATATTCTTGAAAAATAAAGATGAAGCATTTGGATTCTTGTGCCTCTCTATTTCCTAGGATCTTCTTTTCCATCTCCCAGGATTGAAGACTCCAAAGGAAATTTGGGACAAATTAGAAACCCTATATGTAAAACAGGATGATTTGAGAGTATACCAGCTTGAAAATGAGTTGATGTCTCTGCATCATTCCAATTTCGAGACATTAAATGTTTTTTTCACAAAGTTCAAGCACATTGTCTTACTGTTGAATTAATGTAAGGTGGAGAAGGAGGATGATCAGGTCATCCTCCACATACTCTCCAAACTTAGAGCTGATTATTTGGTTTTTGTCTCTACATTCTGTGTGGGGAAGCTCACAACCCCTGGATGCAAGATGTCTTCATTGAGTCCCTAACAGGTGAACATGATAAGCTTGTCCATATGGGGATCATCAGATCGTCCTGTGATCAAGCCCTCTATGTATCAGGGTACAAATATCTGAAGGGTAAAGGAAAGCAGCAGAAGAACCCAAAAACCAAATTCAAAGCTCCTAAGACTAAATTTGAAAACCAACAGCATGAAGAGCCTTCCAACTTGAAGAAGAACAAAGGAAAAGGGAATCATGGAAAGGAAAAAGTCAAGTGTTCATACTGTGGGAAGGGCTTCCACCCTAAACATGCCTGCATGAAAAATAAACTTGATGAAGCTACTTCTGTTCTTCAGAAAAATCACATCAATATTCTGGAAATCTTTCGGAGGAGAGATCAACAAGATCGAGAACCACAACATGAAAGAGGTCATGCCCTCATGGCAAGCACCTCGAATTCCAAAGCACTCTTGATAGATTCTGGAGCTTTGAACCACATGATGGCTGAAAGAGACTCCTTCTCATCCTTGGATATTGGCAAATTCATTCCCATCCACATGGGAGATGACTCCACAATCATATCCGAAGGACAAGGTACTATAGATCTTGAGCATGGTTATTCTTCCAATGTTCTGTATGTACCATCTCTTGCATCAAATATCCTAAGTTTTTATCAAATGACACATACGGGAGTTCCCAAGAGAGTCTCCTTTATCCTGGATAATGTAGAGATTACAGAACTTGCATCCGGAAAACTTGTAGCAAAAGGCCTTGCGAACCATCATGCAAAATCCTACGAGTTCTCCCATTTTGTGGAAGATGCAAAGCCCACCACATTGCTGACTCATGGAAATGAAGTTAGTAGAATGTGGCATGAGAGGTTCAGCCATCTAAACTTCAAATACTTGCAGCAATTATATAAGAATTCTATGGTTGAAGGCCTCTCGGTTATCAAAGCTACCACTGGAATTTGCAAGGGCTGTGTTGTTGGAAAGCACCGTGAGCATAAGTTCGATCAGGGGAAGGCAAGCTGAGCATCTTGCATATTAGGAATGATACATTTTGATATCAGTAGTCCCATTCCTATCACATCCGTGAATGGATCAAGGTACATTCTGACTTTCATTGATGACTTTTCCAGATACACATGGGTCTTTTTTATCAAAAAGAAGTCAGAAGTCTTGGAAAAATTCACTGAATTGAAGGCCTTCATTGAGAATTCATCTCACCAAAATATCAAGATCTTGAGATATGATAATGGTAGGGAGTATGTTAGTAATGAGTTACTACATATATGTTCCCAAAGTGGTATTCATATCTAGCATTCAGTCCCCTACACTCCCCAGCAGAACGGTGTAGCGGAGAGGAAGAATCGGTCTCTCAAGGAGATGACCACCTGTATGTTGGAATCAAAGAAGTTGTCTGCAAATTTGTGGGCTGAAGCCATGCATTCTGCAGCATATATTTATAATATATTTCCACACTCATCCATGAAAGGGAATACCACTTTCGAATCATACTTCGGACACAATCTAGATGTGTCGAATCTACGGGTGTTTGGGTCCACTGCATGGGCCCGAACTCCACTTGATAAAAGGAGGTATTTGCAACCGCAAAGCATATAATGTCTGTTTATTGGATATCCTGATGAATCAAAAGGTTTCAATATTCTGTATATCAAAACAAAATAGATCATCATTGAAAGGAATGTCAAGTTCGATGAGCCTCTTCAGGAGGTAGAACTAGTGAAGGAGAAAAATGTTGAATTTCCTTCCTATTCTACTGAATATTTGGATGATGTAATTGGGGGTGATGACCCTGATTTGGATCCTATGATTTTTGATATCAGTGTATAGAAAAAATCAGATACTAAATCATAACCTGAAGTACAAAATCATCTCCCAACTTGGGTCCGACAGACACTCTCCTCCGCAAAAGATAACATTGGAAATCCGAATGATCCAAGGAGAACCTGGTCCGATTTCCAAAGAGAAGGTATTGCGCTCTCTTTTCATGATTATTTTATGTCAAAATATTATTATTTTATGATAATTTTAGACCCTAATTCTTAGTACCATGCTCGGAAGGATTTGAGATGGCAAGTTTCCATGGATGAAGAGATGAATTCTCTTCAGTAAAACACCACTTGGGAGCTAGTTTCTCTTCCTCCGAGGAGGAAATTGGTTCAATGCAAGTCGGTGTTTTATAATAAGGTTGCTACTGATGGAAGAACCTATAAATATAATTAAATTATGGTAGCAAAAATTTTCTCCCAGGTCCAAGTTGTGGACTACCATGAGAGTTTTGCACTGGTTACAAAAATGGACTCCATCCACCTAGTTTTGGCAATTTCAGCATCTAAGTACTGGGAAGTGAATCATATGGATGTTAAGTCAGCCTTTATGCATGGAGATATTCATGAGTAGATATACATGAATCAGCCTGAGGGCTATGTTTCTGATCCATATTTGGTTTGCAATCTAAAGAAGTCACTATACGGGTTAAAACGGGGCCCCAAGAGAGTGGTATTCCAAGATGGATGCCTTCCTTCTCTCACAAAACTTCCAAAGGTGTAAATCAGATCCAAATGTGTATATTCAGAAGTTTTATGGTAATTTGATTATTATTTTTTTATATTTTGATGAATTACTGATTACAGGTAGCACAGTTACTTCTATTTCAGTCATCAAAACTACTCTCCACAATGCATTTGAAATGAGCGATTTGGGGCTCTTGAAGCAATTTCTGGGGCTCGAAATTGAGCAAAATTTTGATGGGATAATGGTTACTCAGTACAAATAAATATAAGACCTATTATTCAATTTTAACATGGCTGAATTTAAGGCTTCTCCATTCCCTTTCCTTTCAGGGATCAACCTTGAAGAAGGAAAAAGCACACCTCCCATGGATTGCACTATTTATCGACAACTGATAGGTAGCTTACTCTACTTGACTCATTCTTGGACTGATATATATTATTCCATGAATTATATGTCAATATATATGTATAAGCCTCATGATATTCATTGGAAGGAAGCCAAGAGGATCCTCCAGTATATTCAGGGAACCAGGACCTATGACATTCACTATGTTGCAGACTCCGAGCTAGAGCTGGTTGGTTACACAGATTCCAATTGGGCAGGTGATTATGATTGATCGGAAGTCTAATTCTGGATATGTCTTCATGTTTGGCGGTGGCCCCATTTTTTGGTATAGAAAAAAGTAGGCCACCATAGCATTGTCTTCAGCAGAGGCCGAGTACCGAGGAGCGGTGAATGCTTGCATCCAAGTTGTTTGGTTGCAGGGAATTATTTCAGAGTCTGATCTTGGTAGTACTTTGTCCACTATCCTCTTTTTGTGACAATCAAAGTGATATTAAGATATCCAGAGATCCAATTACCAATAAGAGGACCAAGAGGGTAGAGATATACATGCACTACATCAGAGAGTTAGTGCATGACAGGACCATCATTCTGCAATACTGTCCGACTGATTAGCAGATTGTAGACATCTTCACCAAGATATTTTCAGAAAATAAGTTCACTTATCTCTATTCACTATTGGGGGTGAGTTCATCAGGGTGATCCAACTACTTTCAATGTTCATCTTGAGGGGGGGGGGGGGGGGTTCGCACTAGGTTTTCCCTCTTTTCCTCATTTAGTTTGTTTTTGAGCATTGTTTGAGTTTCAGTATTGTACAGGGTGACCTATGGCATTTTTTGTTGGGGCCCTAGTATTTTTATGCACTTTATGTTTCTACTCCTCTGAGTATAGCTAAGGGGGGGTGTTGGATACATTTACCCACCATGCACACTTAATTTGGTCAATTTGGCCTAGCTAAACCACTATCCTAAGTTTATTGACTTAATTGACATCAGAGAAGCATTGTATGACATCAGCATGAGCACACCCACACTTACCTTTAGTCAAGGAGGCCAACTAAGCCTTCTCCTTCATTCAGGGAGGCCAACTGGAGCACTCCAAGAGTGATCTAAGTTTCATAAATGCACTTAATTGATAACTGATGGTTACAACTAGTTAAATCTGGGTGGTGAAGGAATATCCTTTCATTATATTGATTATTTAATTAATATTTAATGAACTGGAGTCAACAGGGGCGCCTCCAACTACCTCTGATGGCCAGTTTGACTTCAGTTAACCTCATTGGGGTTCATTGGGGTGATTGATGCACTACAACTTGTTGGTTGGAATGCAGTGACATGTTTCTAAGCTACTTTCATTTAGACTCGGTCATTCATTACACTATGACTTCAGTTAGGACTTGGTTGAGTCAATTGGCACTTGATCAGTTGGTTAACTAGTGTGTTTATTGTGGCTTACAGTCAGTCAAGCTACACCCATTCATTCAATTCGAATGACCTCTTTGGGAATTCGAATTATCTTCGAATTCATGCATCTTGCATGACCATTGTATTGTATTATTCATTATTCATTTGATTATACAGAGCTACTACTTCCATTGCAGCACCATTTTGCCAATTTTATGCAGATTTGTCTGTATTCTTTGTGAGACTGTGTTTTCAGTTCCTAGACCACTGTGAAAAATTAATACTATGTCAATGCAACAACTAATGAGATGGGGGCATGATTTCCTAAGGATAAGGGGGGGGGGGGGATATTCAAACCCTTGGGCGAATGGGGAAAATCCAAATGTAAAAGGGAGAACCCATCAAACTATCAACTACCTTTCTTGACTTATTCACCCAATCATTTATTAATTCCAAAAGTTGGTCGAGTTGGTTATTACATGGGATGGGTAAGGTATGGAAGTCCAAATTCGAATGGGAGAAGCCATCATTTTTTGGGAAATGCTATTTTGATTTATGGGGTAAGTTATTTCCCAAAAATGATGCCCATTCCCTCATGAATAGAGGTGGTTGTCTTTCCCCACGTTTTTGGAGATCCTAGCATTCTCCATTCACGTTTTTTCATTTTTCCTCACCATTTCTCTAATTCATGTGAGCTATCTTAGGAAGCTAGAGCTTCCCGTCTATATCCATCCACGATTTTGGTTGTTTACCTCATATTTCCCATGGATGGGAGGTTGTTTTTGTAATGCCCTGGGATTGGGTTGTCTTCCTCATGTTTTCCTATCATTTTCCTCATTTTCCATGCCCAAGAAATTTGTTTTTGTGTTGTTGAGCAAAGGTCCATCAATGGTTCATGATTTTTGGGTTCATAGAAGTCGTTTTGGCTCATATAATTCCCAGGATATTTTCTGAATTCGAATTTATCATGCAAGGGTTGATTTCCCTATTTTGCCAACCCATTTTGTTGCCGAAACCATTTTTCTTCAATTCCATAATTGTTCAATTGCTTTGTATGCTTCTGTTGCTTTGGACTGAACTATTTTGGGAGTGGAAAGAGGGTCTGAATAGTTTGATAAACCTAGTGTGAGAAGGAACCTCATGGAAAGAGGTAGAGAGATGGATTTCTTCTTTGCACACCCTAAATAACATTGGAAGGGAAGGCATAGACTAAGGGACTATGTAGCAAGGAAGGGAATGCTTTCTTATGTTTGGTTTGTAGATGTTTTAGAAGCCAGGATGGATTTGGTGTAGGTTTCCATGGCTCTATGGTTGAGCTCACTAGCTTAGGAGTCAGCCTTTCCAACTCCTTTTTATCCGGATAAACCCAACTGTGTTGGCTTGGATGAATTTTAATATACCTTTTGTTATGTGTGAGCCTGCTAGTGTTCCCTTATTCCTTGCAGGAATCATGCCCAGCTTGGGGCTGGAAGTGTTACTGAGTGATTAATGAGCACACTGGCCTATGGTTTGGTGGAACATTGCAGCGACGTAGATGGTTGTGGGACAAGCTTCTTCTAAGATAAGTATCTCTCGTGTTAAATCTATGCACTTGTATTTGATTTATAAATATGATGAACATGTTAATGTGTTGAATGAAATGTAAATGCTTTATCTATATATTGAATTTTTATGCATATGTGTATGCTTAAGTTCAATTCATTTTATTTTATGTTCATGGGGCTATATTTCCTAGATTAGATAGCTAGAAGCTATGCTAGTCGTGTCCTCTCCGCCGAGTAGAGGGGTGGGGATGTGACACATAGATTTCTTCTCCACACATATTTCACTAGTGAAATATTCCTCATCGGTCGATCTGCAATACCTATTCATCCGATGATTGATCTTGCACACCCTTTAACGTTGTTTCACCATAGCAAAGCTTCTTTTAAAACCGCACATCTTTCCTCAGTGAAATCTCTATCAACCATCGATTTTATTTTCCATGGATCTACGCCATTCATTTTTTCCACTGGATAACTATGACTGGATTTTCATATATGAACCCAGATGCAGGCCTATAACTCTAGGGTTTTTTGATATTTATTCACACCACACCATGGTATAATCCATTTTGACATTCAGGCTTAGGATAAGACTCTCAAGCAACCACAAAATCACAAGCCATGAATTTTTTTTTCCTATACCCCCTCATTTTTACTGGTTTATGCGTTTGCAAGGGATTTATCACAGCTGCTCATGTAGAAATATCCAAAATTTATCACAAGTGCTAACACCACACATCATTCTTTATTATGGATTGGTATTCCTTGACCATTGCATCAACCCATTCCGTCTGCTTTGTTGCTTCTTCAAAATGAGATGGCTCTTTATCAACTAGATCACTCATCAAAGCCATATAACTGGGATAAGACTTTGGCTTCTTTATTTCTCTAGTGGTTCCTTCTTGGACACCAAGTCTTTTTTATTCTTCAATTACATCATGATCCCAGGAAGGATTTATCTTTTGAGAAATCATTTCATTGGGCAATTCTTCTCGCAACTAAGTTTCAATCATACCATGATCCTCAGGTATCTGAAATTATTCTTCATTCCTAACTGGTTTAGGATTCTCTACAGCTTTGGGAGTTTCATGTCCTCTTCATCTTCTCTATCTTTCTTTGACTTTCTGAAAGTTGTGTCTTCATCAAATGTTACATCTCTACTAAGCTCAATCTAACGGTATCCTGGGATATAGATTCGATAGGATTTTGACTGTTCACTATATCCTACAAACAATATATTCTTTCGTGAAGGATCTATATTTTTTTTTTCTCCTTAGGAATATGAATATACACAGGGGAACCAAATATCTTTAAGTGACTTACCTCAGGATTTTCTCCAGAAAACATTTCTTCTTGGGTTTTGTTCCCAAGGGAACTATGGGAGATTATGTTCTGTACATGTACTGTTGTTCTAGATGCTTCTTCCCATAGGCACATTGGTAGATCTTGATCATGTATCATAGATTTTACTGCTTCTATGATAGATCTATTATTTCTTTCTACCACGCCATTTTGTTGAGGATTGTAGGGAATGGTGAGCTCCCTCTGAATCCCATCTTCCTTGAAGAAATCATTGAATTCATTTGATGTGAACTCTCCTCCATTATCTACTCTTAAAATATTTCCTTTCCTATCAGAGAGGTTTTATACTAGGGCCTTAAATTCTTTAAACCTTGAAAACACTTCATCCTTATTTTTCAAAAAATATATCCAAGTCTTTCGGGAGTAGTCATCAATAAAATAAGCATAGTAAACATACCCGCTTAATAAAGTTGTTTGCATTGGCCCGCATATATCCGAATGGATAATATCTAAGATCCCTTTTGATTTTCTATCACTCTTTGGCTAGGGATTCTTAGTATTATTTCCTTGTGCACCTCCTTTGCATACTCCTTCATGTTCTATCTAAATTTATGGTAGACCAGTCACAATATTGCTTACTATTGGTAGAGATTTGTAATGAATACGAGTAATCCTTCTATGCTAAAGTTCACATGGATTTATTTTACTGGTTTCTAATGCCGAATCTGCATGTCCCTTCAGTTTGTAGAGTCTCCCTTATTCAATTCCAATTTCTATTGCATCCTCTATGGTATTTCCTTTTGACAACATAAGGACTTTTTCATCTATTAAAGCAACTATGAATCCTCTCTTGTCCAAAGATAAAATAGATAGGAGGTTCTTCTTTAGTCCAAGGGAATATAGGACATCCTTCATCTTCATGGATTTTCTAGAGTCCAACTTATAGGATGCTTCTCCCATTCCTTTGATGGGATATTGGGAGTCATCTCCAAGTATTACTTTATGTGGTGATTCTTTTTGTACAAGGCATCATAGTGAGTCCTTGTAACCTGTCATGTGCTTGGATGCACCACTATCTACTAACCACGTGTCATTTCCTGGTGAGAATGATCCTGTTAGGGAAGAGATCAATACATATTCTTCACTGGATTCTTCATCTTTCTTTGCTTCCTCTTCAACTTCTTGATCACTATCTTCAGCAGCATGAGCTTGGAATATTTTCATCCTTTTAACTCTTTCTACTTTCATCAGATAGCTGATGGAAATGTGTCCCAACTTGTGACAAGTGAAGCACTCATAATTTGAGAAGTCTTGCTTGGGTCCTTTGAACCCTTGAGTGTTATAAGGATGATCATGAATCTTCCTTTTGTACTTTCCTTTGGCATGGGTTTTCAAGGATTGATCTTCATTATCATTTAGCTTCACTTCTCTGGCTAAGGTTCTTTCTTATGCTTGGACACATTCCTCCCATAGATTTCCTAATTTAGTTAGTTTCCTTCTTGAGAAAATTCCTCATATAAAATATTTCCAATCTCTTGGGAGACCATTTAAGGTGGTCATCACAATTTCATCTTATTCTATTGTATCACCAATGGCTTCTATTTGATTTCTAATTTGAGCCACTCTTGAAAAGTAAGATTGCATAGTCTTTGGCTTTTGAGTCCTTACACTTTTCAGGCGATTCCTCATAAACATTTTCTTGTTGATGTTTCTCCCTTCAAATAGACTGGAGAGGGAATTGAAAATTTGTTTTGGAGTTTCCATTGATGATACTTGATGAATAAATTTATATTCCATGGATCTAGCTATGATCCTTTTGGCTATGATGATATCCTTCTTATGCTTGGACATAGCTTCCTCCTCTTCTGGTTCTTTTACTTCCTCCTTCACAAGTTTTTCTAGATCTTTCTCTTGAAACATGAGAATGATCCTATACTTCCATGCTATGAATTTTTCATCTCCTTCAATATTTTCATCTAGCTTGGTGTTCTTAGTCATATTCAATAGAATGACAACTTCAAATGGAACAAGGAGGAAGACTACTTGCTTGAAGAAAATAATTTCTAGCTGACCTCCTTCTGGATGACCTAGGGTTTGATGTAGAAACCCTAATTTTTCCACTGGAAACCATGATAGGGTTGAGAGGTGGAAATGATGTGCCTACCTAAGGCTAGGTAGAATGTAACTTGCTTTTCCTAAGATTGATGATGGAGTCTCAGAAATTTTAAACCTAGTTTGTCTCGACAGCAATAACATGTCAGAAACTGAAACTTCTTGGATTTTGGATATGTATTCACAGAAAGATGCTCTCTTAAAGGAAGAGTTGAGGGATCCCTCTGTCCTGGATAATCTATTGAGGGATTTGTTCAGAATGAGAAACCCTAGTTATGTAGTGCCTCCTTTCAGGGTGGCTCTGATATCATGTTAAGTTTTACCAATTTTCTTAGATGATATGTTAAAACAAATTACTAGAATATCAATGAAGGAAAAACATGCACAAAAAACATAAGAAAATAATAACACAAGAACACAAATATTTTCCTAGGGGAAACCACAAGGGATAAATCCCCACAAAAATTCCTCAGTGTAGATCTTGACCAGAGTAGTGTAAAACCCAGACAACTTTTGCTAACTTCTTTCTGGTGCACTAGTTCTTCTCTCTCTTGCAAAACTACTTGAGTGAGTGAGTACAAATGAAGGGGAGCACCTACCTATTTATATTTTTTTGCTGACTTGACCTCTAACTTGGTGGGGATGAATTCACTAGCTGTCAAGGCCAACTTGTCCAACTGAACACCACAAATACACTTATGATATTGACAATTGGGTACTATTGACCTGAATTACATTCAGAGGTTTAAATTGCATCCTTTAATGAATATAACAAGACCAAACTCATATCCAGAAGAAGGAATACAATACAACTAGAATATCTTCCAAAGTTACATTATTTTAATAGGCATGTCATCCAAATAAGATTCCACTATATGATTAATATCATGACAAGCATATGACATGGCTCATTGAAAGGTGGCTCTAGAATTCTTCAAACCAAAAGGTATTTTGCAATAGGTAAAGGTTCCCCATGGGAAAATATAATATTTCTCACGTTGATCAGTGAGAGATATTTCAATATGACTGTATCTGGAAAATCCATCCATAAAGTAAAAAATAATGCTGCCAAAAAAAATTGACTATAATTTAATTGATTATAGAGGGTAGGATAGTTTTATTTGGGACAAACCTTATTTATATCGCTAAAATTAATACATTCCCTAATAGTGACCCGCTTTCTCGTGATAGGAACATTATTGGGAATGCAATTGGCCAGTGACAAGGGGTAGATAAAACCAACCTTTAAAATTTTTTCAACTTTGGTTTTAATAGCTGCAACTTTTCAAGGATGGACTTGATGATTTTTTTTTCCTAATGGGTCTCACTACTGGATAGGCATTGATATCATAAAAAACTATCGAAGGATCAATACCAAATAATTCCTCATATCTCTAGGAAACAAAATCTCAACATTCTTTTAAAATAGCCATATAAATTTCAATTTCAGATCTTGAACAATTCTGACCTATATGAACGTGCTCAACAATTCCATGTTTCACTAATATGGCTATAGGGGTAGTCTGAGTAACATTACACAAGTTTCCTTCTGAATGAGTTCCTTGTATGTATACAGGTGATTGAGGATTTTTGACAATATTGGAAGAAATGAATGATGCAAAATCAGACTCTACTAGATTGGAATTGGGAAGGAAAGAGGACCTATGATGATCATATTCCCACATAAATTCATCCATACTCATAATTTCCATGATATATTCCTCCAAAGGAAAATTTTGAAAGAGATAATCAAGAGTAAGGGAAGGATAATCTAACCAATAAGGTAGATAATATGGGTCTGATTCTACCAAATGGTGGTCATCAATATAGGGATCAATAGTGGACTTGATAACATCATAAAGTGCTTTAGGAGAACTCAGAGAAGGTACATCAACAATTGTTTTACCTTTGGATATGTTGTCGATAGTAGAGGATATCATATTCATCAAGGTAAGTTGCGATGTTTGGGGTTAACTATTAGAATGAAATACACCCATAAGGGTAGAGTCTTTGAGATGATCAAATACTATATTTCATTACTAAGGAACTGAATTCCCCAACAAAGGAACATTATTTTCCATGGTGGAAGTAGTATCCGGGGAACAAAAATCGAACTGGTCAATAGTATCTTTCCTTGGTGGGAAAATTGGAGTAAATGAAATATTGATGAGGAAAATGTAGTCATGGTATAGAACCAGTTCCTTTCCAATAAAAGGTTGTAATATAAAGGAGCCTCAACCACCTATAATTGAATAGAGACAGTTTTCCCTCTAGTTCAAGGGACAAATCCGGTAACAAGCTGTAGGGTTGAAAACCTCATCCATCAAAATATTTTAACGTGGTTGGCCAATGGTTAACTTTAGGAGAACCAATATCTCTCCATCAAGACATGGATATCACTTAGGTAGAGGTTTTTTCATCTATTACAATACGATGTACCTTTCTACCAATTAATTTAGTTGCAATTTAAAGGGAAAGTTGGTGAGATAACCTCAATTTAAAGTGTCCCGAATTAAAGGTGATAGTATTTGAATTCCCCATGCTAGGACAGGAAAGAGCACAAGGAAGAAATAGAAGCACAGGTGCAAGAAGTTAAAATAGGTGCGTGACAAAGTAAAGGAAGGAAACTAAGTGCATAAGAAAGGAAATCGTGATGAGTGTTTCCTACTAAGTCATACTTATTCTGTGTTATCAAGTGAGCCTGGTGAACCAAACAAAGATGATTTGTTCGAACTTCAGAAGACCTTCAGACTTGCTTTTGCGAAGTGTTTTTTTTATCTACCACATGTTCATACCCCCTTGGGGAAGATGTAATAAAATGTTCTAGCATGGTAGTTTATGTAAAAGTCTCAGTCTCCTGGACTTAATTGTCAATCCGATCATCCCAGAGTGTTTTTTCCCTTGGTTATTATTGGTTGTTGAATAAACGACTGATAATTTCTGAGTTTTTCACTCAATTCCTCCAAAGTTGTGGTGGTTGGCTTGACATTTATGCCTATTGAGTTTATTAGAGTCTGTGTGCCAATGTATAAACATGCTAGGCATTATGGTCGAGTCATATGAACATGCGCTAAGTCCCATAGATTTTGTTTTTTATTTTATTTTTAATTTTAATTTTTCCACAAAGCTTACACTATTTTTTAATAGTCTAAATGAAAAAATTGGTCTTGTAATAAAGGTGGGGTTAAAAGTAAGTTTCAGTCATGGGGGTGCTCATTTTCTAACTTAGAGCACCCAATAAACCCAAAAACCCACTTTTCCTAAGTTTTGAGTGATTTTTCCATCACTTAGGTAAGAAAATCCAAAAAAAATCAAATATTAATTAATTTAATTAAAAAATAATTAAATAATGGAGCAAATCCAAGTTCCTAAATTAGTGGATTCTCATCCAATTTGACTGAAAGCAATTTGCCATTCCCTTCTTGAAGTTAGTTGGAGTTGGAGAGAATAGGATTGCTATTGTAATACTGTTGTAATCTTTTCTTTGTTGGAATAAATAATATTTGGAGCCTAAATGGTGCATTAGAGGGAGTTTGAGGTCAAAAATGGGCCTCAAAAGGACCAAAATGTACTATAAAAATCAACCAATTACATTCTAGTAGATGACATCATCCCACATGGTTGAGGTGGCATTGCATGAGTTAAGAATGCTTATTTGTCACATTTTCTATGGTGGATGAAAATCCATAGTTAACCAAGGTAGTGGTACAAGTACTGTTAAGTCATAAAGTGAAGTACTCACAATAAAAGTCATTTCACACTTTCTCATAAAATAATATTATTGTTATTTTCAAGTAAAGTACTCACAATTCACTTTCTCATAAAATAATATTATTGTCATTTTCAAGTAAAGTACTCATAATTCATAAAAATGTCTTTTCACATTTTTTTATAAAATAATATATTGTCATTTCATGTTTTTTTTTAATTTTAAATTATATATTCACTCAATTGTATTTAATATCATAATGTCAAACTATTATATATATATAATCTTGTACTTTTAAAATAAATTAAATTCATGAATGATATTTATATGAAAAAAATATGTTAGTTATGCATATAAATTAAATTCATTTTTGTTTAATTTTATTTACAAGTTCAAGACAAATAAATGTTAAAGGACAATAAATTTTTGTGAATTTACAATGAATCTTAGTCACATCATTCTAGAGTTATTTTATTAATTTTATTTATAATCAATTTAGAAAAGTAACTCAACCATGGTTATTTATATTGTGCATAAAAAGTAGTGTAGGAGGTGAGTTGTCATATATAACTACCCCATAAAACCCCTAACTCATAATATTTTAATATATCTTATATTTTTGTAGTACATCTCTTAGGAGGCCCATTTTTGACCTCAAATTTTCTCTAATTAGTAATGCTCTCATGTGTGTGGAATAAGCATTGTCTTGCGGCCATTGATGTTGTCGATTTTCCTCTCAATTTCTGCATCAGAACCTTGTCTGGCTTGAATGATTCAGCTGAATCAATAGGAGCGCAGTTCATAAAGTAAGATTACTTGTTTTTTCTATATCTCATAGCATATGTGTTTGAATATCTATATTATACATGTTTAATAGTCTTATTTAAATGTAATTCTTGTCTTTTTTTTCATATATATATATATATATATATATATATATATATATATATATATATCCAGATCTCGTAAGGTTTTGTGCAAGGTTGTGTGTTTAGCTTTCAGGTGGCAAGGATTGGAAGAGATATGGATCTATTTTGACTCCACTGTACATCCGAATTTTTTGTGGAGGCATTGCCCCTCTGCATTCCACTAACAAGTTTCCCTTGCAGATCTATCCAGCAACAGGCCTTCCCCCTTCTCTTCCTCCATTTTATTAAAATCAATCTTCCAGTTACTTGTTCGTCCTGTTATGATCAGATCTACTTCTAAAAATTGCTTATACATTGTTAGATATAGTTCCTAAGAGTCTTGTTTCTTAGATATGAAATTTCATAAACAATATCACATTTTAAAGTAGATCTAGGTGAAGAAATTCCTTTTGCATGTAGCTAAATCATAGATCTAAAGCTTACTTATAAGGTAGTTTTTTTTTCATTCTTTAAAGATTTAAATTCTACAAGAAAGTACACATAATATTGTCTTCCCAAAATCCAAGCTAATATCTTAAGGAAATATTTCTTTCCTTGGTTCCTTTTTGCAAAACTAAATTGTTCTCTTTTAACAATTTTTAACTTAATCTTTTTTTCAGTAATTAGTGTGGTGACCCAAAACACTTTTAAAGTGTTTTTGGGCACATTTGATTTTAATATATTTTTGGTTTTTATCATATTTAACAAAAAATAGAATGCTCTCAAAATATCTTTTTTTTACTTTTTTGTGAGCGCTGACGCTCTTTGCATACTAGCAATAGGCGTTAGGAAGGGATGTTGATCTTTTCCCACAACAAAGGAGTGTCACCGATGTGTACTGTCCACTAGTAACAGGCGTTATTATTGGATGACACGTTATGTCAAGATAAAAGGTGCCTTATAGATCCTTGGAATGGACTTCTAGCAATACAAAGTTCCTCCAAAAAGTCTTTTGGAATTGAACTTTAGGGATCTAGGCAAAGTGACTATATTTTGTTGTAACTGTGAGATTGTGGATATTGCTTCTATAGAAGACTTACTATATGGGGAGGATATTTTAAGTATGATATAAGTGTTTAATAAATTGACATTTCAATATTCATTCATATCCAACAGAGAATAGTATGTCGCAGTGGTGTTGTATAACCCCCTCTTGAACACTCCCCCTATGTAAAAGAAATGTAACTGCTGAAGATATTCTATTTTGTATAATTATTATTATTCGTCCTTTAGGATATGTTGTTCCTCTGATCATGGATGTTATTGATGTCATTTAAATTCTTAAGGTAAACCATCCATTTTAATTTGGGTCAGTAACACCCACAAAAGTATTATTAAAATGTATTTGAGTATTCTAAGGCAAGTCGAACTTGATAGTGAGGAGAAGTCGAACCTATTGGTTTATTAGGCTTCTCAGTTGATGTGAATAAATAGTTGAGGTGCATCCCTCATTTGAAAACACCAAGAACTCAATCAATTTCGTTAAACAATCCATCTGACATGTAGGAAGTAGTGTAGTCTTATTTCTTGGATCTTACACTACACTTGGTTGAAGTATATATCGAGGAAGTTTTGTTGGGTTTTCATCCCCATGAGGGTTTCCCAGGATAAATTTTTGTGTCCTTTTTTTTTCATATGTTCTTGTTATTCTTTCAGTGGTCCTTTTTCTTTGGCATAACAACTATTAAAAATATTAACATGGTATTAGAGCCAACTTGAAAGAAGACATTTTGCAACAACTTTTCCTATATCTCAACAATATAGAGCTCACTATTTCAGAAAACACTCTCCACATATCAACTGGAAAACAAGGACTATTCAACTCTCCCTAGGAGTGCGCATCTTTCTATCAAAACAGTTTTCAATTATGTGGATTTTAATTTTTTGACCTACCACTCCTTTCAGGATAAACTAGGGCATCGTATTTTTCAAGGTTCTATCCACAGATTTGGGAAAATAAGGATATAAACTATATTTACTTAGGGAGGCACATCACTTCCTCCAATCAATTTTGCAAGTGACCACAGTTGAAAAATTAGGGTTTTCCTATCAAAGTCTAAGTCATCTTGAAGTATATTCTAGAAGAAATCCTCAAATTGGTAAGTTATATCACCTATATTTCAGTTTGAGGTTCTCATTCATTAATTATGACAAATAATACCAAGCTTAATGATTGAAGGAGTAGAGAATTTGAGAGCATGGAAGTACAAAGTCATGCTCATCCTTGAAGAACATGACCTAAATGGATAGATCAAAGATGAGATCAAGGAACCAAAAGGAGATGAATCAAAGACCAAGAAAAAGAAGGATATGATCAAATCTAAGAGGATCATAGCTGATTCTATCAAGGATCATTTCATCCCTCAAGTATCTTCAAAGAATACTCCAAATGAGATGTTTGATGCACTAAAAAGTCTATTTGAAGGTAAGAACATTAATAGAAGAATGACCTTGAGAAATCAACTCAAGGGTGTGAATATGAAAAAGTCAGAAACTATGTAGTCATACTTCTCAAGTGTATCTCATATCAAATATCAATTAGAAGCCAATTGGTGACATGGTGTAAGAATCAGAAGTTGTAACGACCACCTTAAACGGTCTTCTAAGAGAATGGGATTCCTTTATTAGAGGGATATTTGCAAGAAGAAAGTTGAGCAAGTTCAAAAAAATATGGGAAGAATGTGTAAAAGAAGAAGAAAGGATAAAACATAGAGAATAAAATCTAAATGATAATCAACATCAAGCTCTAGAAGCTCATGCAAATAATAGTAGAACCAAAAGAAATGATCAAGGATCACCTCCCACAAAATCTCAAGAATATCAAATAGATAAGAAGCCTAGAAGGAATTTATCATCCTTTAAATGGCATGCATGTAATAGGATGGGACACATTGCTAGAAATTTTCCACATAAGAAAGATCAGTTCAAGAAGAGCTGAAAGTTACATTCCCATGCAATTGAAGAGAATGGATAAATTGAAGAGAAGACTAGAGAAAATGAAGACTCTATTTGCAGAATATGTCTTAATTTTAGCACTCGCAGGATTTGTATCTCATGGAAGTGACACTTATCTCATAGATAGTGGTTCTTCCAAACATATGACAGGTGACAAAAACTCTCTCTCATGTCTTACCCATAAATACTATCCACACAAGGTACAACTTGGAGATGATTATAAATATCCCATCAAAGGAATGGGAGAAGCCTCTTCCAAGATAAAATTCATAAATTCGATGAAGATGAAGGAATTCTTATATGTTCCAAGATTTAAAAAAAGTATTCTTTCTATCTCAGCTTTAGACAAGAAAGGTTTAAGAGTTTCCTTCTTAGATGGTGAAGTACTTATGTGGCCGAAAGGAAATTCAATAGACAATGCAACTGTAATTGGTGTTGAATAAGGATGGTTCTACAAATTAAAGGAGCACACAAATTCATGTTTTACAACCAGCACCATCAACCCATGTGAACTTTGGAATAGAATACTTCTCACGTGAACTACAAATCACTACCAATTGTGAGCAAGGTAGTGACATGTTTACCAGAGATCCAAATCAATCATGAAGGGGTATGCAAAGGGTGTTCTCAAGGAAAGAACACTAAGAACCCATTTCTAAATAGAAACTATAAAATCAAAGGAGATCTTGGATATTGTTCACTCAGATGTGTGCAGACCGATTCTAGCTACTTCTATAAGAGGGTATGTTTATTATGTCTCGTTTATTGATGACTACTCTCGTAATACTTGGATATAATTTTTGAAAGGGAAAGATGAAGTATTTGAAAATTTCAATGAATTCAAGGCTCTTGTCAATAATCTTTTTGAAAACAAGATCAAGACCTTGAGATTAGATAATGGAGGATATTTCACTTCAAATGAATTCAAGGACTTCTATAAAGAAGCTAGGATTACAAGGGAGCTTACTGCACCCTATAATCCTCAACAAAATGGAGTGGTAGAAAGTAATAATTTATCTATCATGGAAGCAGTCGAATCCATGATCCATAATCAATATCTACCTATGCATTTATGGGATGAAGGAGAAAGTACCTTAGCCTATGTGTAGAACATAACATCCTGCAATGCTCTTGCAAACAAAACTCTAGAAGATATGTTTACCGGTGAAAATCCCAAAGTAAACCACCTGAAGATATTTGGCTATCTCGTTTACTTATATGTTACCAAGGATAAAAGATCAAAATTGGACCCCTCGGGAAAGAAGGGGATATTTGTTGGATATAGTGACCAGTCAAAAGATTATAGAATCTACATTCTAGGTTTCCATCAGATTGAGATCAACAAATATTTCAAATTTCAGGAAGATGAATCTTTCAAAAAAATCAGAAATAACTATGCAAATGAAGATTATGAAGAAGAGAAGGAGGATGCTAGAATTGCAGAAGCCACCAGTCAAATATGTTGAAGAAGAACTTATATATGAACATCATGACATAACATAACCCAAAAGAACCATGGAGACACCCCAGGATATAATTTGAGAATAAAAACATGGGCTCGTGATATAATTTGAGAAGCATAAATATATGGTGCACCAAAAGGAAACAAGAGACCAATACTCTACTCCAACTATGTTGCATTAATGTGAAACCTTGTTGATGAAAAACCCACGTGTTTTGAAGAAGATTCAAAGATGAAGGAATGGATGGATTCCATGATAGAAGAATACCATTCTATCATAAAGAATTAGGTTTGGGATGTGGTGTCAAGACCGAAGGATAAATCAATGGTCTCTTCAAAATGAATTTTCAAGACAAAGAATTCAACAGATGTCAGTATTGAAAAATTCAAAGAAATATTTTCCACACGAGTATTTTCATAGAAGGAAGGAATTGATTATGAACAAAAAATTGCATCAATGGAAAGACATACTTGAATCAGAACTATCCTTTCCTTTCCAGCCAAGATGAAATGGAAGCTACACCAAATGGATGTAAAGACAACTTTCCTAAACAATGTTATAGAATAAGAAGTATATATTGAACAACCACTAGGATTTGATACATACGAAAAAAAGACACATGTATGCAAATTGAAGAAATCACTATATGGGTTGAAGCAAGCACCCATAGCATGATATGCAAGATTCTAACCTTTACTATAATTTTGTAGATGATGGGATTATGATATTATTGTTATATGTGGATGATATTTTTTTGATAAGAGAAGATATGCTCCTCAAAAAATGTAAGAAGAAGATTATGACATAATTTGAGATGAAAGACCTTTGCATGATGCATTACTTCCCAGGTATCAAATCATGGCAGTTCCCATATGATATTTTCCTAAAATAAGGAAAATATACAATTGAGATCCTAAAGAGTTTTGGGACGTCAAATTGCAAGTAAATGAATACTCCAATGGTGACAAACCTATATATCTTAATAGACGACTCTTTATAAAGAGTAGATGTCACACTATACATGCATATTATTGGCTCACTGATGTATTTGAAAAATACAATACCTTCCATATGTTTAAAAAAAAACAAGACGGGAGAGAAATAACAATAAACAATAAACAAGATGCAAATATTAAAACACATTACAATATAGAAAAATATATAACTTGGTTCACCCACGATGGGCTACTTCCACACAAAAATTTCTAGTCCTTTATTATTATTTCGTCGAACAAAATGAAGGGATACAACCTGTAACAACCCTGTTGCAATTCCTCTTCACTCTCTCACAGTCTCTCTCACAAAATCACACAGATTGTTTTTACAATGATACAATACAATACAAAACCATAATAAAGTGATTTCATTTTATAGGGAAATTTATATGGGAAAATACCATAGGTTAGCCAATACCTTGGTCCTGTAAACTATTGGCCTACAAACATCCCAAAAATTTCTTTCATGGGTTTCGTCACTGAACCCCTTTACTCAAGGGCACTTCCCAGAACCCCCATTGGGGGCCCTTTGGCCCTCAGACCCTCTAATACCCCTACAGGGGGACCATGCCCCCCCACACTCCCTTACTGGGATTATTTTATAGTAAAAATGGGTTACAAACACAGTTGAACAATAACATCTCTGAATATGGAATATCAGGTTCCACAACAAACATGTTTTGTTGTAAACACCTTGAGTCAGTATATGGTGGAGCCTCGACATGTTCACTTAGTTGTAGAAAAACATGTTATGATATGCCTATAGGGTACATTGGATTTTTTCGTCAGATATGGAGTTGATAGTGAGTTTAAATTGTATGGCTATACTGATTCAAATTGGGAAGGAAGTGTTGAATACAAAAATAACACTTCATGATGTTGTTTCAATTTGGGGTTAGGTGTGATCTCATGGATTAGTAGAAAGTAGAGTAGTGATTTCCTCAGTATAGACAAGGATAAATACATTGCTGAATGTTCAGACTGTAGTGAAGCAGTATGGATTCATAAGTTATTTGTAGGATTGTTTAATATCAATATTGATGCAACTTTTTTTTTATTGTGAAGACCAGAGTTGCATCAAGTTGAAATAAAACCCAGTGTTTCGTGGTAAGTAAACAAATATAGAGATAAAGTATCACTACATTCGAGATATGGCATAGAGAGGAGCTGTGAAGCTCTAGTATGTTACTACAGAGGAACAAGTTGTTGATGTGTTGACTAAGCCTCTATCTCATGTAAAGTTATAATATTTTTGAGACATGCTTGGTGTAGTCTGAAAGGACCTCCCTGGAAAGAGGGAGTGATGATGCAATCATTATTGATGATGTGATGGAAACTCAATCTAGGAGTGGTATTATAGTGTAGAGAAGGAGAATATAGTTTATATCAGAGTGCATATAGATGATCATAGTATCCTAGCATTCACATGTTGAGGATGGTATTGCAGATGATAGAACTCTCATGTTGAGAGTGGTCCTGCATTCAGTTGTGGATGATAGTATCCTAGAATTCACATGTTGAGAATGGTACCGTGGAAGATAGTACTCTCATGTTGAGAGTGGTCATGCATTCAATTGTGGATGATAGTATCATATCATTAACATGTTGAGTGTGGTCCTATTGATGATAGTATTCTCATGTTGAGAGTGGTCAAGCATTTAGTTGTGAACGATAGTATCCTGTAATTCACATTCTAAGGATGGTCCTACAAACAATAGTACTCTCATGTTGAGAGAGGTCTTGAATTCAGTTGCAGACAATAGTATCCTATCATTCAAATGCTGAGGATGTCCATGCAGATGATAATACTGTCATATTAATATTGGTCTTGAATTCAGTTGTGGAAAATAGTATCCTAGAATTCACATGTTGAGGATGGTTCTATGGACAATTACACTCTCAACATGAGAGTGTTCCTAGCACTTACATTTTGAGGATGGCCCCGCAGATGATAGTACTCTCATGTTGAGAGTGGTCCTGCATTTATATACAGACGATAGTATCCTAGCATTCACATGCTGAGGATGGTCTTGCAGACGATAGTACTCTCATGTTGAGAGTGGTCCTACATTTAGTTGTGAACGATAGTATCCTAGCATTCACATGTTGAGGATGGTCCTGTGAAAAACAGTACTCTCATGTTGAGAGTGGCCCTAGCATTTACATCCTGGGGATGGTATTGCAGATGATAGTACTCTCATGATGAGAGTGGTACTTCATTCATTTGTGGATAAGGTCTTGCATTTAATTGCAGACAATGATGTTCCAACATTGTTCATGCTTTGGGTGACTTAACTTAGTATTTGTATACAAATTATATTATAGGTGATGCTCAAGATGACATTGCTCATGATGATGCTCAAGATGATTATGCTAGAGATGATGATGCTCATGATGATGCTTGATATGATGATGTTAATGGTGATGTTCAAGATGGTGATGTTTGTGATGATTTTCCATGATGGTTATGATGTTCCACAGACGACGCTGATGATATAGTTGTTGAAAATTTCCTATGACATATAGACTTACCAATAAGTTGTAAAGATTAGATTGTTCTTACTATTGTTACAGAATACCTTCCTTATTAAGGGGGAGTGTTAAAGAAATGTAACTGTGAAAGATATTCTATTTTATATAATTATTATTATTCCTCCTTTCAGAGATGTTGTTCCTCCAATTGGGGATGTTATTGATTTATTTGGTCATGCAAAGTATTAAGGTAAAATATCCATTGTAATTTGGGTTAATAGTACCCACAAAAGTATTATTGAAATGTATTCTTGAGTCTTCCAAGGCAACTCATCCCTAGTAATGAGGAGAAGTCGGACCTATTGGGTTACTAGGCTTCTCAGTTGATGTGTATAAATAGGTGGGGCACCTACCTCATTTGGACACACTAGGCACTAAAGAAAGTTCGCTTGACAAAAAATATATAGTCCATTTGAGGAAGAGGAAGCAGTGTAGTATTATTCTTGGGTCTTACACTGTACTTGGTTGAAGTCTATATCGAGGAAATTTTACTGCGTTTTCTTCCCCACGAGGGTTTCCCAAGATAAATATTTTTGTTTTCTTTTTTTCTATTGTGCTTGATATTCTTTCGGTGATACTTTTTTTTGGCATAAAAACTATTAAAAATATTAAAACCCCACACACATTTTTTTTTTAAAGGAGAAAGTTCAATTGAATCAAAGGTTAGGAATATTTTACAACAAATATTACAAGGAGTAGGAATATAGAGTAGAAGTGGAAGAGTGGTAAGAAGGTTGAACATGGCAGGAGAAATGATAGATTTGATTTTCTAGAATTTCATTCTTTCATTGGACTAGAAGGGACGATGCATAACAACATTGGTTCATATGTGATGCAGTGTGGGCCATGAAGCAGGTCATTGATGAAAAATAAAAGATAGAGAAAATGGGAATGACACTAAGAGATTGTGCGCTAAAATGGCATATGAATTATAAGAGTATAGTTGTGCAAGGAGTTGTTATAACAATGGATAAAATTAAGAAAGCAATGTTAAAATATTTTAGAAACCAAAATTAGATTTTTAGGGTATTATAGAGATAAAGGAGATAAAACAACATCCTGGAGAAACAATATGGGATTATGATAAGAGATTCAAAATTTTATTGGATAGTTTTTCATTCAAAATTCAGGATGTGCAACACAGGGAATGATTTATTGCCGGAATTTTGTCACACATACAAATTTTGTTAACTTACTAAAAAGTTATCACGTAGTCTCGTGTATTTGGAAATTGTGATGTGATTGGAGTCTACCCTAGGTGGAGAATCTTCAATAGGTATGGTGCAGGTGAAATCTCAACTTGCTACCTTAATGGTGCAACTAAAAGAGATAATGGAGGTGAAAGTAGTGCAGAAAAGTGTTTGGTGTACTCTTTACTACGTAGAAGGATACCACTAGTGTGAGTTCCCTGTGTTGGGAAAATTATGTACCTATTGGTGCCCCAAATATGTTCCTTGAGTCCACTGGTGTAATGGTCAGTGAATATTTTTATATATGATATATACCCACTGATAAATACTGATATTTACCTCTATCAAGTCGAAATATCACTGTCCCTTAAGTGTGCATACTCAGTTTTATATGTATAAGCTTAACTAGTCATTGAAATGGGGAATTTGAGCCCCCTACTGCAATAATAACTGAGTCTTTTCCATGGGAATGAGTTTGTATGGTATGATATTATTTAAGATGATGTATCAGGCTCTGTACAATTAAATTATCAGGTCTTATACGTTTATGTTTCAAAATTCAAGCTTATTTGCACACCCTTGCTAGATTACTAGTTAATTTTGGCTAGTCTAGTTGTTCTTTAATTTCAGAGAGTTATACTCAGTAATTTTTGGTTCTGTAAGTTTATTAATATCAATCAAAGACACACAAACCTATACATCATCCCATATCATAATTTCGTTGAGTTCGTACTGGGTTTTAGGATCCTCAATTGCGTAGGGGCCAAATTTTCAAAAAAACCCCACTTTCTTCCCAAACTACCTAGAATGTTGTAGATCTGTTAAAAAATATCTGAAATTTTTTTTTATGTTATTTGGAGGCTTTATAGACCCTCTGCAAGTTTCCCAAATCCCCAGTTCAAAAGGATTGGACTACTCTTCCTACTTTCACGGTTGGGTGGCCCAGAAGCATGGAAGTAGGTTTCTGCGGAGAGGATTATGAAACCTAAATGGTTCCCAATATAAATGTGTTAGGGAAGAGGAAATTCAATATCTGAAATTTAACTTTTGTTTTTTCCCACTACATATTCCCTTGTTTGCAATTTATCCCAACAAAATACCTTAATTTCCTAGTCAACAATTTACTGAATGTTTGCAAGTGTAATAGCAGAAATTTAATTTAATTTGCAACAATAATTAGTGTTCAGGTATTCATATTAGACTTGGGACATTAAAGTAGTATTAGAGAACTTTCCTCCACTCTTGTGGAAAGTGAGCTCTCAGGGAAGGAATTTTGTAGATCACCAACTCAAGTTGCAACCATTGAGGGTTGTACCAATAGTTGAAGATGATGACTTTGATCAGTGGGAGGGGAGGACTGTCATGTCGCCATATTTTTGGACATAAATTTTTTTACCATGGCCAACACATTGGGGGGACAAAGATTCATTAAGTGCCTCACCTAGTGAATTTTGTCCAAATATTATTTATGAGGCATTAATTATTTACCCTAGGAGAATGTTGCTAAATAATTATTATTGAGGCGTGTATTTAATTTTAATTATTTCCATTAATTAATTATTGTGCAAATAACATGTGGGGTTGATTTTTCAATGTTAGGAACAAGTGGAAAGCCAACTTTCCAAGGGAGGAGATTAAAAAAGAGGAAAATATATGACAAAAGAAGTTAGAGAGAAAATGGAAAGTGCCCAAAAAACCATGACAAAAGTTGTCATAACAAAAGGACAAAAGTTTTGGAAAAGGAGGGTGTAGTTTCCTTTTGGAGACTTAGAAAACATGTCAAAACGAAAGAAGGAAAGTTTTGGCAAAGGAGGGCACAATTTCCTTTTGGAGACACAATTTCCTTTTGGAGACTCGGTCTCAAAAGAAGGGAAAATCATAAAATTTGTAAGGGATAAAAGAAGCAACTCTTTGAATAAGGAGGGTGAATTCCCAAGTCATATGGATGACTTGGATAAGGAAACATCTCCACATGGACCTTTCATTCCAATTTTCTCAAGGAGGGACCATGACTTGGCTAGGTTTAGGGATTTAGGTGTTGAATTGCTCTCACATGTCACATATTTCCTCTACTTACAAAATAGGTAACCCAAAGTGATATTAAAGAATAATTCAAGCTCATTCACATAGTTTGGTTAATTATTTGATTTCTTGATGCAACATGAGCATTATTTTCTGAGTGATTCACCTTAGAGCTTTGGGAGATGAGCCACAAACCTTCCCTTCCCCACTCCTTCATTCCCGTTCCCTTCTCTTTGCAGGTATGGAGTACATGATGTAGAACTTGTGAAGTCTTCTCAGTCATATTTTGTATCCTCCATCAAATAAGGTCGAGCTCCAGTGAATCCCATGCTTCATCTATTCTCTCATCCCTTCTAGAGTCAAGTTTTGGGCCTCTTTCCTATCATTTTGAGTCCCCTAATGTAATGGTCAGTGAATATTTTTATATTTGATATATACCCATTGATAAATACTATTATTTATCTCTATTAAGTCAAAATATCACTGTCCCTTAAGTCTACATACTTATTGTTTTATGTATAAGCTTAACTAGTCATTGAAATGGGGAATTTGAGCCTCCTACTACAATAACAATTGTGTCTTGTCCATGGGAATGAGTTTGGTGTTACAATTGCTGTGACATTTACCTTGATCAAACAATCTATTAGATTAATTTATCCTAAATTATGAGTTTTAATTAATTAATTATGTCCACTAGTACCATTGGGTCCACTTGGCCTAATGGGACCACATGTACCAGTTACTAAAATGTAGGGATTGATCTAGGAGGCGCCTAAATTTATGCGTGCAAGTGCAATGAGTGTCGGTTATCCTCTAGTAATGTTCCCCACACTCTAGTAACTGGTACATGTGCCCCATTAGGTGAAGTGGACCCAATGGTACTAGTGGACATAATTAATTAATTAAAACTCCTAAGTTAGGATAAATTAATCTAATAGATAGTTTGATCAAGGTAGGATTAATAATTCTAACACCCCCCCTGAATCCTAACTTGAAAAACTTTGGGCCCTGAAAACAAGGCCATAAGTCACCCAAATACAATTTAAAGTACATAATGCTACTTAATACAACCAAGGAGATAAGGGAAAACCTCATGGGAACCCCCCCCCCCCTCAAAATAAGCAGAAATAGGAACTGAGAATCNAAAGAGACCTGAGAAGGAAACATCTATTTTTTGTAAAATACTCGGTGAAAATATATGCAATATGATCCTCTGTAAGATAGTAGTGCAGTGTGATGGTTCTGTCATGCACCATTTCCCGAATGCAGTGCATGTGAACCTCTATGTGCTTTGTCCTCTGCTTCTGAACAAGATCACTGGAAATTTTTATTGTACTCTGGTTGTCACAATAAATATCCAAGATATATTAAGTCTAAATCCCAAAATATATCAAGATTCCATGCAACCATACTTCCTGAATAGCTACATTCATAGCTCCCCGATACTCTGCTTCCTACTAAAGAGAGTGCAAGTGTTGCTTGGTTCTTGCTAGACCAACAAATTGGCCCAGATCCAATCATGAATACAAAAACCAAGGTGTATTTCCTATCATTTCCATCTCCTACCTAGTCTGAGTCTATAAATATTGTGAGATCAAGTTGTGCTCTGCACATAGTGCAAGATCCTCTCTACTTCCTTCCAGTGCAACTCATGTGGCTCCTGCATGTACCCGGAAGCAACACTTGCAGCATAGGATATGTATGGTCTCGAATGAGTGAGATATAGAAGACTCCTAATGAGTTGTCTGTAGATAGTTCTATCTACCAAGGGTGTGGAACCACCTTCTTCAATCATGATTCCTGATGGAAAGGTGCATGGGGTTTCCTTGCAATCCTCCATGTGGAATCTCTTAGTCATGTCTGATGAATACCTCGACTATGAGATCATGAATACCTTGATATTTTGACTTAATTTGAGACCAATGAACTATCTTAATAGTCCTAAGTTAGTCATATAAAATTCTTTGTTTAGAGCATACTTGATGCTACTCAATCCATCAATAGAGCTGATAGTAATAAGCAAGTCATCCACATATAATACCACTAGAAGCAAGAACCTCTCTTTCTTCTTCATGTAGACATTGAAATATAATTTGCACCTTTCAAATTTCTGAGATATGGGGAAGGAATCCATCTTGGAGTACCATGCCCTTGGGGCTTGTTTGAGTCCATACAGTGATTTTCTTAGTCTACAAACTAAGGAAGGATCATAAATAAACTCCTCAGGTTATTTCATATATATCTCCTCCAAATATCCATGCAAGAAGGCACTTTTCACATCGATGTGGTGTACCTCTCATGTTTTGGAAGTTGCAATAGCGAAGACAAGCCTGATGGAATCCATTCTACCTACTAGACTGAATGTCTCATTGTAGTCCAAGCCTTGAACCTAAGAGTATCCTTTGGCCACCATCTAAGCCTTGTACTTGTTTGTGGTTCCATCTGCATGTATCTTGGTCTTATAGATCCATTTTCACTAAACAAGATTTCTTCCTTGAGGTAAGGAGACAAGTTCATACATTTTATTGTCATGGAGTGAATCAAACTCCTCATCCATGGATTCCTACCATCTAGGGTCATGGAAAGCTTCCTTAAATGATTGAGGATATGATCCCATCACCATAAAACACCTCTTAGGAAGAAGTGTGTCTGTGTGGGATAGTGCAACGCTCTCCTTCTGATACTGGGACCTCGTAATGCTCTTATCATCTGGATCCCCAACACCATTTCAAGATGCTTCTATGAGTTGATGAGCCCATTTAGGCTGCTGAAATGAGGTAAATGTTGGATCTAGATCTATATCCCTTTTAGGTGCAAGATCAATTTTCGATCATATTGGTGTGCCTCCTCTTTTGAGTCTAAATCTGAAATGTCAAGAAATAGAACTAAATCTGCAATAGGAAGTGAAGGAATGTTTATACCTTCATATGCTTTGAATGGAAGTTGTGGTGATGCTGGAACCTTGAATATCATGAAGTGAGAGAAAATGTATGCCTTGGAGGGATGGTCAACAATCCTTCCACTACAATCTCCCCAATTGATATTTTTATGATCTCCACTAAGTTAGGTCCAAACAACACTTTCTTTGGTGAGCCAATGTGAGTCATATAGTATACCAATAATATATTTGCTGCAAGATAAGGCACATATAGTGCACATATGAACACACCATGATGGAATTTGATGGTGCCTCTTCCTGCTAATGGAATTTGGGAATCATATCCCATGTGAATAGTGGGACCTTCTTTGATGTTGAGAGTGGAGAAGAAATCCTTGGAGGAAACCATGTGGTTGGATTCTCCAGAATCAATAAAATATTTTGTTAACCCAGGTAGGCCAACTTTCAAAGCATGGCACCTTTCATGTCCATCATTAAACTTCTTTTCTCCTTGTGGGATAGAAATTTTATTCTGTTCGAGGTGAGAAGTCAGCTGATCTACTTGCTTCTTCATATGAGAGTTCTCAAGGTGAAAAAATCTCATACAATAGAGACATATCTTATTTTCAAAATTCTTTTTCTTAGATTCGGAGGCTCCTTCAGAAGTATGTTGATTCTATTCAGGATTCAAATCATTTGCTTTATGCTCCTTCTTCTTTGATTTCCTTTTGGCTTGTGCTTTGATAGAGTCAGTTACCAGGAGATCCTCATCTTTGGAGCTCTTGATGACTCCCATCTAGATCAACTTTTCTTGCTCCTTGATTAAGGACTCAAAAAAGGAATCAAGTGAAGGAATTTTCCAATCTGGAAAGGAATCCATTTTTGAATGGAATATTGAGACAAATGCTGAATAATATGAACCGAGTTTGCTGAGAATGGAGAGCACATTTTTCTCGTCCTTTCTTTCTATTCCTCACTATCTGCATTGAAGTGCAAGAGACTTGAATTTAGTAAATAATTTCTCTACGGTTTTGAAATTGTTGGGATGTAAGTGTTAGAATTTCATCATTAAGCTAGCAATACATTAGGATCTTTAACTGAGAGAATAACAAGCACAGTAATAAAAAACAAGAGACAATGAACATAGTGTTTATCCTCAGGGAAACCATAAATGGTGAAAACCCCGCAACTTCCTCAGAGATAGATTCAACACCAAAATTAGAACCCAAAATAGTAAGTGATCTCCCGATAGCAGTAACCTTATTTCTATCTAGCCCCGGTGTCTTCTCCTTCCTCAACTATGCACTACACTTGAGTGTGTATGAGATGTGTGTTAAATAGAGAGGCCAGCTCTCTATTTATACTAATTCCCAACTTGAGTAAGCCCTACTAGGGCCGACCTCACTAGGAGAGTCTAATAACCCTAGTGCTCTGGAACTGCGGGGGCTTTAACCCTTAGCCAATAGGAGGGTTACCCACAATGACTTGACATGACTTGTTTATATTATAGAACTTCCTGATAGGAACATTGGGGCATGACATAACTCAAGTATATCCTGAAATAAACATTGGTTTACAATATATAAGAAATATAAGTGAAATACATTCTGAAGTTACATATACATAAAAAATCCCTCTTAACTAGGAAGGTATTCTTTTGACACAATTTTCAGCACAAGTTTTCTTCTCTGTGTCTTCTGGATCATCATCGAGTCCTCGTCATATTCAAGTCTTCTTCATCTTCAAGTCATCTTCATCTTCAATTCATCTTCATCATCAGATATGGATCATCACTCAATATGGATCATCACTGGACCTGGATCATCACTGCTGGATCATCATCACTGGATCTGGATCATCATCACTTAATCTGGATCATCACTGGGTCATCATCATGGGTGCTATCTCTTGATTCTTTGCATCATAGGAACTTCTACAGAGCCATCCCTTTTTCATGATGGATGTATCATCACAGAGCTAGTTCTTTTTCATACTAGATGTGGGATCTACTCAGAGCTAGTCCTTTTTCATACTAGATGAGTCTTCACAGAGCTAGTCCTTTTTCATACTAGATGAGTCTTCATAGAGCTAGTCCTTTTTCATACTAGATGTGGGATCTACTCAGAGATAGTCCTTTTTCATACTAGATGAGTCTTCACGGAGCTAGTCCTTTTTCATACTAGATGTGGGAGCTACTTAGAGCTAGTCCTTTTTAATACTAGATGAGTCTTCACAGAGCTAATCATTTTTCATACTAGATGTGGGATCTACTCAGAGCTCGTCCTTTTTCATACTATATGAGTCTTCACAGAGCCAGCCCTTTTTCATGCTGGATGTGGGATCTACACAGCGCTAGTCCTTTTTAATACTAGATGTGTCTTCATAGAGCCATCCCTTTTTCATGTTGGATGTGGGATCATCACATACACCTGACAAAAGAAGGAACCAATCCTATCACCATGTCACAACTCTTACATCTGACCATGGAAGGAACCAATCCTCTCACCATGTCAAAAGGGCACAACTCTTACATCTGACCATGGAAGGAACCAATCCTCTCACCATGTCAGAAGGGAACAACTCTAACATCTGACCATGGAAGGTGTAGTGAGGATTTCTTCTCACTGTAGGAGCAAGAATGGCTCCCTTGTGCCTATAGGGCACAAGGGTAGGTTCCTACTCTTAGAAAACAGGAAAACATGAAAGGGAAAATAACATAAATAGAACAGTAAAATAAACTAAGCTAATATAGTGACAGAAAACTAAAACTAGACTAAACTATTACCTAATAATAGAAAAGAAGAGGGAGATGAAGCCCTTGTGAACCCCTCTATAGAAAACGGGTTAGGGTTCCACCTCCTTGAAACCTGTAAGAAACCTAAGATACTACAATGGAAAACCTAAAAACAATTTCAACAATAAAACCTGCAAATAAAAATAATAGTTAGAAAGAAAAAACAATTAAACAAACATGAAAAGAAATGTTATACCTCACTTGGGTGGAAATCGGCCACCATGCCCTAGCTCATGGGAGCACCTCTCTCTTGGTTGGGAAGCAATGGCTAATGGGATGGATATGGAGGAGATGGAGTGTGGGTGGCTTGAGAGGCAAAGGTCTCAAAGCATCCATGGGAAGCATAATAATAGGAAAGGGAAGAGTGTTTTGAGAGTGACCCACCACCCTCCTTTTATAATTTTTCCAAGGAATTTTAGGGTTTTAAGCCCTTGGTTAGGGCTTTAGCCCCTTCCGCCCTAAATTTATCCCCTTTTAGGGTTTTAGCCCCTTTTTGAGGGATTTAGCTCCTAGGGGCTATTTTGGGCTCTTTTTTGGTGTTTTATCCCTTTTCTTCATCCCTGGGCTCTTTTGGAGGTGTGGGGGTCAAATGGAAGCTCTTATGGAGTGAAATGGGTGTTGTGAGATGGTGTCCTTCAGTGGTGTAGGACATAGTGATCTATGTGGGGGATTTTTGGGTTAACAGATTGCCCCATGATGTGTGAGGGCAAGAGCTCAATGTATGGCTGATGGACATCATAGGATTTGTTGTGTAGAGGTGATGCTTTCAGGGCTGGGGCATGGTGGCTTTTGGTTTTTGTATTAATTTGGTTCCCATCAACGAGTGAGATACAATGAATGTGTGACATGTGTATGGATGAGGCGAGCATTCCCATGCTCATGACAATGTCAAAAGCATCATTTGATCTATGCTCTAAAATACAAGAGTTGATCATATACAATTGATGTTACAATGCTAGTTGCCTCTATGTGAGGCTGAATACAACAATGATCCGGTACATTGGATCCATGGCATTCTCATGGAATGTTATATCTTCATGACTGATGGTTTGTTGGATCTAGAATTGTACATAGCTATATGGACTCACTGATTGAGAGTCAGAGTCTCTTTGGTACAAGTATGCTGTATCAATCATAAAGGTATATCGAATCACTGCTAGGGCTTCTGATCACTGTCTCCAACGCAACCCAGAAATCACAAGGGACATAACCTGTTCAGGTCCCTCGAGTGGACTCACCAATGTTCTAGAGTCGAGTGACATCCGAGGTCTTTGACCAAGTACTATGTGGAACAAACCCTATAAGAATCTCAACGGTGCGATGATGGAGTTGAAGTCGAGCACGTGAGAAACGACCATCACAAGAGGCACTAAGGAATCCTCTCAAGTGGTCCAAGGAACTCATCAATGATGTAAATGAAACAAAGGTATAGGGACCTTTGGGTATATCCTATGGAATATATGTGTTGGCGTCAACAGAGGGAGACCTGCCCCTAGTCAAGGAAATGGTGTTTCCCTGACCAGGAGCGCGAGGGATAACCAAAAAGTGTGAAGCATTCTGCAGACTGACTCACTGAATTGGGGGGGAGGGGAGGGAAGGGAAAAAAATAAACAAGGGTAGGGGGGAAGTGGGAGACTCAAACTTCCTTTGTTCAGAGTATGATGGCAGGGCAGACCAGGCAGCAAATGAAACTGACTCATGGGAATGGGATCATAGCTGTAATACCAGGAATGTCATTGCAGATGGGAAATACTTGGAGGAGGTGGACACTTTTGATACTGATGGGATCCAAGGAAGACACATTGCAGAGTAATCTGAACAAAGGTGACCCAATGTGGGGATGCTACCAAACTATTTTTTGTGGGGTGGTGTTTAGGGATACCGTTGTGGTACGATCTCTTGGATTTTTGGTGAGCCCAAGAAGGTAAATGCTCGATGGTGCTTTCAATTTTAGAGAGTCTGAAAGCATGAAGAAGACTCCAGTGGGGGTGTTTTTTTGTTGGTAGTCTCCAGTGTCCGAAAAAGGATAAAATTATATAAAGGAGATCTCGCCCATCGTGGAGGGGATGAGAGACTTATTTACCGTTGGTAGTCCAATCAGGCAGGAAAAGGTTAAACCTATACTGACTGGACAGTCATTCAAATACTTTTATGAGCATGAATGAAACAAAGTTTGCTTGGCAATATTTTCTTATTGAGACAGCTGGAAAAGAGATTAACGACAACCGATGGTGAGATTTTTCGTAAAGTGCGGCCCCTCTGCCTGAGAAAGCATAAAAGTATGCAGAGGGGAACGGTCTTGGCTTGAGTGTGCCAAGGAGGTCCTTTTCATGAAATGGTCTACATGGTCTGCAAAAGGAGGTAAATGAGACGATGTAGACACCCTTTCCTATACTTTAGCGAGCGGGAAAGGAAGCAGCTACACTCGACTATATTTTCATTGTTTTAAGGAGTCAGAAAAGAGCTTAAATGAAAATCCAGTGTGGTCAACCGATGGTGGCACATGCGGTGCCCCATGTCAGGATGGTGGACAGAGGTCCAAAGGTCATCCACATAGTATATATCAAGTAGAAGGCTCTCAAACATACCAATACATGCATGAGATAGATCACGACAAAGGCCTACAAGACAGTGTGGCAGAGGCCCGCAAACCGAGGTGGCTCTTGGACAGAGGTCAGGAGAGGGTGTGTGTGTGTTGCGGTGGATGGAATTGACTACATGCGATGTGAGTGCAAGTTGGGGGGCACTTATATGCCAAATACGTGCAAGAAAAATAAATTGTTTTGTGTACAGTGGTCTAGTGGTCTGCGTAAGGTGCGGTAAAAAGAAAAGACAATCTACATGTTAAAAATACAAAATAAAAGCTAAAATTAGATTCCTTAATGGGTGGCGGCCCAAGGACACTTCTATGTCAAATACATGGAAGAAAAACAAAAGGTTTTGTGGACAATGGTCCAGATGTTCGCGTAAGGTGCAGTGAAAAAGGACAACTATAAACACAAAAATAAAATTATAGTACAATCCTTAACGGGCGGTGGCTCGATCGCTCGTATGAGTAGCAGTTGAGAAGTGTGATACAAGTACAGGTCCGTGGACACTTGCATCATCATTTCATGGCTCGTAAATCGAGGTGACTAGTGGGAAATGGTCCCAAAATTGATCTGCTAAACATGAGACGATGGTCTCATCAAGAGATGGAAATTTGAGACCGGAGGTGTGAGAGGTGTCTCAAGCTGGTTCCATGTGACTTTGAAGTAGCAGCTAATGGTGTTTCCCCTGACTTGTGGTAAAAAACATTGAAAAACAAGAAAATAAAATGAAGGGACTCATTGGTGATGTTCAGCATAAAATCTCTTAAGGTAGAGCCCGTTGCGGGGCTTCTTCAAGAGTCGGTCATTTGAGTCAGTGAAGAGGTGTGCCCCCTTGCCAAGATGAAGTTCATTGGTAAGGTAGGGTGACGAAATCTATCCTTTTATGGGAAGAACCAATTCCACACTATGGTTTAAAGGGAATGGGGTAAAACCAGAGGTGGTCTTATAGATCTCTCCGTCATCGCATAAGTGGTGCTGGGATAGATCAGGTGGATCTTCCACAGCTGATGAGACAGAAGGGTGACTAGTGCTGGAGATCATGTAAATGGTATTGGTTGTGGTTTTTGTGGCCTTTCCCCCAGTATTTGTTGGAGGAAGAGGGGTAGGCATGGAGACAAGAGGAGTCTTTGATGGACCTGGAGGTAGGTACAACATCATCTTAATTGGATGGACATGAGTCAACACATCCTGGGGCCTCAGAGGTACGATAGGTGGTTCAAGGTACTACAGAGGATCTCCTAGTGTGAAATCCTGTAGATGGAGGGTTTCCAAGGTACAATTACTCATGATCCTAGATGGTAGGAAAAATAAAAGGAAAAGGAAAAGGATCATGTTGAGCGGGAATGAACCCCAATGTTTCCCTGGTAACTGAGGTTGAGGTTGCAACTGAGGTTGTGGCTGTGGCTGGGGTTGCGGCTGTAGATGGAGGTACAACTGTGGATGGTGCATGTCGTCCCATGGGTATTCTATGGCGGTCAGATCTTCAAGTATCTCCTCATCATTGCGGAACCAACGAAGAGACAGGTTTGATGGATTGTCGGTGATGGTGGAGACAAGAGGGTCTGCAGAATTGGACATCAAGTAGATGGACACGGTGTGTGAAGAAGGTGGTGGTGGGTGAACTTCTTCAATCAAGGTGGTCTCAGACTCAAGGGAATGGTGATAGAGGTCAACAAGAGCCATTCGAAATTTGGGCAGGTCTTGGCAATGGTGGGAGTAATGTCCATACAAGTCACAAAGGGCACAAGCATGGTTTGTCCTCAATGCCTTGTTCCTGACTAGTGGCGTGGTTGGGAGTTCAACCACGGGGATGTTTTCATTCGTATCCATGGCATCTAGATGTGCATGGATCACTGGAATTTTAGGGAAATTCTAAGTTGGATGGACCTATTGTTTGCAGATGGCACAAGGTGGAACTTATCGTGGTTCTAGTGGCTTTGGTGTTCTTTCCCCTAGCCCTTTTGGGCTGGGGCGGTGAAGGTGCAGGTGCGGCGATTGGTTTATGTGGGCCGGGTGGGGGGTGAGACTCAACCGCAATAGATTGCACTGGGGTTAAAACAACCTGGGGAATTTCTGGTTGAGCTGGTGGATCTAGATACCACACCGGGATCCCCAACGTAAAGTTGGGTAGGATTAAGGTGGCCATGAATGGATTTCTCATGACACCAGGTGGGGGAAAGAGGAAGGGAATTGTATGGACCGGAGATGAGCCCACATAAATCCCAGCTGGTTGCATGTGGGGTGAGGTTGTGGTTGAGGCTGTGTGTAGTGTTGCAGTTGCGGATGATGTTGCAGCTGATGTTGGCATTGCGGCTGCGGACGTTGTTGTGGTTGTGGTTGGGGTTGCGGCTGTGATTGTTGTTTGCTTGCAGCGGTGCTTGATGAGACCATGCACAAGTCAACATTTTGCTTTTGTGTCGGTGGTGGTGACACCAATGGGAAAGGAGCCATCATGGTGGGATCGGTAAACAACCCAGGGCCCACATTCAATGGTGGGGAGGCTGGTGTGTTTCCAACCACAGTGTTGGCTATAGGGATGACGTTAGCATGTGTGGTCGCCCCTTGCAGCTCAATGGTGGTGATGGTAGGGATAACATTGGCAGGAACTGTTAACCCTTGTGGATCATGGTAGGTGAGCTGGTCAACCTTCGCAACATTCCCTTCATGGGGGGACATCATGAGGCGAAAGACAGTTGACGCGATGGCTCACATGGCATACATGTAACTCCTTTCGAGGAGGAGGTTGTAGTCCAGTTGAGCATTGACGACTTCGATGTCAATCAGGACTGTCTTCCCAGCTAACGTGATGGGGACATGGGGGGAGGATTCCTTGGGATTTAGTGGGATGTCCATCATAAGCTTGCAAAGTCATTGGGGACGGTTGCAGAATTGGTGATCCAAGCTTCTGCCAAACCAAGGTAGACATGATGCACGTGGATGACCCCTCATCCATTATGCATCGGTGCACAACCAAGTTCCAAATGGACACTGGGATTTGGAAGGCAATAGTGGAGGGCATGCGTGGATCTCCGTTCTCTGTGTTAAACATGATTAACTTGGAGTCAGAGGGGTCTACTGCCCCTAGAGCGGCTAGTAAGGATTTTCACTGCATTGAGCACATTTTAAGTACCTCAAGAGTGGACATGGTGGTTGGCGTTTGGGCCAAATCATCCACAATGCTATAGCTAACTGCAGCTATAGCAGTGGATTTATTGGCGATTATGTGTATGGGGGGGCGTGGGAACGGGGGTAACTGAAGAGGCAGGTTGACTATCTTAGATGTGGATGTTGCTGATGAGTCAACAGGTTCAGTGGTGGTACCATACTGATTCTGTCGAGTTTGTAAATTGACCTCTTCAGTGGTCATGGCTAGCAGGTGGTGACCACCTATTTCGACCATGGGAGGTGCCCTCAGAGCATTGGGATTGGCTTGGGGAGGGGGAGCATTTGCCACCTATCCTTAGACTAGAAGTGGGTTTTGAATCACCATGGGGGGAGGTCCTTGAGGTGTCGGGTTGGGTCGTGCTTGGTTTGTAGCGTTGGCAGCCTATTGGGCTTCATTCTGAATGTCCTGCTTAGCTCTACCCATGAAGGGACACTCGAATGTGTAATTCCCATAAACATGACAGAGTGTACATGGTTGGTTTGTGTGCAATGGAGCACTGCATCTTAGTGCATTCTGTCATGGGGGGTTTTGGGCTGGCTAGTTAGCCACAACATTATTGGGAGGGTTCAGTTGATGACCTCCTCCCTGCGGTTAGTTATTTCCTTGGTTCCAAGGTTGCTTGTTTCTAGCTTGCTCTTGTTGATTGTTGGGGATAGGATAGTTGGGACGGTTTTGTTGTGTGAACACTTGTCCCAACAGAGCAGGTGGAGTGGGGGCAGAGGCTTGAACTTGTTGCACTGGTGGTGCATAGTATATTTGTGGGGGTAGTGGTGCCACAAATGTGGCCATTTTCCCCACATACTGTTGTGTTGGCCAAGCCATGGCCTGAGCCTACTGCGGTGGCGCAGGTTGTGCATAAGAGGTTGTTGCTCCAGACTGGGACATCATTCTAGCATAGTCCAAAGCTTGGTTTTGGTAAGCAAAATTAGTAGTGTTGCTTGGTTGTGGTGCAATGGCAGGTGGTGTCGGTCAAGGCTGTGGTTGTTGGGAGACTGACCCTATGATGTCATCCGCAGCGTGGGATTCCCCTGATGCATCGCGGTAGGAGGTACTCGGATGGGGAGCATATGGAATGACATTGTACAAGTATCTAGACTGAGAGTAGATTAAGTCAAATTGTTGGGCCTTTAGTATGGGCTCTTCTTCAGATTGGGGACGTTCAGATGCGATGTCCTTTGCGATGGGTGGGAGCAAAGTCTTAAGGAACCAATCCAAGAATATCATGTCGTCTAGTTGGATTGTGCATAAGCTATGACGTTGCCGCGACTCATGGATATGGTTAGCTATGTGAGTGGCAGTGCTTTGGCGACAGGATAACAGGATCTCCACCCCCTCATCATATCTAACAGGGAGTTGAAAATACTATAGGAACATGAAGGCTAGGGAGTTGAAGTTGGGGTACTTGGATTATGGCAGCTCAATGTACCATTTGGCCACGGCACCTATAAGGGTGCGTTGGAATAGCCTCATCCTGATGGAGTCATCTACGATGCTGTTAGATGAGCACCATAGATGGAATGTCATTATGTGATTTTGGGGACATTCCTCGGCTTTTCCTTCAAAATTTGGGATGTCTGATGGTAGCTTAGTTGGCATGGGTGGCCAAAAATCTTGGTGGCAGATGGGGTCATTCATTAATCTAGCCAAGTCAGGCAATTTCAAATGAGCCATGAAGGGCATATTTGACCCCAAGTTAATGTGGAATGGGGCTACGATGGTGGTGGGGTTTGTAGGTGCATAATGCATCTGCATGGCTAGGGGTGCTTGTAGTGGCACCATGGTAGATGGGCCAATGCCCCCAAGTGTTGTGTGTGGGATGGTATGGGTAGTGAGGGCATTACCCCCATGTATTATAGTAGGGGCAATGTAGGTGGACAGTGCACTGCCCCCCTGTGTGGTAGGAGGGGAAGTGTGTGTGGAGGGGCCACTGCCCCCATGTGTTACCACTGGGCCATCTTGGATGGTCACTATGGGTGGTGGCAATTGGCTAATGACAGTCTGCATGAATTTGCTTGGACCACTTGCCAAGTTGTGGGTGATAGGTTTTGATGTGGACATGGATCCACTTGCTAAGGTTAGGATGGAAAATGGATCCGGGTTTGCACTAGCCATGGGGCTTGATGGTGCAGTGTGGAGGTCTGGTTCAGAATGATATGGGTCTAAATTAGAATCAGAGGTTGTGTGGCCCTTTGACGGTGTGGGAGATCACTGAGAGCGTCTTCAATAGTGCCAATCAAGTGTTCCAAATGGTGGTGGTTCACCTCTTAGGCGTGAGGAAGATCGTGGAGGATCAATTGTGTTCACTTTTGTGTATGAAACTGGTGGGTATGAGATTTGGACCCCAATTTCAATGGCTTCCTATTGTTTGAAGGTGGTCTCTCGGCCACCAACACTTCCGGAAGACAGTTCTTGGCTTGTTCCTCATGAGTGCTTCTACTCAATCGAAAGGGGTCGTTTCCTGTTTCGCTTGGCAATTCCTCTCAACGGCCAACTACTTTGGGGTTTTTGTGGTACTCCTTACAATGAGTTTCTGGGAAAAGCCCAAGTACTTCCCACAGTTGAAGCAGTCAGGGACTTATGTCCTCAAAGAATGTAGAATTGATTGAACTTAGTGTAAATTTGGTAAATTTTAAGGCTTACTCAGTGTCATGAACTGAGTTGGGTTAATTATTTGGTATGGTGTGTTGGTTTACTTGTTTGTTCTGGTATTTGGTTGTTGCAATATGGTTTATGAATTCATGGTATATTTCATAGCATGGTTTTGTATGCAAACACAAACATAAATTTGTAAGCAAGTACAGTGATTAACCCTCGATTGATGGCCTAACTAAATGTCTACCTCTCAGTGATATTCTTCTTCCACCAAGAGAAGGTGTTGGGCTCTCAACAAAATGGGAGTAATCCCATTCATAGATCCTCAGGTCACCTCCTAGATTCTAGGTTGGTCAACAGGGAGGAGAATTAGCGCCGTGAGAAGCCCTCCTTCTCTACCCCCTCTACCTTCCAGGTCACCCAGTTTTAGTGGTTTGGGAAAAATACCATGGAGTGCCTAGATCTATACGAGCTTACTTTTTGTCATATCCCAGAATACCCCAAAGGGTGGTGACTGGGTAGAGGAGGAAGGGGGAAACAACATGGTTATTTTTAAGTTACTTTTAGTTAGACTAGTTCATTTTATTAATCCTTAATGATTGATTTAACATTTACACATTGTTCATGGATTGATTTGTAGAAAATAAAAACTGGAGCTGAAAAAGACCTGCAATGGTGGACAGAGGCAGCTGGGCTGCACTAACAGTCCTCAGAAACTAAAAATTACTGTCAATTAAACTTAAATTCAACTTCTGTGTGACAAGCCACACATTTCTGACCAAATCTAGTGAGGGGCCACGAGATTTTCCAGAAATGAGCTAGGGGGTCACACAGAATGCAAAAACAGCCGCAACCTTAGCTTCTGGGCTGAAGTTGTGCCTGTCTGGGGATTAAGTGCACCCTGCGTGCACTTGTTTTCTCATTAAGAGCACCCCAGTCTCACCTTTTCCCCCGATAAGAGCGCCCTGCTCTAGAAAGGGGTTTTTTGGTGAGGTAGGGTCAGATCTGGCTGATAGTAACTGGTACTCGGGTCAGTCTGACTTGGCTTAGCCTAGAAGAGGCTTCAACACTGATTAAAACAAGAAATAAACAATATTTAAGACAGTTCTAACATAAGATTTCTAAAAACTAGGGTAAAATTGAAAAAACTTGAAAACTTGAAATTTTTGGACCAGGGATCCTGTGGGATCGACCTGGTATGGTCGCCAAAGCTGCAGTGAGGATTTCTCCTCACTTAAGGAGCAAGAATGCCTCCCTTGTGCCTATAGGGCATAAGGGTAGGTTCCTACTCTTAGAAAATAGGGAAAAACGAAAGGGAAAATAGCATAAACAGAACAGTAAAATAAACTAAGCTAATATAGGGACAGAAAACTAAAACTAGACTAAACTATGAGCTAATAACAGAAAAGAAAGAGGGAGATGAAGCCCTTGTGAACCCCTCTGCAGAGAATGGGTTAGGGTTCTTCCTCCTTGAAACCTACAAGAAACATAAGCTACTACAATGGCAAACCTGCAAACAATGTCAACAATAGAACCTGCAAATAAAAATAACAGTTAGAAAGCAAAAACAATTAAACAAACATGAAAAGAAATGTTATACCTCACTTGGGTGGAAATGGGCCACCATGCCCTAGCTCATGGGAGCACCTCTCTCTTAGTTGGGAAGCAATGGCTTGATGGGATGGATATGGAGGAGAGGGAGTGTGGGTGGTTTGAGAGGCAAAGGTCTCAAAGCATCCACATGTAGCATAACAATAGGAAAGGGAGGAGTGTTTTGAGAGTGACCCCCTACCCTCCTTTTATAGTTTTTCCAAGGTATTTTAGGGTTTTAAGCCATTGGTCAGGGCTTTAGCCCCTTTTTTGGGCCTTTAGCCCCTTCTGCCCTAACTTTAGCTCCTTTTAGGGTTTTAGCCCCTTTTTGAGGGCTTTAGCTCCTAGGGGGCTATTTTGGGCTCTTTTTTGGGGGTTTTTAGCCCTTTTCTTCATCCTTGGGCTCTTTTGGAGGTGTGGGGGTCAAATGGAAGGTCTTATGGAGTGAAATGGGTGTTGTGAGATGGTATCCTTGGGTGGTGTAGGACATAGAGAGCTATGTGGGGGATTTTTGGGTTAATAGAAGGAACCAATATTCTCACCATGTCAGAAGGGATCAGCATGTACACATCACTTCCTCTTCGAAGGAATCTCGATCTAGAGAACACCAAGCTTCTCCTTGAAGTACTAAAATTTCACCCTAGCCAATGGCTTACTTAGCACATCAACTATTTGTTCGTTCATCGCAACATACTGGAGCTTCACTGCTCCTCTCTACACCATATCCCTGATATAGTGACACTTGATCTCGATATGCTTCGACTTGTCATGGAATACTTGATTCTCTGACAACTTTACACAACTCTTGTTGTCACAGTATATACAAGTAGCATCTAACTAGAAATCAAATAAATCAGACAATAGCTTCCTCATCACTGTAGCCAGAGCAAGTACCGATATGATGGAAGTTTATCTGGCTACAGGTGCAAAGGTTTCTTCATAGTCTATTCCTTCTTTCTATGAGAAACCATGAGTAACAAATCTTGCTTTATATTTCTCTATGCTACCGTCTACAACATGCTTGATCTTGTAGACCCATTTGGAAGTTACAACTGACTTCCCTTCTAGTCTTGGGACAACATCCCAAACATCATTCTTCATGATCGATTGATACCCTTCGATCATGTCATCCTTCCATTGTTTTCGTTCTATCGCTTCTTCATTATTTGAAGGTTCTTTATTAATGAAATCACATAATAATGCCACATAACTAGAATAGGATTTGGTCCTCTTTCTTTCTCTAAGATTCTATTCTGGAATCCCATATCCTTCTGCACCTTTGATAATCTCTCGTACCCAAGTAGTACCCAAGCAGGTTTCCTCTTGTGAGGATTCTTCTCTTGTGGTGGATCTACAGGTCTTTGTGGTTCTTCAAATTCTCGATCTTCTTCTTGAGTTTCTTCGTTCATGATTTTATCATAAATTCTGGGAGCTTCTTCATCTTCAGGTTCTTCAGCAGGTTTCTTTCTAGATTTGATGTAGGCTGAATATTCATCAAATGTTACATCCCTACTAATGTCAATCTTCTTGAACCCTGGGAAGTATATTCTGTAAGCCTTCAAGCTTTCAGAGTATCCCACAAATATACCCTTCTTTCCTGAAGGATCTAATTTTGTCCTCTTCTCTTTTGGAATGCGTATGTACACTGGACAACCAAATATTATGAGATGGCTGAGTTCTGGTTTCTTATTGGAGAAGAATTCTTCAGGAGTCTTGTACTCAAGTACTCTGTGTGGAGTACGGTTCTGTACATACACCGCTGTTCTAGCTACTTCTACCCAAAGATGCATAGGAATATCTTGATCATGAAGCATAGCTCTTGCAGCTTCCATGATAGTTCTATTATTCCTTTCTGCAATCCCATTCTGTTGTGTATTATAAGGGGTGGACAACTCCCTCTTAATCCCTAAGTCTTTACATAGTTCCTTGAACTCATTTGAAGTGAATTCTCCGTCATTGTCTGATAAAAAATTCTTGATATTCTTTTCAGTGTGGTTCTCGATCAAAGCTTTGAATTCCTTGAACTTGCTGAATAATTCATCTTTGTTCTTCATGAAGTAAATCCATGTCTTCCTAGAAAAGTCACCAATAAAAGAAACATAGTACAAATACCCGCTTAGTGAGCTTGATGACATTGGTCCGCATACATCGGAGTGGATTATTTCCAAGATTCCTTTTTCTTTGCTTTCACTACTTGGAAATGTCTTATTTGTGTTCTTTCCTTTCGCACATCCTTTGCAGACCCCTTCATGTTTTGCTTGAATTTCTGGAAGACCTTCAACAACTTTGCTTGCAAGTGGTAGTGCTCTATAATGCACATGTGCAAGCCTTCTATGCCAAAGTTCATTTGGTTCTACTAAGTCATGAACCAAATATTTTTATGGTTGGCCCTTCAACTTGTATATACCTCCTTCTTGTTCCCCAATAACTATTGCGTCGTCAAAACTCTTTCCCTTTGGCCACATAAGAACTTGGCCATTTATGAAAGCAACCCTCATTCCTTTTGAATCCAATGTAGATATGGAGAGGAGGTTCTTCTTTATCCTTGGAACAAATAATACATTCTTGATCTTCAAATACTTTCCAGAGTCTAGTTTATAGGAGGATTCACCACTACCTTTTATTGGATACTGGTAGTCATCCCCAAGTTTCACCTTGTGAGGTGACTCATGTTCAGATAGCTTCACAAATGATTCTTTGAATCCCATCATGTGCTTGGAAGCACCACTGTCTATGAGGCAATCATTTCTTCCATGTGAAAGAGTTCCCGTGAGAGTGGATATCAGCACATATTCTTCCTCACTTGAAGAATCATCACTTTCTTGTTTGATTCTCTTTGTGGAAGGTTCATCATCCTCTGTAGCATGAACATGATGTCTTCTCTTGTTTCCCTTCTTCTTTAAGTTCCTTTTGTTAGGGAATAATTTGGATATGTGACCTTTCTCATCACATGTGTAACATCTAATAGTAGACAGATCTCTTCTAGAGTGTGAGATCTTACTGTTGGAGTGATGATGGCCACTTTTGTTTTTCTTAGAGTGAACTGTAAGATCTTGATCTTCACTTCCCATCTTCTCTTCTCGAGCTGCTATCCTAGCTTCTTCTTGAGAGAATTATTCCCATAGTCTGTTGAACTTGACTAACTTCTTTCTGGCACAAATCCCTTGGATGAAAGAGTCCGATGATATAGGGAGGCCATTCAAGGTGGTCATCACAATCTATGCATTTGAAACTTATTCATCTACCGCTTCTAGTTGTTCCTTGATCTAAGATACCCTTATAAAGTAAGACTGAATAGTATAATCATTTTGGATCTTTACATTCTTCAATTGGTTTCTCAGAGTCATCTTCCTGTTTATGTTCTTCCCTTCAAACCATTTGGTTAGGGGATCAAACATAGCTTGAGGTGTCTTGAGGGAGGAAACCTGTGGTATGAGGTGATCCTTGATGGAATCAGCAATGATTCTCTTTTCCATAACAAACTTATTCTTATGTAAGGCCTTAGCCTCATCTCCCTCATGAAATGGAACCTCCTGATTGATATAGGAGTCCAACTCATTTTCTTCCAAAACCAGGGAGATCCTATACTTCTAGGCTCGAAAGCTGTTATCTCCCTCAAGATTTTCATCAAGCTTGGTATGATGAGACATATTAACTGAGAACCTCAAATGGAAATGCAAAATATTTAGATCTTACCAGGTCAAGATGTTGGATCTGAATTTGGAGCTGAAATCCTGCAGTGCTGGTTCAGTAGAAAATTAGGGTTTTGCTTTTATAGACTTCTATCTAACCAAATGCTTTGAATTTGATCCCTAACTTTGATTTTTGGGAGGATATCAATCCAGGCCCGAGCTCACTAAAAAATTCCTCATCTGTGAAAAGCCCTAATTTTTGGTAGTAGTGTCGGGTCCAAAACTGAAAAACCTCAGAATTGGATTCTGCTTCGACAGAAAGATGCACCCTAAGGAGGAGAGTTAATCCAACCTTATTTTGCTGAAAATCTATGGAGGAAGATCCACTAAGTAGGAAGCCCTAGTTCCCACAGTTGCACAGTGTCTTCTTCTCAGGTTAGCTCTGATACCATCTTAGAATTTCATCATTAAGCTAGAAATACATTAGGATCTTTAACTGAGAGAATAAAAAGCACAACAATCAAACACAAGGGACAATGAACACAATGTTTATCCTCGGGGAAACCATAAATGGTAAAAAATCCACAACTTCCTCATAGATAGAATCAGCACCATAAGTAGAACCCAAAACAGTAAGTGATCTCCTGACAGCAGTAACCTTCTTTCTATCTAGCCCCAGTGTCTTCTCCGTCCTCAACTATGTGCTACACTTGAGTGTGTATGAGATGTGTGTTAAATAGAGAGGCCGGCTCTCTATTTATACTAATTCCTAACTTGACTAAACGCTACTAGGGCCGACCTCACTAGGAGAGTTTAATAACCCTAGTGCCCCGGAACTGCGGGGACTTTAACCCTTAGCCAATAGGAGGGTTACCCACAATGAGTTGACATGACTTGTTTATATTATAGAACTTCCCAATAGGAACATTTTGGTATGACATAACTCAAGTATATCCCGGAATAAACATCGTGTTACAATATATAAGAAATATAAGTGAAATACATTCTGAAGTTACATAAACATCAGCAGTAAGAATACCAGCTCATTCTCTAAGAGGTGTCCCCAAATCTCATCTTGTTTTCCAAACAAGTTTCCAAGGTTCTCCTAGGATTCTTTGGGTGTCCTCAAACATTCAAGTTGAAAGAGGAGATCTCTGGATATATGAGTGCATAGATAATCGGAAAGCTTCATCTAAGCGGTTCAGAAATTTATTCTTCTCAACTGACTGATGGGGCTCAACCTCCCTTCCATGTATTATCCAATAGTAGCCAAGCTTGCACAATTCCAGCTACATATCTTCCATCCAATCAAGATAATTGAAGGGTGTAAGGATCCGAGGAGTAGAAGATAGAGAATCCATGATTCTCCTGCTGAAAGAACACAAATCATCACACAAGCTACGTAGCACCTGTAGATTTTCACAGAAAAACACTAAAAAAATTGAAATGTGTTAGAATCATTCTTTTCCTCTTGACATGAACACTTTTTTAGGGTACATCACGCCTGCACTACCGCTCTAGATAAATTCAGAGGAAGAAAATCAATCTTGGGGACTTATGTGGAAACCCAGCTGCTTTTGGTGTTCAATAGAGATAAACAAACATGAATCCTACCTGAGATGGCTCTAATAGCATGTTAGAATAGCTATACCATTTATATATTCAAGAAATGAGTCAAATATTATTGTTGCAGTAAAAGGAGAATGAAGATACACACTGATAAAACAAAACCACACAGAAAATGGATTAGTATAGCTCAGGTAATTACAGTATCATTGTCATTAATTAAATTTGGTGTTACAATATTTTACATAAAAGAATAATTTGAATAAATTAGGGAGGAATTCCAATATACCAACTGGATGTGATTGTACCTAACTGACTAGCTAACTCAGGATGTCTCAATCAATATCAGAGTCCAAGTAGCTAACTCCAGATGTCTAAACAACTCACAGAATCAGTAATAAACAATTAAATAAGTCTAACTGAAGTGGTAGGTGAGAAAAGGTTCCTAATCCATATTCAACCATGCATAACTAGCACTAACTAAACTGATTTTTATCTAACTGAATGTAACTAGAAATTAACTAAGCTTAACTAGTTGCAATTCCAATTGACTGAAGGAGGTTGGTGCCGGGACTCCCAGTGGCTCCTAAAATGCAGGGGTTTATCTAGGAGGCACCTAAACTAATGCATGCAAGTGAATCCAGTGTCAGTTATCCTCTAGCAATGTTCCCCACACTCTGGTAATGGGTACATGTGGCCTCATTAGGCCAAGTGGATCCAATGGTACTAGTGGACATAATTAATTAATTTAAACTCCTAAGTTAGGATAAATTAATCTAATAGACATTTTGATCAAGGAAGGATTAATAATACTAAAATTTGGATGGTATTATATGATATAATTATATGATGTATTAGGCTCTTTCAAGTTAAATTATCAGGTCTGATATGTTTCTGTTACAAAATTCAAGTCTATTTGCACACCCTTGCTAGATTACTAGTCAATTTTTGCTAGTCTAGTTGTTCTTTAATTTTAGAGAGTTGAACTTGGTAATTTTTTGTTCTGTAAGTTGTTGCATATCCTTGAAATACATACCTACCTGTCCATCATCCCACATCAAATTTTTTTTGAGGTCGTACTTGGTTTCTGGATCCTCCATTGCATAGGGTCTTACTAGGCCAAATTTGCCTAAAAACCCCAATTTCTTCCCAAACTCACTAGAACCTTCCACATATATTACAAACTATATAAAAACATTTTTTATGTTATCTGAAGTATTTATCAAACCTTTTCAAGTTTCCCAAATAACTTGGTCGAAAGGACTGAACTACTCTTCCTAGTTTCATGGTTGGGTGGCCCAGAAGCGTGGAAGTAGGTTTCCGCGGAGAGAATTCTGAAACCTAAATGGTGCCTGACCTAAATGTGTTAGGGAAGAGGAAATTAACTGTCTGAAATTTACCTTTGGTTTCTTCCCACTAACTTCTCCCTTGAATGTAATTTATCCCATCAAAATGCCCTAATTTCCCAGTCAGCAATTTACTGAATGTTTGCAAGTGTAATAGCATAAATTTAATTTAAATTGCAGAAATAATTAGTGTTCAGGTCTGCATAAAAGAATTATGAAATTATAGTGATATCAGATCACTTTACTCCACTCCTATGGAAAGTGAGCTCTCAGGTAAGAAATTTTGCAGATCACCAATTCAAGTTGCAATCATGAGGGTTGTACCAATAGTTGAAGATCATGACTTTGATTAATTTGTTGAAGAAGAAGATGTGATCTATGTTAATGATCGATTTCAAATGTCAAGAGACAAGGATGGTTGCTTTTGTGACCATATGGAGTATGAATAAATCAATGTTGAACTACCCATGGCTAATCCAAAGAAGGATCTAGCAAAGAAGATAGATGCAATTGATAACTTGCCCTACCACTACAAAGAGTATCTTTCCTTCGGGGAAGAGATTTGTAAATCTATTCCTTTCAAAGAGTATTTTTATTGCATATTTGGATTTGAGACCAAGAATGTATATGATTACTCTTTCAAGAGAAAAAAATCATCCATAGAGGAACCAAGTGTAACACCTCGGTTTTGACCCCGTTTGCATTAAATGTATATGATGTATATATTGAAATTAATCGTGGTGTGGAGCTAAAGGAAAAATCCCCACCATCGATTTAATTGTTTTCTGTTACAGTGATTAAAATTGTTGCCGATGGTATTTTCTACTGGCCAGGCACATTATATTTATGGACACCATGTGAATATGGATTTTAATTAAAATACCCACAACCAACTATGTCAATGCAACCATAATGAAAAGGGCATGATTTTTCTAAGGATAAGGAGGGGGAAATATTTAACCTTTGGGGCCAATGGGGAAAAGCCAAAGGTCAAAGGGAGAACCCATGAAACAGTCAACTAAATTTCTTGTCTCATTCACCCAATCATTTAATTATACCAGAAATTGGTTGAAGTAGTTATTGCATGGGGATGGGAAGAGTATGGGTAGGAAATTCAAATTTGTTAAAAACCCATATTTGGGGAAATTCAATTTTGACTTTTGTGGCAAGTGAACACCCAAAATGCATGGCCATTTGGCCATCCATCCACATTCTTCATTTTTTCCCTCACGCAGGGAAGCTTAGGAGCTGTTTTACCTCCACGATTTTTCTAGCTGTGTGTTCTTCCTTCACGATTTGGGATCTTGGGCGTTTTTATCATTACCATTCACCCACGTTGGGTCTCCCTCAAGTGGCTGGGAATTTGCTGAGTGTGAAATCCATGATTTTGGATTTGTTGTGAATTTCTTCCTCACGTGGGCAGTCATTATTCAGTTTCTAGAGGCTGATAATTTGGCTTTTGTGATGTTCTTGTGGTTGGGTTTGTTCCCCAATGATTTTTGTTGCATTTCCCTAATGTTTTCCAAGTTGAATTTCATTTTTGTGTTCCCAACGATTTAGAGGAGAGACCACATCCTTTTTGTTGTTGTTGTTGATTTCATTTTTGGACACATTAGGGCCAAAACATCCCTAGGATACAATTTGTTGTTAGTGGGTTGTTCTTACCCTCTTTGGAAATTAATTTTGTGGATGAACTATTTTCCTCAACCCAGAAATGGTGTATATTGTTGTGTATGAAATTGGTCTTTGGACCATGTAAGAGTGGAAATGAGTCTGCTTGAAAAACCTAGTGTTTTCCAGGAGCCTCATAGACAGAGCTAGAGGGATGGCTCTCTTCTCTACACCCCCTGAATAGCACTAGAAGGGAAGTCATGGCCTGAGGGACTATGCAGAGGAGAAGGGGATGATTCCTTGTGTTGGGTGTTTTTGGATGTCTTAGGAGTCAAGCTAGTTCTTGTGTAGGCATCCTTAGCTCTTCGATGATCCCACTAGCTTAGCAGATAGTGCCTCCATCTCCTGATAACCTGATAAACCCAACTTGTTGGCTTGGTTATGTGTTGTTGTGTACTCTTGTTCTGATAAACCCAACCATGTTGGATTCACTAATTTTTGACATATATTTGGCTATGTGTGAGCCTACTTAGTTTCCTTATTCCTTGGGGAATCATTCCTAGCTCGAGGGTGGCAGTGTGGATGAGAGATTAAGGAGCACACTTGCCTATGGTTGGGTGGAACGTTGCAACGACATAGCTGGTTGCAGACGAGCTTCTCCACAAGATAAGTATTATTTTCTATTTCATCTCTACAATTGTATTCGTTGTTTAATGTGTTATAATAATCAATCCATAGTTAGCTACCTTAGACATTAATTAATCCATTTTTGTCTTATTTTCCTAGTTTCCAATATTCCACTCTATGCAAGTTGTCTTCCACATGTCCTAGAAGTCAAACTTGCTAAAAATGAGTCATGGAGCACTTGGGAAACATCTTGGAATCCATATTTAGCATATATACTTTATTCCAAATCCTCCCTAGCGCATATCTTCTTTTTCTGCTTTATTGCCTGCTTTACTGAGATTTATGGAAAAAGGGAAAGTAAGACTAGTTGCAGTTGACTTGTTTTTTGCCCTCATCATCCTCCATTATTTTCTCCTAATAAAAGCATGTATGAGTTTTCTTTCCATCACCTATTATCTTGCCTACTTGACTTTTCCAATTCGTGAGCTCCTAGGTAGATTTGGAAACTGCTTTATGCACCTATGGGGGATCTGACTAGATTTAGTAAGCCTACTTTTGACTATTTCGAATGGAATCCTTATGCATTTGAATCTATCATGTAATTATATATTTCATCAGCCTATGACTTCATAAGTTTGTATATTGTACACTTATTCAATACAAATTAGTGTTATGCTCCAATTTCTGTCTCCTTTGTGTGTAAATTTGCAGGTTTGATTAGCAGTTTTGTGAGTGCAATTGTTCTATCACTTGGGTTCAATTTACACATGGTATCAGAGCCTTTTTATATCGATTTATATCCTTCCATATTGATATTACAGGTTCGACATCTTGACTGGGAGCTATTCTACTGACTGAAAAGACACATTAGAGGAAATTTCAACTCAAAATGGGCCTCCTAAAATGAATTAATAAAATAATAGTTAAAATAATAAAATAATATTTATTAATTTTGGAAGAAGAAAAGAAAAAACTACTTTTTTGTTTGTATTTTTGACATATCTCCCTGTGTTTTTACTCAAATTTCGATCGGGAGAGCTCGTTGGATGCGGAATTAAATTCTGCATCGAACGAGTACCCACTCAGCATACTTTTGACGGTCCCCACTACCCCAAAAATAAGAAATACCTGAAAAATGGAATGATGAATTCCGCATCCAATGAGCTCTCCCGATCGAAATTAGAGTAAAAACACAAGGAGATATGTCAAAAATACAAACAAAAAAGTAGTTTTTTTTATGATACCTATCCCCAAATTTATATTAAAAAAGTGTTTAAGACCTATACGGTATTTCAAATTTAAATCAATTTCATTGGCTAACAGATGATGACATGGAATTTGAATAAAAGTTAAAAGGCCCATTTTGAGTTGAAATTTCCTCTAATGATTTCTGAGCTATGGATCAATCTCAGAAGATCATCTTGACTCCATTTAATTTCTTTGAATGGAAAGCAGAGATGGAGATACTATTTAGAGCAAAAGGTATATACAAGGTGACTATGGCAACTAAAGTAGATCCCAATGCAGTTGCAGAGAAAATTAAATGGCACAACAAGAGGGATGAGGCCTATGGTATCTTGTGTCTGAGCATATCCAAAGACCTCCTCTTCCATCTTGATGGATTGACATCACCTAATGAAGTATGGGAGAGGATTGTAGAGATTTTTGGTGAGATATATGAGATGAGAGGACATCAAATCGAGAATGAATTGATCTCTTTGAGTCCCAGCAGCTTCGAATCCCTGCAACTCTACTTTTCCAAGTTTAAAGCACTTGTTTTGCAGCTAAAACAGTGTGAAATTGAAAAGAAGGAGGAGAAAATAGTTTTTGCCATAATCTAGAAGCTTGGCCTTAACTATTCAGTGTTTTTTTTTACCTTCCATGCCACCAAATTGACAGCTCGAGCCTGGAAGATGCCTAAGCTTGTAGAGTTCATGGAATCCCTCACACAAGAACAAGATAAACTGGTGATGATGGGCACCATCAAACCTTCCAAAGAACAAGCTCTGGTTGCTGGAGATTAAAGGGTGGATTCAAAAGTCAAGAAGAAAGCTAAGAAGCCACTTGAGTAGAAGAGAGACAAGAACAAGTCTCAAGAGGAGCCCCACGGCTCCAAGAAGAACTTCTAGAAGAAGAAGAACAAAGGATAAATGGGCAAGTGTGCATACTGCAGTAAGGGCTATCATCCTGAAAGCTCCTACATGAAGAAGCAAATTGACATGCTGACCCAACTTCTAGAGAAGAATAACATCTCCCTTCCTGATAGCTCAAAGAAGAGGGAAGGAGGATCAAATTCAGAGAACAGAGAGAGAGTACATGCATTATTTGTTGGCACATCAAGCTCACCTAGCTTCATCATAGACTCTGGAGCTTCAAGACATATGGTTTCGACCAAGGAGGAATTCTCCTCTCTTGACATGTCGAAAAGTCCACCAATAGTGTTGGGAGATGACTCTCTCACTGACAGTTTGGGCAAAGGAAGGATTGATCTTGACCATGGTAAGTTCAGCAATGTATTGTATGTTCTAGGTATTTCCACTAACCTCTTGTTAGTGTATCAGATGACCCACACAAGGTCTCCAAAGAAGGTCATATTCTCTCCTGATGATGTCTAAATCATAGAGATCTCGAGTGGTAAATTCATTGCAAAAGGAGTTGCTGATAACACTTCAAAGGTATACATGTTTTCACATTTCCTACCCTACTCAAACCCCTCTTATCTTCTGATTCATGCCAATGAGGAAAGCAATATTTGGCATGAAATATTTGGCCATCTTAACTATAAGGTATCTTTCTGATCTAAGTTAAAAATAATTGGTCATAGGGTTACCAAAGATTAAGTTTTCCAAGGGAGTCTGTCAAGGTTGTATCTTAGGAAAACACCCAGAGCATAAATTTGAGAGAGCTAGTCATGAGAGAACCTCTGCACCTCTTGAGTTGATCCACAATGATGTTTTTGGCCCATTTCCTCATATGTCAATGAGTCAAGAAAAATATTCATTGACCTTCATAGATGAATTTTATAGGTACTGTTGGGTTTACTTCCTGAAGCATAAGTCTGAAGTTTTTGGCCTCTTCAAAGTCTTTAAGGCTTTGGTTGAAAACCAGTCTGGGAGGAAACTCAAGATCCTCAGATCTGAAAATGGTGGTGAGTATGTCAATTCTGAGTTCATTCAATATTGTGAATATGTAGGTATTCATATGCATCATTCAATCCCTTACACACCACAACAAAATGGTGTTGCTGAGAGAAAGAACAGATCACTGAAAGAGATGGCAACCTGTATGATGGAGGCTAATACTTTGCCACCAAAGTTTTGGGCCGAGGCTGTAAACTGTGCATCCTATATCTAGAATAGGGTGTCTCATAAACAACTTGATGGTATGACTCCTTTCAAAGCATGGAGTGGGCACAAGCCAAATGTGACCCATTTCAAGATTTTTGGCTCAAGGGCTTGGGCTAGAATTCCAACAGAAAAGAGGAAGGATTTGCAGCCCCATAGCCAAGAGTGGCTATGTAATGTCCCCGGTTTCGACCCCATTTGCATGATGTATATATTGTAATTAATCGTGGTGAGGAGCTCAAGGAAAAATCCCCACCATCGATTTGGTTGTGTATGTTTCGGCAATGGGGATAATTGCCGATGGTATGTCGTGCTATAAGGCACATTGTAATTTGGCATCATGTAAACACGCACATCAAATAAAACTAAAACCACAACCAGCTACGGCGATGCAACGTTGAATGAAAAGGACATGGTTCCAAAGGATAAGGGGTGGGGGATTGTCAAACCTTAGTCTATGGGGGAAAAACCCATGTTTTGCCACCTTATTGATTTGTCACTTTTTCTTGTTTCACCAACCTCTTCAATGTCTTGTTTTGGGTAGTTGGGGCAGTTATTGCTGAAGTGGTGGTGGTTGTGGCAGGCTGTCAGCCTTACCCACTTGCCTACTCCACCCACGACTCCATTCTCGCCTGCCTGTTCACCCTCCTCATAGGGAGTGGTGGTCTGTTCACCCGCGCGCGCAGAGGAAGGTCGGTTCATCCCTCACGCAGAGGTCGCTGTTGGGTTGCTCTCACGGTCGATCTTAACCTTCACGGTGTTGGTCTGCTCATCTTCCTCACGCAGAGGTATGTTCGTCCTCCCGGTGGCCTATTGATTCACGCGCAAAGGTGAGGCTGTTTTCCCCTCACGCGTAGGCTGGAATCCTCACGCAGAAATCGGGTATGTGTTTCCTGGGTATTTTTGCTGTTGGATGTTGCTGGTTCGATTTCCCCTGTTGTGAGCCGTGCTCACTGTCTTTGTTTTGGGGTTGTGTCTTCCCCATGTGTTTTGTTGGCTGTGGGTTCCAATTTCATTTTGGACCACTGGGGATTACCAATCCGTTGGATGTGTTCTCTTCTGTCCACGCCGGGAGTTGTTCTCTCCTCTGTTTGTGGACTGTGTGATATTTCCCAGCCGTTCCATTGAGGAATTGTGAGTGTTGTTCGCTGAATTTCTCTGTTTTGGGACTGTGGTTTGTTGTTATCCTTCATTGTGTGTTTGTGGCTGCTGAGGTACGCTGGTTTGGGTTGCGGCTGAGTTGTTTTGGCCACGTTAGGGCCAAAACCAACACTGAGTTGCCTTGTGGGCTTGAGCTGTGCCCAGTGTTTGTTTGGGATATTTCCCTGGTTGTTTTGCTGCTGGTATGCAGTGGTTGTCCCCTTGGGATGTGCTAGCTCGGCCAATCTGTGAAGGCCTGTTAAACCCAGCGGTATTTGGTTTGGCTGTTTTGTGTTCCCTTGGCTATGTGTAGCCTGCATTGTCCCCTTAGTCCTTGAGGAATTATGCCCAGCTCGGGGGTGGCAGCGTTGCTGAGATATTGATGAGCACGCTGGCCTATGGTTGGGTGGAACATTGCAGCGACGTAGCTAGTTGCGGGATTCTTCATCCACAGATAAGCGCTGCTCTCTATCTCTGCAATTATATTGATGTGTAATGAATTATGATGTTCATGCTGGAAATGTATGTGTGTGCTTCTGCTGATTGTTGATTCATTCTGCATCTGTGTATGCTTGTAAGATTTAATTCCAGCATTGATTTCGTTGATTATGCTCATGGGGTGGTTTGCCTGGTCATGTTTGATGTTCATCGCGTCCTCTTCGCCGGTTGAGGGACGGGGACGTGACAAAGTGGTATTAGAGCTCTAGGTTGCAGCAATGGGCCTCTATGGGCCAAGAAAGAGCCGCTGATAGAGGGCAGAATTACCCTCTATGTCCAGCAGAACAGCAGTGGGAAACGAGTTCAGAAAACCATCTAAGTGTTGAGCGGTCAGACCACCGGAGGAAATGGAATTCCGCCGTTGCAGAAGGATTGGTAAAGTCTCCTGTCCGTCTTTGCGGACGGCGAAGCAATTCCGCGTCCGATGTGAGAGTCATCCGATTGCCGACGAAGAAGAAATTTTGGAAAATTGAAAATTTGTCTAAGTGTTGGAGAAATCGGAAGGGAGATTTGTCCGATGTCCGACGTTATGAGAGTCCTCCAACGTCCGACGTTCAAGTGGTTCTGAGTGCCAAATCGGAAGAGCTGACGAAGTGGGCATTCGTCGTTGCGGGCGAATGGGTGAAGTTTTCCGTCCGCCATTGCGGAAGCCCAAACGGTTAGGTCTTCCGATGGGAGATTCCCCCGATCATCGACACGTCAAAAAGGATTAAGGATCGAAGTTCGTTCACAAATCAGATGAATTGGCGAAGCAAACTTCCGCTGTTGCGGAAGCGGAAGCATTAAGGCTTCCGATCCAGAAGTCCGCCGACGTCCGACGTAAGTGCTAAATCGAAAGGGACATTGGTCTGACGTCCGCCATTGCGGAAGCCAAAGACATCTGACTTCCGATGCGAAAAGACATCCAACAGCCAACGTCGATGACAGTCAAAAATAAGTTCACAAATCAGAAGAGAAAGCATTCCGGGAGCCGACATTGCGGAAGGTTGGACCTTCCGAGGAGCCGACGTTGCGGAAGGTTTGGAGCTTCAGGGAGCCGATTTTGTGGCTACGAGATTAGTTTGAGAGCTGATTCAGTGGACATGATGATGGTTCTGAGAGCCGATTCAGCGGAATATTTAGTGGAAATGGGATCCGATTTTACAGAGGAAAAATTTGAGTTTTCCGTGGGATTTTCCCAGCTGATTTTGACTATATTTCAGTGGGATTTGCAGCTGTTCCTCAGTGAATTCTCAAGGCTGAGAAGGAGAAAAGTGGCAATGGTCTAATGCGCTAGATTGCGCGAAAGGAATAGATTTACAAAAAACAAAAAAAACAAAAAAAAAACGAGGGCGCTGCCCTCGACCTGCAAGGGGGCAAGCCCCCTTGACCCCCGTCGTCCCTTGAGACAGTCGTTCTTGTGAGAAGGAAAAATCCTGTGTTTTGGGAAAGAGTTCGAATCAAGGGATTTCACAAAGGACAAAAGGGATGCTGAAAATGCAGCTGCCAAAATGGCTCTAAGATCATTGGAAGAATGTGAAAATTCTACTTTGCAGTAGTGTAATGAAAGTGCCGAAATTGGTGAAAGTCTTCGTTTTAGAAGTGGTGTGGTTTTTGCATCCGAGATCGGAATGAAGCATGTGGATAGGCGTTGGAAAGCTTATCCAGTGGAGAACAAGGATAAGAGACCGGAATCTGAGCATGAAGTAGAAAAGTGCTAATGATGACCGCTGTCATCAAATGGACAAATCTGGACAGTTGCATGCCCAGGGGCAGCAAAGACTGTGAAGTCAACTAGCTGTTGTGTGGAAGAGGAATTCCATGAGAAGATGAGGGATTTGAAAGAAAAAACCAACGATGACATGGACCCGGATGAATATGTTGCTGATACTGATAAATGAGACCAACAACCCTATGGAGAAGGGATAAGGCAACAAGACCATGACAAAAGTTGGTAAGCAGATTCTGCAATCTCCTGCAAGGGACCAACCAAAGTGGTCATGTCAAGGGTGTAAGTACGACCCCTGCAGGTAAGAGTTTTCTTATGACAAATTCCATGGATTGGTCCAGGTAAGAGACCTCATACCATGTGAATATGGGAATGTAGAAAGGTGTCATGCCTATCCATGATTAATGATATTGATTATAGTAATGCATCCTATATGAGGTAGCCATGGTTATGCCATGGTATGGTTGAATGCATAGTATTCCTGAATCATTGCAAGATAGCATGAATGGATATGCATAAAAAAAAAAGATTTTATAAATCTCGTAGCTATGCATTGGATGTATGCATATGAAGGGTGTGAGTGACTGATTGCATAAGTATAGGTGCAAATGTTGTGATGCGTTGCATGAATGCATTGAGCTGAGTTCATGTGATATTATGAATGACTAATGAATGAAATGATGAGTTGATAACAATTCTGGAACCATTTCAGAGGTTGCTATGGATGCATGATAGTCATGATCAATTGGCTGCCAGAAATGCTCTATTGAAGAGCAAGGTGGTATGAATGATACGCTTGTGAAGTAAGGGTATCTAAACTTTCATTTAAACTGCATGAATGATATGACTATACCTTGCAATGTTAGTATGATAATGATTGCATGACGTAAATAAGCTTTGATAATATTAATGTGACTAACAGCTGGAAGTATTGAATTTTATAAATTCTGAAAATGCTTCAGCGATGGTTGTAGCAATGAGATAGTATATGCATCTAGACTTACCAAGTGTTTGGTTGATTGAAGCTCATGTTTCAGGTAGATTATTTCAAGCATGAAAGTGAGAGGTAAGCCCCTGACCACTGCCAGAATCTACCATATGAGATGCATAGTAGGTTGTTAAAAATTTGGATTATGAATTTCAAATTTAAGAAATTGCTGACAACTACTAGTCACTATTGGCTTGCACAAGATTGTATTTGGTTGGTTGAAATTCATGTTTCAGGTAGATTATTTCGAGCATGGCAGTGAGAGGTAAGACCCTGACCAATGCCAAAATCTACCATTTATGAGAAGAAGTCTCATGGTTGTGAAAATTAGTTGGTACGGGTTGTTAAATTCGAATTGTGGATTTCGTATTTAAGAGGTACTAACAACTACTAATCATTGTTGGCTTGTGTAAGATTGTGTCAGGAGGGACACATGGTAAGTGGGTAATCATGTTATGATAGCAAGCATAAAATTATAATGAGCATAGTAGTGCTGCTTATTAGAGACCCACCATTGAACAAGTCAATTTCTGTAGTAGATAGAATCGCAAATTCTTATTGAATTTGATTACCAATGTCATTGCTTGGTTATGGAACAATCAATTGGGATCGTAGTATCAGGTAATGACTGACTGTTTGGCTATTTGATAAATGTGTCAGGAGTACACACTGCAGGAAGATCATGTGTGATGACCTGCAAGAGCCAAACTTCATGGGAAGGTTTTCCCTTGGGAATGGGTTTCGGGTGAAACGCCATTGGACATTTTGAAATGTCTCATTTGCACTGCATGTTTGGTAATAACATGAGTGAGATGGTATGTGTTATGTTGGTGAGACATGTGTGGATACAAACTATGTTGGGAGCAGGGATGGGGGCTTGGTTTGCTTAAACCTGGTGATTGGAAACCGCACAGACAGAGCTAGAGGGCTGACTTTCTTCTCCACAACCCCGGGATAGCACTGGAAAGGGAATGCAGGGCGTGAGGGACTGAGTAGCAGAGAAGGGACTGATTCCTTGTGTTGGGTGTGTGTGGGTGTCTTAGAAGTCAGGCTATTTCTGGTGTAGGTGTTCCTAGCTCTGCAGTGAGCTCACCAGCTTAGCATTTAGCTTTTCCCAACTCCTTGACAGTGCCTAACGGATACAAGGGAATACTGCGGCGAAAAATGGATAAGTTTTCTGTGACCTTTGTTAAGAATATGCATGTTTAGTTTTTAAATTTCATATGCAGAACACGTTTTGATTTATTTCCATGATGACCGACTGCTTGAGTATGCATAGGGCCTACATGGCACACACCGGAAGAGAGCGCACACTTTTTCGATGTCGAGTCATGAAAGGGTTTTCAATATTGATTACACTCTGGGGAGTGGACACACTCCTGGTGTCTCAATATTTGATAGTGAATGATATTAAATGTGATTACAGTTTTAGAGCAATGATGCTGATGAGTTTGCTTGTATTGCTTGTGTTGCTTGTGTTGACAGGCTAAAGGTAAAGGTAAATGGTTGATATAAGTGCATGTTGATATAAGTGTATGTGTCATTGTTGACATAAGCGTATGATGGGCTGTGATATGCCTAAGGATCCATAGTAGATCCTAGACTTGGAAATGGTCATGATAAAGTTCCAAGCCCAGTTGACATGATTGTGTACTGGCTGGACATTAATTATTTGATGTTGTGGATCAGCCGGCGTGCTGACCTAACATCTGAGTCCATAGGCGATCCCAAGGCTTGCAAAGCGAAGCAGGATCCTGTGGACGAACGAGGAAACGCACAATACAGATAAGTATTGGATTGTTTTGCTTGTAAATATACATGTGTATATGATTTGGTTATGATGTTTTAAGCTCTTGTTTAAGAGGTAAAATCAATGAGAATAAGCCTAAACATGTGAACCTATTCAATGTTTGGATATAGGTGTCGCTGGAAGCGAGGACTATGAGAGCATCCTAGGGGTACATGTGGACATGTGACTGTCCTGGAAAGCTCGGAATGAGCGGTAATGAAAAAGGTGCTAGTAGGACGGGGGAGTCCTAGCAGCCGAGACAAAACATGTGGAGAGACTCCATGGTTTAGAGGTCTGGAATAGACCAAAGACACTAAGTGTCATGACCAAGAAGGATTGGTCTAGCATTCACGGTGAAGTGAAAGAGGCCGAGAGCATGAAAAGCCACTATGATGGTGTGGGTTCCAGGATGGAACAAAACAAAGAGGAGAAAAACTCTTACTGCTCTCTCTTGCCTTTCGATATATATATGTGTGTGTGTGTGTGTGTGTGTGTGTGTGTGTGTGTGTGTGTTTATGCATTGTGAAAACAAAGGATTGTTGAATGCATGTATGATTGAGAATGAAATGTGTGTATTTACTTAAGCAAATTTGTGAATGCTGGAATGGTTAATTCCCTGCCCAGGAATGGACATGAAGGAGCTCATGGCCTGTTGGGAAGGCATGAAAAATATGAAAGTTTCCTTAATGGAACTTGGACTGTCAAGCCAATTGGGTAATTAACTGACTAATTTTAATGTCCATATTATGCTTGGTCTGATAGAACTTCAATGGTGCATTTCACAGGTGAGAAAAGTGAAACTAGGTGGTGCACATTGATCATGGCAACAGATCAGAAGTTGTTGGACTTAGCTGGAAGTCTCCTTCAAATGATTGCCAAGACCCAAGAGAATCTTGGGAAGATGCTCAAAATACAGAGAAGGCAGAGTGAAATGAACCACCAGATTTTGCAAGACTCTATTGGTTTGCAAAGGGAGGTGAAAAGCTTTCTGGGAGCAATCGACAAAGGAAAGGAAGGTGGATCAGCAATGGGACAATTGTCCAAGTGACCCAATAAGAAACGGTCCAGGCATGAAGACTCAAAGGAAATTGAGCAGGTAAAGATGAAGCAGCCAGTGAGACGCTGGAGATGCGGAAGACATCATTACGCCGGGACTGCCCAATGAGGGAACATGATGAAGGCGATAGCCGAAAAGTTCCTAAACTTCAGGATCAGCTGGAAGCTAAGAACCAGCAGGGGGAGTCCATGGAAGCCGAGAGGCTTGGTCTTGAATGTTCAAAGTAGATGGTTGAACGTGGAACAGATCTGCAATTTTGTAATTTTTATGTGCAACTGTATATGTATTGTATATATGTAATGGAACACCGAGGACGGTGTTATTCCAAGGGGGAGGGGAATGTAATGTCCCCGGTTTCGACCCCGTTTGCATGATGTATATATTGTAATTAATCGTGGTGAGGAGCTCAAGGCAAAAGCCCCACTATCGATTTGGTTGTGTATGTTTCGGAAATGGGGATAATTACCGATGGTATGTCATGCTATAAGGCACATTGTAATTCGGCATCATGTAAACATGCACATCAAATAAAACTAAAACCACAACCATCTACGATAGTGAAACGTTGAATGAAAAGGGCATGGTTCCAAAGGATAAGGGGTGGGGGATTGTCAAACCTTAGTCTATGGGGGAAAAACCCATGTTTTGCCACCTTATTGATTTGTCACCTTTTCTTGTTTCACCAACCTCTTCAATGTCTTGTTTTGGGTAGTTGGGGCAGTTATTGCTGAAGTGGTAGTGGTTGTGGCAGGCTGTCAGCCTTACCCACTTGCCCACTCCATCCACGACTCCATTCTCGCCTGCCTGTTCGCCCTCCTCACAGAGAGTGGTGGTCTGTTCACCCACGCGCGGAGAGGAAGTTCGGTTCATCCCTCACACAGAGGTCGCTGTTGGGTTGCTCTCACGGCCGGTCTTAACCTTCACGATGTTGGTCTTCTCATCTTCCTCACACAGAGGTATGTTTGTCCTCCTGATGGCCTGTTGATTCACGCGTAGAGGTGAGGCTATTTTTCCCTCACGCGTAGGCTGGAATCCTCATGCAGAAATCGGGTATGTGTTTCCCAGGTATTTTTGCTGTTGGATGTTGCTGGGTTGATTTCCCCTATTGTGAGCTGTGCTCACTGTCTTTGTTTTGGGGCTGTGTCTTCCCCATGTGTTTTGTTGGATGTGGGTCCCAATTTCGTTTTGGACCACTGGGGATTACCAATCTGTTGGATGTGTTCTCTTCTGTCCACGCTGGGAGTTGTTCTCTCCTCTGTTTGTGGACTGTGTGATATTGCCCAGCCGTTCCATTGAGGAATTGTGAGTGCTGTTCGCTGAATTTCTCTATTTTGGGACTGTGGTTTGTTGTTATCCTTCATTGTGTGTTTGTGGCTGCTGAGGTACGCTGGTTTGGGTTGCGGCTGAGTTGTTTTGGCCACGTTAGGGCCAAAACCAACACTGAGTTGCCTTGTGGGCTTGAGCTGTGCCCAGTGTTTGTTTGGGATATTTCCCTAGTTGTTTTGCTGCTGGTATGCAGTGGTTGTCCCCTTGGGATGTGCTAGCTTGGCCAATCTGTGAAGGCCTGTTAAACCCAGCGGTATTTGGTTTGGCTGTTTTGTGTTCCCTTGGCTATGTGTAGCCTGCATTGTCCCCTTAGTCCTTGAGGAATTATGCCCAGCTCGGGGGTGGAAGCGTAGCTGAGAGATTGATGAGCAAGTTGGCCTATGGTTGGGTGGAACATTGCAGCGACGTAGCTGGTTGCGGGATTCTTCATCCACAGATAAGCGCTGCTCTTTATCTCTGCAATTATATTGATGTGTAATGAATTATGATGTTCATGCTGGAAATGTATGTGTGTGCTTCCACTGATTTTTAATTCATTCTACATCTGTGTATGCTTGTAATATTTAATTCTAGCATTGATTTCGTTGATTATGCTCATGGGGCAGTTTGCCCGGTCGTGTTTGATGTTCGTCGCGTCCTCTTCGTCGGTTGAGGGACGGGGACGTGACAGGCTATTTGTTGGGTAATATGAATATTAAAAAGGGTACAATATAATCAATTTGAGTACAAAAAAATGCTTCATTGAAAAGGAGTGTTCAGTTCCAAGAAGATCCTTTAGCAGCAGTTGAAGTTGGAGAGCCTTCTTCACCACCAGAACCATTGAATGTAAGTGAAGAGACAAATGAGTTTTGATTATTATTATATGTATAACAATTATGATTTAATTTCATATCTTGATAGTCCTACAAGACCAAAATGGGTAGAAAATACCATTCATGCAGCTAGGGAACTAGCTAGAAATCCTAGTGATCCTAGGAGGACTAGATCTCAATTTGAGAGTGCCCTGTGTATGAAAGACCCTTTGTTTACAGAGAAATGCTATCTGATGGTTGAATCAGACCCACAAACATATGAATATGCAGCACATGATCCAAGATGGAAAACAACCATGAAAGAAGAATTCAGCTCACTCCAGAAGAACAACACTTGGGAACTGGTTGATCTTCCCCAGGGAGGAAGCTAATTCAATGTTAGTGGGTTTTCAAAAATAAGTTTGCTGCTGATGGTTCAACTTTGAAATATAAGGCAATATTGGTATCCAAGGGCTACTCACAGGTACATAGTATTGACTACAATGAGACCTTTGCACCAGTGGCAAAGATGGACTCCATCAGGCTAGCCTTAGCCATTGTAGCTTCGAAGCAGTGGGAGGTACACCACATGGATGTGAAGTGTGCTTTCCTGAATGGAGATCTTACTGAAGAGATTTACATGCAGTAGAATCAAGGGTTTTTTACTAATCCATCTTTTGTGTGCAGGCTAAAGAAATCATTGTATGGGCTTAAGCAAGCCCCCAGGGCTTGGTATGCCAAGATTGATGGCTTTCTATTGTCATTGAGTTTTTTTCGATGCAAGTCTGATCCTAATGTTTATTTGAAGCTGATTCATGGTTATTTGATGATTATTTTCTTGTATGTGGATGACCTTCTGATTACAGGAAGTTCTAAGAAAGAAATTGCCTCCTTGAAGGATGCAATGAACCATGCATTTTCTATGACTGATTTGGGGTTGTTGAGCCAATTATTGGGTCTCAAAATTGCTCAATACCAACATGGAATAAAGGTAAATAATTCCAAGTATGCTTTGGATTTTCTGAACAAGTTCAACATGAAATATTGTAATCCAAGCAAGACTCCCTTCCTTTCAGGAGTTAAGCTTGAAGAAGCATGTTCTTCTCCTATGGTAAATAATACACTGTATAGACAACTGATTGGGTGTTTGCTATACCTTACACACACTCAACCTGATATTTCTTATGTAGTAAGTGTGGCTTCAAGATACATGGATCAGCCTCATGAGATCCATTGGAGAGCATCCAAAAGGATCCTTAACTTTGTTCAGGGAAAAAGAACTCATGGTATCTTCTACGAAGCTAAATCGGATCTTGATTTGATTGGGTTTACTGACAGTGATTGGGAAGGTGACAACATAGATTGAAAGTAAACATTAGTATATGTGTTCATGATTACTGAAGGACCATTCAGCTGGTCAAGCAAGAAACAGAGTGCCATTGCACTCTTATCTACAAAAGCAGAGTACAAAGGAATTGTAAATGCAACAACTCAATGTTTATGGTTGCAGGGGATACTTGGTGAGCGTGGCTTCAAATAAGAGTTTTCAACCATTATATATTGTGATAATCAGAGTACCATTTGAATCTATAATGATCTATTTTAGAGATAGAGAACCAAACACATTGAGATCCATATGCACTACATCAGACAGCTTATGCATGATGGCACCATTCACCTACTCTTCTGTGCATCTTCATAACAAGTAGCAAACATCTTCAGCAAATTTTTTTGTGAGAAGACATTCAGCAATCTCAAATCACTGCTGGGGATTGCTGATCATGCTATGAAGCATGATTAATGAGAATATTTTCAAATTTTGTTTTACTGTCCATGTTTAAGGGAGGATTTTCCCACTGGGTTTTTGCCTCTTTCCTTGGTTAAATGGACATGCAGTATGTAAAGGGTGACTAAGCCTTGTTGCTAGGCCCTATATTTTTCTGATATTTACTCATAAGTCAGGCTTAAGGGGGGGTGTTAGAATAATCAACCCATAGTTAGCTACCTTATACATTAATTAATCCATTTTTGTCTTATTTTCCTAGTTTCCAATATTCCACTCTATGCAAGTTGTGTTCCACATGTCCTAGAAGTCAAACTTGCTAAAAATGATTCATGGAGTGCTTGGGAAACCTCCTAAAATCCATATTCAGCATATCTTCTTTATTCCAAATCCCCCGTAGTGCATATCTACTTTTTCTGCTTTATTGACTGCTTTACTGAGATTTATGGCAAAAGGGAGAGTAAGACTAGGTGCAGTTGACTTGTTTTTTTCCCTCATCATCCTCCATTATTTTCTCCTAATAAAAGCATGTATGAGTTGTCTTTCTATCACCTATTAGCTTTCCTACTTGACTTTTCCAATTCATGAGCTCCTAGGTAGATTTGGAAACTACTTTATGCACCTATGGCGGATTTGACTAGATTTAGTAAGCCTTATTTTGACTATTTCGAATGGCATCCTTATGCATTCAAATCTCTCATGTAGTTATATATTGCGGCAGCCTATGACTTCATAAGGATGGATATTGTACACTTATTCAATACAGATTAGTGTTATGCTCCAATTTCTGTCTCCCTTGTGTGTAAATTTGCAGGTTTGATTAGCAATTTTGTGAGTGCAATTGTTCTATCACTTGGGTTCAATTTCCACATAATGAAAATGATGAACATGCTAAATGATTGAATGGAAAGTAGTTTAATTTTTCTATATGATAAATAATTTATGCATCTATGCATATTTAGTTCAAATAATTTCATGTTTATGTTCATGGGGCTAGTTTTTTGGGTAGATAGCAGCAATTGGTAGCGTCCTCTTCGCCAGCAAGCCCCCTTGACCGCCGTCGTCCCCCTGAGACCGTTGTTCGTGGTGAAAAGAAAATTATGTGATTTGACAAAGTTGTCAATATATGATGTTCCAATGTACACAAGTTATTATGAACTCATCGGATTGTTATGCCTCTAACAGTTGTGTTTATTAACACATTTTGCATAATCATAGTCACCTTTCAAGGCAACATTCCGCATAAGAGTAGTTTCAAAAGAATTCGTTCTTGTTTGGGACAAGATGAGAATCAATGACATGAATGATGCATAGGACCCCTATGAGTTCGAGGAAGATGATATGGGAGAAAATGTCAGATTTGGAAATGACAAGACAAAGTCTAATGGGATAAGATTTCAAGATACTCCCCTATATTTTGCAGCCACCATGAGGAGCCTAAGGGTGGATTTGCAAAGTTGCAGAGAAGACAATGAAAGGATGCTTAAGGCTCAAGAATATCAAAATTAAATAAATGCAGCTATACTATAGAGTTTGACATACATCCAGGGATAGATAAAATTTGGGAATCAACAAAAGAAACCATCACAAGCTGAGAAGCAGCTAGGTAGAGCGATGGGAGAAAATCCTAGAGATCCACAGCAGAACAAAGAACCTCTCTAATGTTGGAAATGTGGAGGACCCCACATGAACAGGAATTTTCCACTCGAGAATGAGAGTTTAAGGTTGGTCAAGAAACAGTGGGTCAAGAAGCAAGGGTCTTCCCTAGGATTTATGCAGCACTAGAGGACAGCCAGGTAGGTCACCAAGAAACATGCAAGAAAAAGAAACAGTGGGTCAAGAAGCAAGGGTCTTCCCTAGGATTTATGCAGCACTAGAGGACATCCAGGTAGGTCACCAATCAACTATGGTTGAAGTTGTAGGTAATATTGTTGAGAAATCTGTTTCTATTTTTACTGACCCTGGTTCTACTCACAGTTACATCACCCCTAGAGTAGTGTATATTTGTGCCTTTAAGAAATTAAAGCATAGAAAATCTTGGTTAGTTCAGCTAGCCACTCGAACTAAGAGAAAGGTTAGCGAAGTGGTAGAGAAATGTCCATTAGTCATGAATGGATTGGTCACTTATGTAGATATGAATTTTATACCACTTGGTTCCTATGACGTTCTGATCGGAATAGATTGGTTAGAAGCTTACAGAGTGAAGATTGACTGATAAAATAATGATTTCAAATGCATGGATGAAGAAGGGAACCCAATAGTTGTAAGAGGTATTCCAAGGGTGATTTTTGTGAGGTAGATTTTAACAATGCAGTTGAAGAATTTCTGTAGGAAAGGTTTCCAATTGTATGCAGGTCATATTTTGGAGGCAACAGAGAATGAAACTCCTAGGTTGGAGGACTTTCATGTGTTGTAGGAATTCAGGGATGTGTTTCCTTATGATATTCCATGGCTTCCTCCAAAGAGGGACATTGATTTCACAATTGAACTTGTTATAGGAAAAGAAACATTGTCCAAGACACCCTTCAGAATGAGTACACCAGAGATACTAGAGTTGAAGACACAACTGTAATAATTGTTGGAGAATAAGTATATCAGGCTGAGTGTGTCTCATTGGGGAGCACCAGTTCTATTTGTAAAGAAGAAATATGGTACACTCGGGTTTTGTATTGATTATAGACAGCTGAAAAAAGTCATTGTGAAGAATAAATATCCTTTTCCTAGGATTGATGAACTCTTTGATCAAATGAGAGGAGAAAAGGTATTTTCCAAGATTGACTTGAGGTCTTGTTACCATCAGGTAAGAATCAAGGATGAAGACATTCATAATACAACCTTCAGAACAAGGTATGGACATTATGAGTTTGTAGTGGTACTATTTGGTGTCACAAATGCACCAGCTACATTTATGTGCCTTATGAACAATGGCTTCAGCAGATATTTGGAAACATTTGTTCTTGTTTTCCTTGATGGCATTCTTATTTATTCTAAGAATGAGGAAGAGGATGAAGAGCATTTGATATTGACATTGCAATTCCTTAGGGAGCATCAGCTGTATGAAAAGCTGAGAAAGTGTGACTTTTATAGAGATAGAATTCAATATTTGGGTCACATTATCTCAGAAGAGGGTATATCTGTGGACCCTGAAAAGATTGAAGCCATTATGAATTGGCCTCCTCCAAGAAATGTGACAAATTTAATATCTTTTATGGGACTTCATGATACTACAGGAGATTCATTGAAGGATTATACAGAGTTGCACATGCCATCACTTCTTTGCAAAACAAGGGGATAAAGTTTGAATGGACATCAAGGTGTGAAGAAAGCTTCCAGTAGTTGAAGAATATTCTCACCAGTGCACCAGTATTGAAAGTTGCAGACCGAGAGAAATATTGTGTGGTATGTACCGATGCATGCTAACAAGGGCTTGGAGGAGTCCTTATCCAAGACAACCATGTGATATGTTACGAGTCAAGAAAGATGAAGGAGCATGAGAAGAACTCTGCCACTCATGATCTAGAACTTGCAGCCATAGTACATGCTCTCAAGATGTGGAGACATTACTTGATGGGAAGATGGTTTGAGTTAAGGAAAAACCATTGTGGTCTAAAGTATTTGTTTGATCAACCTACTCTAAATGCTAAGCAAGCTAGATGGATGGATTTTTTATGTGAGTTTGATTTTGAAATCAAGCACATAAATGGGAAAGAGAATAAGGTAGCTGTTGCACTCAGCAGGAAGGTGCAGGAATGCATGTGGCATCTCTTAGTGTTTTCCAATCAGATTTGAGACAATAGATTGTTAGTCATACTGCTGGAGATGAATTATATGAACAAGTAAAGGACAGATTGCAGCAGCAAAGTCTTGAGAAGAGGTATGAGGAATTTAGATTGGAAGAAGATGGACTTCTTACTTATAAGAATAAGATCCACATTCCAAATGTAGTAGCTTTGAGGAAAGTTGTTATGGATGAAATCCATCAAGCTCCATATTCTGGTCACCTAGGATATCAGAAGACAATTGCTACAGCTAGAAAGCAGTATTTTTGGCCAGGAATGAAAAAGGATATGGCTGAATATATTTCAAGGTGCATGAAATGTCAACAGGTAAAGGTTGAGCATCAACACCCATCAAGTTTGTTGCAGCCTTTGCCAGTTCCAAAATGGAAATGGGAAGTTATTTCCATGGATATATTACAGGATTTCCAATGAATTGGAGACAACATGACTCCATCATGGTTTTGGTGGAAAAGTTGACAAAGGAAACACATTTCATACCAATTAAGTCTATGCATAAGACTGACGACATTGCAAAGATATTCATGAAGGAGATTTTCAAATTGCATGGATTGGATAAGGCAATAGTATCTGATAGGGATGTCAAGTTCACTTCCAATTTTTGGAAGGGCTTGTTTGCATATTTGGGTAAAAATTTAAACTTCAGTACTACCTACCATCCTTAGACTGATGGGCAGATAGAGAGAGTGAATCATGTGCTTGAAGACATGCTTTGCATGTATGTGATGGATAAACCAACAAGGTGGGAAGATTATTTACACTTGGTAGAATTTGCTTACAACAATGGACAACAAGCATCATTGGGGATGAGTTCATATGAATCTTTGTATGGAAGAAGGTGTAGGACACTAGTGAATTGGGATAATACAGTGAATAGGGTTGTGCTTAGTCCGGAATTGCTCAAGGAGATGGAGCAAGAGGTTGTAAAGATCAGGGAGAATCTGAAAGCAACCCAGGACAAACAGAAAAGCTATGCAGATAAGCATAGGGTGAACACAGAGTTCAGTGTTGGGGATCATGCTTACCTTAGAGTGAGGGAAAAGAAGAGTTACTTGAAGCTTGGAATTTGTTCCAAGCTGTCAGCAAGATATTGTGGGTCATTTGAAGTGCTTGAAAGAATAGGGCCAGTTGCATATAGACTTGCATTTCCTGCTAGCACTAGAGCTCATAATGTTTTTCATCTTTCTTTGATTAAGAAATATGTACATGATCCTAACCATGTGATAAATTGGGATGTGCTTCATGTGGAACCCGAGGGAGAGTTCCAAATCGAGCCAATGCGCATCCTCGACAGGAAGGTCACAATGCTCTGAAACTGAGCCATAGGGAAAGTAAAGGTGTAATGGGAGCACTATGGTCCTACAGAGGCTATATGGGAGCTGGAGGATGCCATGCAATTGGAACATCCATTTTTGTTCAATTCTGACAAGCACTGCGGCAGTACCAGTGTAGCATTTTGTTCAATTTTGTAAATCACTTATGACAGTGCTATTGAAGGGGGAGGGGAATGTAACACCCCAGTTTTGACCCCATTTGCATTAAATGTATATGATTTTTATATTGTAATTAATTGTCATGTGTAGCTAAAGGAAAAAGCCCCACCATCGATTTAATTGTTTTATGTTCCGACGATTAAAATCGTTACCAATGGTATTTTGTGCTGGCCAGTCACATTATATTTATGGACACCATGTGAATATGCATTTTAATTAAAATACCCACAACCAGTTATGTCAATGCAACCATAAAGAAAAGGGAATGATTTTCCTAAGGATAAGGAGGGGGAAATATTTAACCTTTGGGGCCAATGGGGAAAAACCAAATGTCAAAGGGAGAACCCATGAAATAGTCAACTACCTTTCTTGTCTCATTCACCCAATCATTTAATTATTCCAGAAATCGGTTGAAGTAGTTATTGCATGGGGATGGGAAGAGTATGGGCAGGAAATTCAAATTTGGGGAAAACCCATTTTTGGGGTAAATCAATTTTGACTTTTAGGGCAAGTAAACACCTAAAATGCATGCCCATTTGGCCATACATCCCTGTTATTCATTTTTTTCCTCACACATGGAAGCTTAGGATCTGTTTTGCCTCCACGATTTTCCTAGCTATGTGTTCTTCCTTCACGATTTGGGCTCCTGGGTGTTTTTATCATTATCATTCACCCACGTTATGGATCCCTCAAGCAGCTGGGAATTTGATGAGTGTGAAATCCATGATTTTGGATTTGCTGTGTATTTTTTCCTCATGTGGGAAGTCATTCTTCATTTTCTGGAGGCTGAGAATTTCATTTTTGTGATGTTCTTGTGGTTGGGTTTCTTCCCCAGTGATTTTTGTTGCATTTCCCTAATGTTTTCCAAGCTAAATTTCGTTTTTGTGTTCCCCAGCAATTTAGAGGAGAGACCACATCCTTTTGGGTTGTTTTTGTTGATTTCATTTTTGGCCATGTTAGGGCCAAAATGTCCCTAGGATACGATTTTCTCTTAGTGGGTTTTTCTTACCCTCTTTGGCAATTAATTTTGTGGCTGAACTATTTTCCTCAACCCAGAAATGGTGTATATTGTTGGGTATACAATTTTTCTTTGACCTATGTAGGAGTGAAAAGGATTTTTCTTGACAAACCTAGTGTTTCGTAGGAGCCTCATAGACAGAGCTAGAGGGATGGCTCTCTTCTCTACACCCCCTGAATAACACTCAAAGGGAAGTCATGGACAGAGGGACTATGCAACAGAGAAGGGAATGATTCCTTGTGTTGGGTGTGTGTGGATGTCTTAGGATTCAAGCTAGTTTTGGTGTAGGCATCTTTAGCTCTTTGGTGATCCCACTAGCTTAGTAGATAGTACTTCCATCGCCTGATAACATGATAAACCCAACTTGTTGGCTCGATTATTTGTTGTTGTGTACTCTTGGTATGAAAAACCCAACCATGTTGGCTTGACTGAGGAATTTTGAGATTCTTTGGTTTTTATTCAAGAAGATTATCTACAAGTAATTATCATCGTACCTTTAAATAAGGATAAACCTCAAGTTTCTTGAAAGAAGATGCTCCAGAAGATCTTGTGTGTTTCCCACTACTCTAAGAAGAGAATGAGCATGAATGCACTTCTAGTTTCATTGTGAGTGATTATCAGACTACTAATAAGGATGTGGGTTCATAATATTTATTTTGGATAAGATCCAAAAGAAGAATACAAATCAGAGTTATAGTCACCTCAGGAGCCATGTAAAGAAGAAGAAGACAAGGCCACACCACTTGGGTGTGAAGCAGAAAATTTCATGGATGAGAAGGCCACCTTAGTATCACTTCGGGAATATGGAAAGGTGAAGAACATGGACAATGAAAGTTCTGATTTTCACAGAATCCATGTACACCTTCAACTATCTGATCCATGGAAATATAAAAAGTCTTCACTTGCATCTAAGGACTACAAAAGGAAGGCCAATTATGAGGGAGATAAATTCACTCCTAGTTTCCCTATTGGTGATCACACAATCAGTGAAAAGAAGAGCGAGGGTGTCAAGGGTGATAAGATGGTGAATGAACATTTTGGATCGGATACAAAAGAGGAATAAATATCATATCTAAATTCATCATATGAACTTCCCAATGAAGTGGAATACAAGCCCCTACCAGTTGAGCGTGAATAAGGAAAATTAAAGAAGAAAAATCTGATGCAAAAAGATAAACATAGTTCATATTTTTGCACTCTCTTGCAGCAAGATGAATTTGTAGCCACATCAGAAGTGGGGCTTGATAGTGGTAATAATTCACATCCCCCTATCATTAGTGAGGAGGTCCAAGAACCACCTAGTATTGCAACTAGGAAAGTAGAATTAAAGAATCATGAAGAGAAGTACAAGCTACTGCAAGCTATTTGCAGTGAAGGAGAGGGTGAATTTTTCCATGAGCATAAAGAGAAATATGTTGTAGCCATGGAAGAAATAAATGAAATCCTTACTGATGAGGATTTTGCAATAAAAGGGAAGGTTTTTCTTTCACTTGAACCTACCACCAGTGTTGTAGAAGAACAATCCACAGGGATAAGAAACACTCTGGACATGATTGAAAGAGTGCCTACTTATGGGTCCTCAAATTTCACTGAGACATCTATGGAGGGATGTCCATCTCTCTATGTTGGTGATAGAGATATTTCCCTTCAATAAAATGTTCGAAGAACAACTTCCACTTCACCACTAGAGTTCCCTGAATTTGATACTAGAGAGAGGGAAGAAGAAGAGGTTCATCTGCAAGAACCTCATTTTATTTAAGGGTCATTGAATATGAGTGAATGCAGAATCAAAGAGGCCCTACACTCTCTCCATAGAACCTATGGATTGATGAAAAAAAATTGTTGGAAGTGGGAGGAGAAATATTCCATTGAATACAAGGAGAAGTTTCAAAAGACCATGACAAGCACCAAAGGTAATTTTCTGCAGTTTCTTTCTGACAGAGATTGTAATACCCCGGTTTTAATCCCTGCTTGCATTAAAATAAATAGGATACATATATTGTAAATAATCTTGGTGCGGAGCTAAAGGCTAAGGCCCCACCATATATTTGGTTATGTTGTGTTTTTTTTTATTAGGAATGGTCACCGATGGTATATCGGGACATGCGACATATATTTAATTATGGCATCATGTAAACACGCACTTTTTAATTAAATAACTCAACCAGCTATGTTCGCAGCAACTAAATTGAGAAGGGGCATGATTCCTAAGGATAAGGAAAAATGGGGGGGATGTGGAACATTGAGTCACGAGGAAAAAGTCTATGTGTCGCCACCTCCCTTGGTTAATTTTCCGTTTGTTAGCTGAGGCAGCGATTGGCTGGCAAGAAGACCACTACCATGCCACGCTTGCTCTCCTCTCCACGACGTGGGAATCGTTTCTTCCCACTCCCTCGAATATTGGCCGTTCGTCTTCCTCATGCAGGATGGGGGAATAAAACATTTTACCAACCATTGTGTGGGGGTTCACCCTCTCTCTCTCACGCTCATTGCTGGTCTGTAATTCGTTTTCTTCCATCCACACAGAGAACCGAATTTTGCCTCCACGCATTGGACTGTGTACTATTTTTCGTTCACCATTCGGATCGCAGTGGAAATTATTGGGATTGCTTTTCCATGAATTGATGGAATCGGGGGTGATTCTTCCAGTGAATCCACGTTGAACTGTGTATGTTGGCCATGAATTTTGGTCGTTTTCCGATCTGTGTAAGTTTCCCAGTGAAAGTATTGAAGGTTGGATCGTTGTGGGTTCATCGGATTGGTCCCTGGACTATTTTTTGGGTTGGTGAATGATGGCTTGAGATGCTTGACAAACCTGGTGGAATGAGAACCACACGGATAGAGCTATTGAGATGGATTTCTTCTCCACAAACCATGAAGAGCACTGGAGGGAAGATCAGGGTCTGAGGTACTTTGTTGCAGAGAAGGGGCTGACTTCCTTATGTTGGGTGTGTGTGGGTGTTCTAGAATCCAGGCTGGTTCTGGTGTTGGTGTCTGCAGCTCTTCAGTGAGCTCACCAGCTTAGCATTAGCTTTTCCCCAGCTCCTGTTCACCTGATAAACCCAACTGTGTTGGCTTGGATGAACTGTGTACCCTTGTTGTGTTGTTATTCCTTGCTATGTGTAAGCCTATTAGTTCCTTATTCCTTGGGGAGTCATGCCTGGCTTGGGGGTGGCAGCATTGCTGAAAGATCTAAGAGCGTGTTAGCCTATGGTTGGGTGGAACATTGCAGCGACATAGCTGGTTGCGGAATGATTTCTTTATAAAGATAAGTAATCCTCTCTATTTTACTTCTGCAATCCTATTTACTATTAATGATCATGATGAACATGTTGAATGCTTGTATGAATGCATGTTACTTCCGTTGTGTATGATAAATAATCCTGTATGCATTTTTTAGTTCAAGCATTTTATTTCAGCATTTCAACCATGATAATGAATGTACACGTTCATGGGGATAGATGCCTAAATGTTTTGGTGTGTAGTAGTGTCCTCTTTGCCGGCTGGAGGGTCGGGGATGTTACAACATGGTATCAGAGCTCATGTTGCAGCATGGGCTTGAATGGACCACCAAGATGCAGTGACAGAAGCTGGATTGCTTTCTGCCCAGCAAAGATCAAAATTTGATGACAACAAACTCCTAAAAATTGCCTAAGTGTTGACAGTCGGAACACTTAGTGGTTTATACTTCTGACGTAGTGGAAGGGTTAGTGGAAGAGACTTTCGCTGTAGTGGAAGAGCTAGCAGAAGCGCACCCAATGGAGGATGTTTGGAGGGAAAATTTGAAAAATTTGGCTAAGTGTTGAAATCGTCGGCTATCGAAAGAAATTAGTTGTTCGTCTGTCCGCCATTGTGGAAGTCAAAGTCACTAGACTTTCGATGAGAAAGGACTTCCAATGCCGGCCAAAGTAAGTTCACCGATCGGAAGGGGATAGTAGTTCGAGTGTCTGCCGTTGCGGATGGAGAAACGACTAGGCGTTCGATGAGAAAGAACTCCGATTGCCGACGCCGCAATAAAATTAAGTCGAAATTTTTTCTAAGTATAGAAGATCATCATCCAATCGAAAGCAGAAAGTGTTTGAGCTCCCGCCATTGCGGAAGCCAAAACCACTAGCCTACCTATGAGGAAAGACTGCCGCCGGAAGAAGATAGCAGTTCGAGCATCCGTCGTTGCGGAAGACAAAAGCGCTAAGTCTTCTGACGAGAAAGACCGTCGACGCTGAAAGTTCAAGATTTTTATAAGTAAACAGCCACCGATCGGAAGAAGTTAATGTTTGGTGTGCCGCCGTTGCGGAAGCCAAAATAACTAGTCTTGCGATGTAAGAAGTCTGTCGATGCCGATCTGGTTGTGCCGCCAATCGAAAGAAGAATGAAGATCGTGTTCCGTCGTTGCGACTGCTGATGGACTATTGTTCTGAAGGATTAATGGAGCCGATAGCCGATGTACAGTGGAGGAATTAGTGGTTTCGACCGTCGAAACACCGGATGGATAGTTGAAAGAGAGCCGATTCTGTGCAGGGAAAATTTCAATATTTTCAAGTGGGATTTTCCCACAGATTTTGACTGTTTTTCAGTGGGATTTTCGGTTATTTTCCAGTGGATTTTCGGGGCCGAAAATGGAGAAAGTGGCAGCAGTCTAATGCACCATATTGCGCAAAAATTATATATCTACAAAAAAATAAAAAATGAGGGCGTTTCCCTTGACCTGCCCTGCAGTGGCCCCCATCGTCCCCCTCAGATAGACGTTCTTTGATGAAGGAAATATTGTGTTTGGGAAAATTTGTTATTTTATGATTTTTCCAAGAAAACGGTAAGTAGTTTGATTTATATTAATACTATGCATCTAATAGTTTTCTACTAACACATTGCAGAACTATAGATAACTTCCAAAAGCAGTACTCCAGAAAGAACAGTGTGGTAAAGCTAGAGGTGGTTCAGTCATGAGAACCCATGATGGGTATGATGCTCAGGATTCTTACGAGCGAGCAGAAGATGCCATGGGAGAAAATGTCCATAATAGGAATGATGACATTGAGTCCAATGGAAGGAGATTCCAAGAGACACCGCCAGATGTTGCAGCCACCATGAGAAGCTTAATAAAAGCCCAGGAAGAACAACACTAGTTGAATGCTTCCATATTGGAAAGCTTGATAGACTTGCAGAAAAAGATAGATTCTGGATGAGGTACATCAAGACCAGAAGGCAGTAAGAGTAGCACTAGGAGAAGGAGAAGGACTTCCAGTGGATCGTCCGGCTCCGAAGAATCCAGTGGAGATACAAGTTCATCTCCTCATAAAAGGAAAATAAAGAGACACCATCGGGATCGTTCTCAAGATGAGTTTAGGAAAGCTAAACCTCCTACATTTGATGGTGAGATAAAGACGGGGCAAGAAGCTGAGGCTTGGCTTCTTGGGATAAAGAAGTACTTTCAGGTGCAAGATTATTCAGGAAACATGAAGGCACGAGTTTCCATATTCAATTTGAATGGAAGGGCATCCATTTGGTGGGAACACTTCAAGCAAGTAAAGAGGATCAGTGAAAGGAGACTTAAGTGGAAACAGTTCAAGAAGTATTTCAAGCAGAAATACCTCTCTGATAGGTATTATGATGACAATATTAAGGAGTTCCATGAGCTAAGATTGGGACAGCAAACCATGGATGAATATGCAAATAAGTTTTTGGAGCTGTTGAGGTATGTCCGATACATTAGAGATGAAAAAGTGAAGGTCCAACGGTTCCTAAGTGGATTACCTCAAGCTTACAAAGATAGAATTGAGTTCTATGAGCCAAGAACTCTCGAGGAATCAATAAGAAAAGCTAAGTATTGTTATGAGCAAAGCAAAGGTAAAACTGATTACCATAAGGAATGGAAGGACAAGAAGAATGAAAAGTTGGACCAAAGAAAGAAAGGTTTCAAACCTTCTGGATTCAAGAATCAGCAGAAGCAACCCTCCCAAGCTAAGAGTGATCCAGTTGGAGTGACAGGTGGAAATCCTAAAGAGCCACATCCGAATAAAGGTCCACTCAAATGTTGGAAATGTGAAGGACCTCACTTGCGTAGAAATTGTCCACTCGAGAATGAGAGTGCAAGACCAGCTTATAACATTCAAGAAGCAGAAACAGTGGGTCAAGTAGTAAGGGAAGTCCCTAGTATTTATGCAGCGCTAGAGGACCTCCAGGAAGATCACTAGTCAACTGTGGTTAAAGTAGCAGGTAATATTGTTGAGCAATCTGTTTCTATTTTGATTGACCCTGTTTCTACGCACAGTTACATTACCCCTAGAGTAGTGGAGATTTGTGCTTTTAAGAAGGTAAAGCATAGGAAGTCTTGGTTAGTTCAGCTAGCCACTGGAACTAAGAGAAAGGTCAGTGAAGTGGTAGAGAAATGTCCATTGGTCATGGATGGGTTGGTCACTTGTGTAGATCTAAATGTTCTACCGCTTGGTTCCTATGATGTTCTCATTGGGATGGATTGGTTAGAAGCTCACAGGGTGAAGCTTGACTGTTACAATAAGAATTTTGAATGCATGAATGAAGAAGGGAACCTAGTAGTTGTGAAAGGCATTCCAAAAGTGATTTCAGTACAGCAGGTTTCAGCAATGTAGTTAAAGAAGTTCTGTAGGAAGGGTTTCCAGTTGTATGCAGCTCATATTTTGGAGACATCAGGAGATGAAACTCCTAGGTTGGAGGACTATCAGGTGTTACAGGAATTCAGGGATGTGTTTCCTGATGAGATTCCAGGGCTTCCTCCAAAGAGGGACATTGATTTCACTATTGAACTTGTGCCAAGATCAGCGCCAGTGTCCAAGGCACCCTACAGAATGAGTACATCGGAGATTCTAGAGTTGAAGATGCAACTACAAGAGTTGTTGGAAAAGAAGTATATCCGACTGAGTGTATCTCCTTGGGGAGCACCAGTTCTGTTTGTAAAGAAGAAATATGATACACTTAGGTTGTGTATTGATTACAGACAATTGAAGAAAGTTACAGTGAAGAATAAATATTCTTTTCCTAGGATTGATGACCTCTTTGATCAAATAAGAGGAGCAAAGGTATTTTCCAAGATTGACTTGAGGTCTGGTTACCATCAGGTAAGATTCAAGGATGAAGACATTCATAAGATAGCCTTCAGGACAAGGTATGGGCATTATGAGTTTGTAGTGGTACCATTTGGCCTCACAAATGCACCAGCTACATTTATGTGCCTTATGAATAGTGTCTTCAGCAAATATTTGGACAAGTTTTTTCTTGTTTTCCTTGATGACATTCTTGTTTATTCTAAGAATGAGGAAGAACATGAAGAGCATTTGACGTTGACATTGCAATTGCTTAGGGAGCATCAGTTGTATGCAAAACTAGGCAAGTGTGACTTCTATAGAGATAGAATTCAGTATTTGGGTCACATTATCTCAAAGGAGGGTATATCTATGACCCTGAGAAGATTGAAAACATTATGAATTGGCCTACTCCAAGAAATGTGACAGACATAAGATCTTTTATGGGACTTGCAGGATACTAAAGGAGATTCATTGAGGGATTCTCCAAAGTTGCACATGCCATCAATTCTTTGCAAAAGAAGGGGATGAAGTTCAAATGGACATCGAGGTGTGAAGAAAGCTTCCAGCAGTTGAAGAATCTTCTCACCAGTGCACCAGTATTGAAGGTTACAGATCCAGAGAAAGATTTGTGGTGTGTACCGATGCATGCAGACAAGGGCTTGGAGGAGTCCTTATGCAGGACAACCATGTGATCTGTTATGAGTCAAGAAAGCTGAAGGAACACGAGAAGAACTATGTCACTCATGATCTAGAGCTTGCAGCCATAGTACATGCTCTCAAGATGTGGAGGCATTACTTGATGGGCATAAGATTTGAGCTCAGAACAATCACTGTGGAATGAAGTATCTATTTGACCAGCCTACTGTGAATGCTAGGCAAGCAAGATGGCTAGAATTTTTATGTGAGTTTGATTTTGAAATCAAGCACATAAAGGGAAAGGAAAATAAGGTAGCTGATGCACTCAGTAGGAAGGTACAGGAAATGCATGTGGCATCTCTTAGTATTTTCCAATCAGATTTGAGGCAGCAGATTGTTAGTCATGCTGCTGGAGATGAATTGTATGAACAGGTAAAAGACAAATTGCAGCATCAAAGTATTGAGAAGAGGTATGAGGGATATAAATTGGAAGAAGATGGGCTTCTCACTTATAAAGGTAGAATTTATATTCCAGATGTAGCATATTTGAGGAGAGTTGTTATGGATGAAATCCATCAAGCTCTGTATTTTGGTCACCCAGGATATCAGAAGACAATTGCTACAGCTAGAAAGTAGTACTTTTGGCTGGGAATGAAAAAGGATATGGCTTAGTACATTTCCAGGTGTATGAAATGTCAATAGGTAAAGGTTGAGCATCAACATCCAGCAGGCTTGTTGCAGCCTTTGCCAGTTCCAGAATGGAAATGGGAAGTTATCTCCATGGATTTTATTACAGGATTGCCAATGACTTGGAGACAACATGATTCTATCATGGTTGTGGTAGACAAGTTGACTAAGGCAGCACATTTTATACCAGTTAAGTCTACGTACGAGACTGGCGACATTGCAAATATCTTCATGAAGGAGATATTCAAATTGCATGGATTTACGAAGGCAATAGTCTCTGACAGAGATGTCAAATTTACTTCCAACTTTTGGAAGGGGTTTTCTGTAGATTTGGGTACAAAGATAAACTTCAGCACTGCATACCATCCTCAGACAGATGGTCAGACAGAGAGAGTTAATCATGTGCTTGAAGACATGCTTCGCATGTATGTGATGGACAAGCCAACCAAGTGGGAAGATTACTTGCACTTGGTAGAGTTTGCTTATAAAAATGGACAACAAGCATCCTTGGGGATGAGTCCATACGAAGCTTTGTATGGAAGACGGTGCAAGACACCAGTGACTTGGGATAACCCGGTAAACAGAGTTGTGCTTGGACCAGAATTGCTCAAGGAAATGGAGCAAGAAGATGAAAAGATTAGGCAGAATCTGAAAGCAGCACAAGACCGATAGAAAAGCTATGTAGATAATCATAGGGTGAACAGGGAGTTCAGTGTTGGGGATCATGTTTACCTCAGAGCGAGGGCAAAGAAAATTTCCTTGAAGATTGGAAGTTGTGCCAAGTTGTCACCTAGATATTGTGGGCCATTTGAAGTGCTTGAGAGAATAGGGCTTGTTGCATATAGACTTGCATTGCCTGCTAATACTAGAGTTCATAATTTTTTTCATGTTTCTTTGCTCAAGAAATATGTACATGATCCTAACCATGTGATAAATTGGGATGTGATTCAGGTGGAACCCGAGGGAGAATTTCAAATCGAGCCAATGCGCATCCTCGACAGGAAGGTCACAATGCTCCGGAATCGAGCCATAGGGTAGGTAAAGGTGCAGTGGGAGCATTACAGACCTGAAGAGGCTACGTAGGAGCTGGAGGATGCCATGTGATTGGCACATCCATTTTTGTTCAATCCTGTGGAACATTGAGGCAGTACCAGTGTAGCATTTTGTTCAAATTTTGTAAAGCACTGAGGGCAGTGCTATTTAAGGGGGAGGGGAATGTAATACCCTAGTTTTAATCCCCGCTTGCATTAAAATAAATAGGATACATATATTGTAAATAATCTTGGTGCGGAGCTAAAGGCCAAGGCCCCACCATAGATTTGGTTATGTTGTGTTTTTTTTTATTAGGAATGGTCACCGATGGTATATCGGGACATGTGACATATATTTAATTATGGAATCATGTAAACACGCACTTTTTAATTAAATAACTCAACCAGCTATGTTCGCAGCAACTAAATTGAGAAGGGGCATGATTCCTAAGGATAAGGAAAAAGGGGGGGGATGTGGAACATTGAGTCACGAGGAAAATGTCTATGTGTCGCCACCTCCCTTGCTTAATTTTCCATTTGTTAGCTGATGCAGCGATTGGCTGGCAAGCAGACCACTACCACGCCACGCTTGCTCTCCTCTCCATGACATGGGAACCATTTCTTCCCACTCCCTCAGATCTTGGTCGTTCGTCTTCCTCATGCAGGACGGGGGAATAAAACATTTTACCAACCGTTGTGTGGGGGTTCGCCCTCTTTCTCTCCCGCTGATTGCTGGTCTGTAATTCGTTTTCTTCCATCCACATAGAGAACTGACTTTTGCCTCCATGAATTGGACTGTGTACTGTTCTCGTTCACCATTCGGATCGCAGTGGAAATTATTGGGATTGCTTTTCCACGGATTGATGGAATCGGGGGTGATTTTTCCTGTGAATCTGCATTGAACTGTGTATGTTGGCCATGAATTTTGATCATTTTCCGATCTGTGTAAGTTTCCCAGCGAAAGTATTGAAGGTTGGATCACTGTGGGTTCATCGGATTGGTCCCTGGACTATTTTCTGGGTTGGTGAATTATGGTTTGAGATGCTTGACAAACCTGGTGGAATGAGAACCACACAGATAGATCTATTGACCTGGATTTCTTCTCCACAACCCCTGAAGAGCACTGGAGGGAATATCAGGGTCTGAGGGACTGCGTTGCAGAGAAGGGGTTGACTTCCTTGTGTTGGGTGTGTGTAGGTGTTCTAGAATCCAGGATGGTTCTGGTGTTGGTGTCTGCAGCTCTTCAGTGAGCTCACCAGCTTAGCATTAGCTTTTCCCCAGCTCCTGTTCGCCTGATAAACCCAACTGTGTTGGCTTGGCTGAACTGTGTACCCTTGTTGTGTTGTTATTCCTTACTATGTGTAAGCCTGTTAGTTCCTTATTCCTTGGGGAGTCATGCCCAGCTCAGGGGTGGCAGCATTACTGAAAGATCTAAGAGCGTGCTAGCCTATGGTTGGGTGGAACGTTGCAGCGACATAGCTAGTTGTGGAACGATTTCTTTATAAAGATAAGTAATCTTCTCTATTTTACTTTTGCAATCCTATTTACTATTAATGATCATGATGAACATGTTGAATGCTTGTATGAATGCATGTTACTTCCGCTGTGTATGATAAATAATCTTGTATGCATGTTTTAGTTCAAGCATTTTATTTCAGCATTTCAACAATGATAATGAATGTACACGTTCATGGGGCTAGATGCCCAAATTTTTTGGTGTGTAGTAGCATCCTCTTCGTTGGTCGGAGGTTCGGGGACGTTATAGAGATAGTCTACTTGAGCTTGTGGATTTGTTGTATGGAGCATCCTTTAAGGATGAATATGTAACGTCCCCGAGCCTTCGACCGATGAAGAGGACGCTACCGACATACTATTTACTCGGGAAACTAGCCCCATGAACATAAAATGAAATAATTTGAATGAAAACATGCATACATTATTACCATATAGTGGAAGAAAAACCATACATTCAAGCATTAGCATGTTCATCATTTTGATTAAACAAAAAATACAATTGTAGAGATGAAATAGACAATAATACTTATCTTCAAATGAATCTCCCTGCAACCAGCTATGTCGCTGCAACGTTCCACCAAACCATAGGCCAGTGTGTTCCTCAATCTCTCAGCAACACTGCCACCCCTGAGCTAGGCATGATTTCCCCAAGGAAAAGGAAACTAAGCAGACTCACACATGGCCAAATATATGTCAAACTCAGTCAAGCCAAAGTTATATTTGTGTTTATTAGATTATTGGGAGATGGGATCATTGTCTGCTAATATAGTGGGATCATTGAAGAGCTAAGGGTGCCTACACTAGAACTAGCTTGACTCCTAATACATCCACACACACCCAACATAGGGAATCATTCCCTTCTTTATTGCACAGTCACTCAGGACATTGATTCTGTTCCAATGCTATTCAGGGGATGTAGAGAAGAGAGCCATTCCTCTAGCTCTGTCTATGAGGCTCCTGCAAAACACTAGGTTTGTCAAGAAAACTTATTCCCACTCCTACATAGTCCAAAGAGTTCTTCCACAAAATTAATTTCCAAGGAGGGTAAGAGCAACCCCTAACAACAATTTGATTTCCCAGGGACACTTTGGCCATAACGTGGCCAAAAACGAATTCAATACACCACAATTACAGTGCTAGGAATGGATAAAAAATTCTAGAAGCTAAAATTAGAAATGGTAAGTGGGTAAAACATCCCTAGGATCCAAAATTGATTTCAGCAAATGTTCATTGGCTTCACATGGGAAAACATCGACCTCCACAGACCACAAAAAAATGTGAATCTCCCTTTCCCACGAATTCTGAGGACATTTATGGCATTACAGAAACCAAATGACTACCATAAACTCCCAAAATGAAAATATTCCTTTCCCACTTGCTGAACAACACCAAAAATGGATTTCTCAGCATGCAAGATGAAGAAAATGAGCAAAAACATGAAGGTAAAACAGCTCCCATGCTTTCCCTGCATGAGAAAATGAAGAATGTGGGTGTATGTTCAAATGGGCATGCATTTTGGGTGTTTTCTTGCCCCAAAATTAAAAAACAATTTTCCTCAAAAATGGGTTTTCCCCAAATTCGAAATTCATGCCCATACTCTTCCCATCCCCATGCAATAACTACTTCAACCAATTTTTAGCAGAATTAAATGATTGGGTGAATGAGACAACAAAGGTAGTTGACTGTTTGATGGGTTCTCCCAGTGACATTTGGATTTTCCCCATTGGCCCCAAAGGTTAAATATTCCCCCCTCCTTATCCTTAGGAAAATCATGCCCCCATTTCATTATTTGTTGCATAGACATAGTTGGTTGGGGTTTTTAATTAAATTGCATATTTACATGATGCCAATGATTTTAATCACTAAAACATAAAATGATAAATCGATGGTGGGGATTTTTCCTTTAGCTCCACACCATGATTAATTACAATATATAAATCATATACATTTTTAATGAAAATGGGGTCAAAACCGGGGTGTTATAGAATAAGAGATATGCAAGCTCACACAATAATTATTGTCCACCCAATAATCCTTTAATATAACTCAATGTGCACTCCAAGAGTCCAATATGGAGATAGAGGAATTTCAAGAGAAGATGCAAAGATCTCACCTACTCTCCTACACACCATTCATCCATCTTCACTAGGTTGATTGCATTATTGAACATATGGGGGAATCTCATGAGATTCACTTGATTTTGCATGTGCTTGGAGAATGTGCAGACAAGTTTGAGGAGAACCAAGCACTTGACCTTTTCTAGAGAAAACTGGATTTGTTTTCTGGAGAGAGTCTCTTGTCCATATAAGATTCAGATCAGATCATCTTAGTTGGATGAGACATTGAGGAAGAGGAGGTAGCCATAAGTGGGGTGGAGAATCATTTCATAAATATGATTCATATTTCTACCCACACCTCTATTTCAGCTTCATCAAGTGGGCATGGAAATTGGGAGGAGGAGTTTTCCTTGTTGGTGCAATAGGAAGAGCTGGAGGCTTTCCTAGGTGTTCATGATGACTTTCTAAATGCGCCATCACCCTCCTTGCTAGGTGTGTTCTACTATATTATTCTTCGTGCTAAAAGTTATAATAACATCATCCGATCGAATTTGTTCTTACCTTGTTAGGTGTGATAATAATAACAACTATTTTATGAACGCCATCACCAAAGTTATAATAACATCAAATTTGTTCTTACCTTGTGCTAAAATAATGATCTGCATGACATAAAACGTACAAAAGATAATAAAATATGTGTTAAAATGTGTTATTTAATAGCCAAAAATGATAACAAAATGAGGCTCAACATTCCCCCAAACCAGAGAAATGCCAGGTCCCACTAAGCAAAATGAAAATAATTAAGGAAGAAGGCAAAGTTGTACTAGGAACTGTCTTCTACTTTGTGAATGAAGGGAATGATTTAAACATTAATCTTATAAAAGAATATTGATTTTATGTCAAAATAGAAAAGATTTTACCAGTCTTAGAAAAATGATGGAATAATAAAAGATTTGGATTTCTTAGGAGACCATGCTATTATAGAAAAATTCAAGATGCGTGTCATTTAGTAACCATATGCATTTGGTAAATAAATTTATAAAGTTTATTGCACCGAGAGGCGCTCTACAGCCTAGTATGGGGTAGATCTTGTAACGTTGCGTAACGTTGTAACGTTACGTAACGTAACGTTACAATGTTACGTAACGTTAGATAATGTTATGTCTGCTATAAAAAAAATGACTTACTACTAGCTTCCCATAACGTGACTGCTAGAGGATAGAACTACAGCACCTAAGAGAAATAAATTCGTTTGAGTAAACTTAATAACATACTTGCTGAATCGTCACAGGAAGGATTGGCTGTTGGAAGAACATTTGCTCTCTTCAAGAACTATCAAATCGATGGCAACAAGGAAATGATTGCGATTGGAATGATGAATGTTGTGGGTTCATGCACTTCCTGTTATGTTTCAACAGGTCTTTTTCTCTTTCCTTCAATCTTATTAGTTGCAGACAGAAATGATCCGGGTTGAAATTATTACTAACCCGTTCAATTTTTCTATTTGAAGTAGGTGTTAAAGTGTTATTCGGCTCTGTACGAATGCCATAACTGTTGCTGATGAATGTTTGTGTGATGGTTTGCAGGTGCCTTCTCCAGATCAGCAGTGAATTTCAATGCAGGATGCAAAACAATAGCCTCAAATGTAGTAATGGCTATTGCCATGATGCTCACGCTTCTGTTTCTAACTCCTCTTTTCTATTACACCCCAAATACGGTTCTGTCGGCCATTATCGCCTCGGCAATGCTGGGTCTAATCGATATCCATGCCGCCATTCATCTATGGAAGGTGGACAAGATCGAATTCTTCGTGTTCTTGGGAGGTTCATTGGGCGTTGTTTTTTCCAGTGTTGAAATTGGCTTGATCACAGCAGTAAGGTTACACATTTATAGTTATGCTCAAAAAGTTTTGAATGAATTTGGTCTATTGAAAACCATTACATCAAGTTATAAGATTGCCGTTTTAAATTATTGGAATTGCAGCTTTCTGCAAATTTCAAACCAAAGTAATGTAATTATTTGATGCTTAGCCCATACACATAGGATTAATTGGATTGGCTTAACTAAAAATTGCGTGGTTTGTCAGGAAAAATCTAATCAATTTGTATAAGAGTTTGGATTAGCTTAACTAAAAATTGTGTGGTTGTTTTGAAAAAAATCTAATTAATTTCAATTATTAAATTGCAGGTATCCATCTCATTGCTAAGATTGTTGATGCACGCCATGAGGCCTCATACTGCAGTTCTGGGCAACATTCCTGGAATGACTGTGTACAGAAGCACAGAGCAATACCCTAATGTAGACAAAGTTCAGGGTATTCTCATACTGCGCATAGATTCTCCAATTTTTTTCGCCAACTCCAGCTATCTGCAAGAAAGGTTTGCTTTCTATCGATATCTACCCATTTCTCAAAATTTGTGAAGGCTTGAGTTCGAATTTGTTTTCTGGAGTCTTTTGGGTTTCGAAGTTAAAGATGAATATATTCTTCTTCTTTTTTGACATGGGAAAACATGAGGCGGGGTTTCCCAATTTTTGAAAGGTGACAAGAAGGCATTATGATTTGTGAAAACTCTAATTAATTTCGTAATTGCGAAATTGTTTAATTCTCTCTGGTTTTAATGTTTTTAGAAAAATAAACTATTTGAAAAAATAAAATTTATAATATAAATTAACAATATATCCAATACCTAAAATCGTGTGCCAAAATTGAATAGAAACTCAAACTAAAAAATTCAATGCTTGAAATCGGGTCAACAACCTAGGTACCTAAAATTTGAAATCTTATTAAAATAGAAAATTTATTTACTTATTTAACTAAAATTAAAATGTTATTAGAATGATATATATATATATA
>LPNX011138913.1:160679-237855 GCA_001517045.1 Pseudotsuga menziesii
GAATTTATAATTTTGTTAAACACTGGTTTACCATTGTGAAGAGCTACATCCATAAAGAAATATGCCAACAACTTTTATTCCAAAGAATCAAGGTATGACTAGAATTCATCATGTCATTTAGAATAATTGAACTTGGGTGGGAAGGTAACAATCATTCCTCCCAACCACCCAAGCTACATCCAATAGACCTAATTATACATACATTTAATATATTGTCAAGGAGCAGTCTAAATATTTTATGCTTTCATTTTTTTTCCAGTTTGTTTTTCTATTTAAACCAGCCTATATCCAAATCCTAGGCTCTATCAAGCGTCGAGAGGGATCAAATCTCCCAAGGTGCAAACCTCTCCTCGAATAGCTCCTTTCCTGCAGTACCTGCGAAGAGGTTTGCACCTCGGGAGATTTGATCCCTCTCGACGCTTGATAGAGCCTAGGATTTGGATCTAGGATGGTAGTTAGTTCAACCATGTCCAAAGTAAAACTTTGGACAGCTTGAACATATATCACAAATGCATAAATAACATTCAAGAAAAATAGTTTTCATGTCTATTTAAATAAAAAGAGGCTAATATTAAAATGATAACAAAAGAAATTTTAAGGTCAAAGCATCCATACAAAAATAAAACTATTTTCAAAAACAAATTTTGGTTGACAAATTTTAATCATTAATGCTATAATACCACAATATCTCATTCGAGCCAGCATCGGAACCATTATTCAGATCCTTCGTAAAGTATTCCATCAAATCCTTCATATTGATTGATTGATTTATTTTTTGTAAGAACATGCTTTATGCTATAACCTGAAAACACTTTAACATTTGTCAGAGATAAGCAATTTTGTCATAATGATAAAAGATAAAATCTTATAAATATTTTGTTCTAAATCTTCCTAATCCTTCCCCAAACCAAATATGTGGCATGTCCTCATGCAAAGGAGAAGAATAGTTTATTTCAGATAATAAAAAGTGTGAGTATGTTGTTATTGTTTTATAAAGAAAATAAAAATTGACTAGTAAAGGAAATTGATTTAGATATGTATATTTATGAAAAATAACAGTGCTTAGAAAGACCATATAAAGAGACAATAATATAATTGAAAGAATGCCATAGGAAAAGCTAGGAATCTATGCCTCATTGTAAAGATATCTTGTCATCATAAAAAACTTTGAGTTTACCCCAGAGTGTGTGAGAGATGTAGCTATGGGTGCCATTTGTAGGATAATAACATCTTAGGTATTGATTTAATTAGATGGCCAGGTCCAAGCCCAACTTACAGTGATTCTCAAATGACAGTAAAGATAATGGGCCTTAAAATTTTATTTATAATAATGTTTTTCAAAAATTTCCTGTAGATGATCATTATTTTACAAATCATGTGCATAGTAGTGCATTAACCAGACCTCTTTACTCGATATTTCCCCGCTTCCAGCAAGCCTGTTCAGTACCCTGGCGGGTTTATATTGGTACCATGCAAGTATAGTCCCGCTGCCAGTGAGCCTGTTCAGTACCCTGGAGGATTTACTTGCATTTATCGAGATTCCTAGTTTTAAGTTGTTATGTAGCATTGACCCGCTGCTAGTAGGCCTGTTTAGTACCCCAATGGGTTTTCCTTGTATATAATGATATTAAATATATGGAAGCCGATTGGTACTAGAGCGTGCTAAGCCCTGCTAAATCACATAATTCAATTTTACAGAAATAAACTTACAAATAACTTTTCATACTAGCCTTAATCATAAATCACATCAAAAGAGAATAACTTAAAGCTGTTCTTTGAACTTCGAATCCATCCTTTTCATAAGAGATAAGTAACGTTTCCCACAGGTAAAAATTCCACCTACTCTTGAGTTATCACAAAGAGATATTTGAGAGACAATTTTTGATAACAAGTATAGGATGAACTAGTAATCCATATGCACCAGATAAATGATAATGGAAATAGGTCTTATCAAACACTGTTTGAAATAACAAATCAGAAATATACATGTCTGAATCAAAATATCAGAAACAATCTGAATCATAAAAGGAGCGGTTAAGAATGATATGCAAAGAGTTATCCTTAATTGTCACTACAAACTGCAAATTAATAAAAGTTAAGATACCTTATGAGCGTAATTACCTTTTCCAGATAATACTTCATGATTTGCTTATATAGATAAAGTATCCATGATCAAACTACAAAACCACTTGTTAGATGATTCAGTTTATTCATAGAAACATAGAAAGCAAAAGAGTCACATGTAATCTATTTTATCAGAAGTGACTCTTATTTATTCATAAAAGAAAAAAACATATCTACATATATACAAGTGATGATAACCCAAAATTATTTCATGGATCAGGAGGAGGAGGACTAACTTCCTCTTCAATCAATTTCATTTCTCTTTGTTGTGAAACATTTTGTATGAAATCCTGTCTAGATGTTGGTTGATGATAAATCCTAAGTCTATGTCCATTCACTATAAAGGAAACTTTTGAGCCGTCAATTGTTTTAATTTTTACTGATCCATTGTCAAAAGTTGTAACTACTTCATAAGGGCCCAACCAACAGGTAGTTAATTTCCCTTTAAAGTTTTTAAACCGTGACTCGAATAGTAATGCCCAATATTTGGCATTGAATTTCTTTTTCTTGATAAATTTATCATGCCATTGATTTCATTGATTTTGTATTAGCATGGTTCTTTGGAGCGCATCCTGTCTAATTTCATATAATTCATTAATCTGTAGGATTTGTTGTTTCTGTGCTTCATCCAAATCCATACCTAATTGTGCTGCCATACAAAATGTTTTAACTTGAAATTCAATAGGTAAAATGGATTGTTTTCCATATAATAAATCATAGGGGGTATATCCAGTAGTAATTCTCCATGTTATCCTATAGGCCCATAAATCCTTGGGAAGTCTATTTGCCCAATCCTTATGATGTAGGTGAATGGTCTTGATTAAATATCTTGTAATACTTTATTGGTTGATTCTACCTAGCCATTAGCCTAAGGATGGTAAGGTGAAGAATTGCAATGTCGGATACCATACTTCGTAGTGAGCTCTTGCATTGATTTGGAAGTGAATTGAGTGCCTTGGTCTGTGGCAATTTATTTGGGTACACCAAACCGAGTAAATATTTATTCATATATGAATTCTACTACAGATTTCTCTGTATCCCTAAACAAAGCTTTAGCTTCTACCCATTTGGTAACATAATCTGTGTAAACCAAGATATATTTCTTTCTACGAGACATGGGAGGGATTGGTCCCACAAAATCAAGAGCCCATTTTTCAAAAGGCTCAATCAAGACCTGAGGTTGTAAAGGCATTTGGTCTGATGTTGTGGGTCTACCCATTATTTGACAACTATCACATCCTTTAACATACTTGGAAACATCCTTAAAAATGCTTGGATAATAATAACCAGAGTGCATTACTTTGTATGTTGTCCATCTATCAGAAAAGTGTCCTCCACATGGTCCATCATGGCATGCTCGGAGGATGTCTGTCATTTCATCCTATCGCACACATCTTCTAATAATAAGATCTGGTTCAGTGCGAAAGAGGTCATTATCAACCCAAGAATAGTTAGAGCTTTGTACTATTATGGAGCGTTTCTCGTATGGAGACAAATGGTGTGGTACTTTTCTAGTCACTAGATAGTTTGGAATATCAGCAAACCAAGGGGTTTCAACAGATACAACAAATAGATGTTCATTAGGAAAAGTATCATCAACAGGTTTAGTATCACTATCCTGTTGTATACGAGAAAGAAAATCTGCTACTAAGTTTTCTTTACCAGGTTGATCAATGACGGTAATATTAAATTCTTGTAAAAGGAGAAGCCACCAGGTAGCTCTACCATTGGTGATCAGTTTATTCATTAAGAATCTAATGGCAGAGTGATCGGTGTGCACAAAAAATTTGTACCCTGTAATATAATGGTGGAATTTATTAATAAAATATACTACTGCCCAAAATTATTTTTCAGTAACGGTATAGTTTAATTCGGCAGGAGAAATATTTTTACTGATAAAATAATGGCACAAGGTGATTGTCCTTCTTTTTGCCCTAGGACTCCTCCTATGGCCATATCAGAAGCATAAGTAGATATATGAAAGGGAAGGGTCCAGTCAGGGCCCCTAAGTATTGGTGTTATTTATAGTTTAGCTTTTAAAATCTCAAAATCATTTTGACAAGATTCTATCCATTGGAATTCTACATATTTTACAAGCAATCTAAACATTGGTGCAGCTATATTTGTAAAGTTTTCAATAAAACGGTGATAATAGCCCGCATGACGCAGAAAGATTCTCACCTCCATTTGGGTTTTTGGAGAGGGAAGTCCAACTATTACTTCGATCTTAGTAGGGTCTACCTTAATTCCTTGAGAAGAAATATGGTGTACTAAAACTATACCTTCTGTCAGTAACATTTTACACTTTTCATGACTAAGAGCTAGGTTTATCTCTTGACATCAGATCAAAACTTTCTTGAGGTTGTCAAGAGATTATTGGAAAGTATTACCATAGGTTGTAAAATCATGCATGTATACCTCGACACAGTCATGTATATGATAAAAAAAGATGCCTAATACTGCTCGCTGAAAAGTATCGGATGCATTACATAAGCGAAACAGAAAAATTTGATAAGCAAATGTCCCCCAAGGACCTGTAAAAGTTTTCTTATCCTGATCTTCACGTGCTATTAGGATTTGGTTGTATCCACTATATTCGTCAAGAAAGGAAAAATACTGCTTACCTGACAAGGTATCTAATACTTGGTCAATAAAGGGAAAAGGAAAGTAGTCTTTAAGAGTGGCTTTGTTTAGCTCCCTAAAATAAACACAAATATGCCATTTCCCTGTAACTTCAAAACTACCACTAGAGGAGACACCCATTTTCTATCGAAAATATGATAGATGAAACCGGTGGTAAGGTGTTTTTGTAATTCTTCTTTTACGATATCCTTTAAAGTAGGATTCATCCTCCTCTAAGGATGTCTTACATATGGTATATCTGGATCCATATAAATGTGGTGAATACAAGTGTTAGGGTGTATACCCTTCATATCAGTGTATTCCCATATGAATGCTTCGGCTTGTTTTTTAAGAACCTTAAGTAGTTGAGCTTGTTGATCTTCACTTAACCCTGCATTTATGTGTAGAAATGTTTCAGGGTCGACTTCACAAGGTATGGTGAAAGGTCCTATATTCTCTTCGATTATGAAGACACAAGGTGCTTCTGTAAACATTGAGAGAGCCATAGTTTCCTCAAACTCATCTCCAAATATTTGATCAAATTTAGAAAATGGCTGAGGAAAATCTATACTAGTGGTGGAGGAAATAAAATGATTCAATACAGTCTCAGTAGTCTGCTCTTGCAATTCCCAGGAGAAATCACTAGGAAAGGAAACGTCATCAAAATATTCGTCCCCAAAGGAAAAATTTAACCACCATGATTTTTCAGTTACTGGTTGTGCTGGGGATATAAAATAAGTCTCTGGGTAGACAACCCATTAGAAATGGTCATCTCCCCGTCTTTACATCCTATAAAATAATTGGCAGTAGCTAACCATGGTCTTCCCAATATAATAGGATGTCCTTTAAAAGGATCCTTTGATTCTATGACCATAAATTTGACGGGGTATTCCCATAAATATACTAATTCAATAATGTCATCTAGGACTCCATCAGGATTTACCGTAGTACAATCTGCTAGTTCCAAGATGGAAGGGGTAGGTCGAAGAAAATGTCCCAACTGTAAAGCTTCTAAAACTGCGGTGGTCATCATATTGATGGCTACTCCTAAATAGATTAATGTGTTATCTATGGAGGTATTATTTATAAATATAGTCGCTATTGTGGCTCCTAGATTTGTATATTTTTCAATCCAGGACTGATCTGACATATATTCAGACATCTCTCCTATGACATGAATTGTAAGGGGGTGTTTTTGTTTCTTCCATGGGCGTTTAATGCATATTTTATTTATCACCTTACTGTAAATTGGTATATCTTTAATAGCTTGCAATAACAATATTTTGACATAGATATGCTTTAATTCATTCAACATATCATACTCGGAATGAACTACAAGTTTTTCTATTACTAGTCTTGCTGGAAATCGAGGAATTATTTGTTCTTGAATAGGTTATTGCGGAGGATGGGTAGGTACTGGAACTTTTGGAATGTTCACATCCTCCAATATGGCATCATTCACGAGTTCATTTGAATCTTCTTCTTCTTCGTTTTCCTCACGAATGACGGCTGATGTTCTGGGTTTATCATTAACAACTCTTCCAAATCGTAATTGAATCTCATGTATAGATACAGTCGAAACAAGGTAGGATGGAAGAGTTTGCACCTCAATATTGTTAAGAGCTTGAGTTGGTTTATTATTAGGGTTAGGTATCGATTATGTAGGTAATAATGTCGATCATGGAGGATTTGTATTCTTGAAGTGATGAGGTTGTTGTGCAATGAGAGGAACTGGAGGTACAAATCCAGGAAAATGCTGCTGGAAATTCAGTTGATGCTAAGGATAAGGATGATTAGGTGGAGGGATAGGTTGGGACTAAGGGTATGGCTATCCTCTCCACCCTTATAACCAATACTATTTCTATGGAAATTGAGGAGGAGGATACTGAGGTGGCGAACTCTGCTAACTAGGATTTTTCCATTGTTGGGGTTGTTGGTATGGAGATTAATAGGGTGGGGATTGTGGTGGAAAACTCTAGTATGTTGGTTGATCTCTAGATTGCCAAGGAGGCCTCCTAGATGTTTTACCTACATCCCTACTCTTATAGATGGGTTGCAATCCAGGAAAGGATGGACAGATATCTGTCGGATGTTCCTCTATACAAATGTGACATATAGAAATGTTGTTCAACGAACATTCCGTTTGGGGATGTTTTGTTCTACACCTTGGACAGAAAATAATCATTGCTTCCCATTATTCATCCTTCCTTTTTATGGCTTGTAAATCATCTAACTAAGAACCCATGGCTCCTAAGATGTCAATCTTAAAATTTTCCAATAGGTTACCCAATTCCATCCTTGTAACCCCTCCTGAACTAGGAACATTTCCTCTTACATTGCTACTATAAGGCTCTCAAAAGTTTTTCCCAACTTTCCCCCTACTTTTAGAATAATTTTTACACATCTCACCGATCTGTGAAAAGGTCTTATGAGAAATATCATCAGCTTCCATGAGATTAATACTCTCTAGCAAGTCCTCAAAGATTCCTTTGAGAAAAAGTGTACGTACTACATCTTCTCGAAAGTCATGATATTTTGATTTATGAAGTGTATAAATGAATTTTTTGAGATAATCCTCTAGGCTTTCATATTCAAGTTGTTGTATCTTTAATATAACGTGGTGAGAGTATTTAGGTTTTCATTATTCTTGATACTTTCACAAGAATGAGGTTCTCATGTCATCCAAGTCCTGATAGTGGATTCACCTAATCCCATGAACCATTGCAAGATGAAATCTTTTAATGTAGCGGGAAAAAATTCTAGTCTGTGAGAATATTGTAGATAATTATAACTCCCATAGAGAATATCAAACTCAGACAAGAATGTGCCCGGGTCCTCATTACTTTTTCCATAAAAGGTAGGTAAAGAAGAAGGAGGGATGTTTTTCATATTTACACCCAGTAGAGTATCTAGAATAGGAAACCCGAAGGTAGCCTTAGTTTGATTTTCTCCTTCTCCTTTGTTATTTATAACTTCATTACGATCTTCGTTCTCTCTCAGTCCCTCCATATAGGCTGGGTTTTAAATATAAATATACCTAGGAAGCTCCTTTCGAGGTGATAATGGAGCATCCCAACGCTCTGTTTTAGGAGAGATCTTCCTCTAATCAACCATTTTCTTATTGAACCCTAGAGGGAGAGTAGGTTCTACTATGGATGTCTCATTTGTGACATGACTGTATCTATGGTGTTTCCAAAGAGGGATTTTACCAGTTCACAATCAACAATGTCAACAAAGTTAGGACTTCCTACTAGTAAAGTTCGTATCCTTTGGTTCTGTGACTAGTGGAGAACTACAGGTTACTAGTGGTTGATCCTTCTTAATTTATTTCATAATGAGGTCCTTAGGACCTATGTTCAAGGTTCCTTCTCCTTCTATGGTTCCCTTAGTAATATCTCTTCGAAGTGTTTCTTTAGGTTTCAAAGAAAAATTACTTCCTTTAGGTGTTTTTCAATACCTTTTTGGTGAGTTAGTAGTTGGGGTATTACATCCCCTAGAAGAGTTAGTAATAATGTTGACAGATTTTCCTGTCTTAATAAATCTACCCCGAGGATCTCTAAGTCTGTTCATGAAAAGAAAACTAAATTAAAGGAAACTTATGCTATTTCTATTGTTGTTGGTTTTGGGGGCACCTGTTATAACAAATACACCTGTTCTATAAAAAGAAAAACAGTTAAATGACAAATGTAGAAAATAACACACTTACAAAAACAACAAAGGAACAACAAGGCTTTGGGGAACCCCACTATAGTGGATGCATTTGGCTGTTACACCACAGAAATTCCAGGAGTTCCATAGTGAAGTCGTCTTTGTGTATTACTATTCTCCCCTCCCTATTTCTGTGTAATATAAAAGCAATCTATCGATCTATATAAACTTCATAAAGGAACCCTATTTATTCCACCTTATAAAACAACTCCCCGGCAACGGTGCCAAAAATGTTGAGTGTGTTCTACTTTCTTAAATACACCTAATATTAAATTATGAACCAGGGTTGGTAAGCTTAGAGTTGATAAAAAATATATGCAAAGGTAAAAATGATCCTAGGGTGTCGTGGAGGTATTTTAATAAACAAAATATCAAAAGATCTTTCAAAATGAAAAATTGAGTCAAACTCCTAAGACTATCTAAATAATTGGACTGTACTAGAGTATCAAATTCTAAACAACTACTAAAAAGAAATACATAAACAATAATACTTATAACTTCAGACACTAACTCATACCTTAAATGAATTATAATAACTAAACTGACAAATAACCAACTAACTACTCCTTAAGCAGAAGGCTGGGGTAAAAAGACAACTTTTCTTACAAAAATAGAAAACTGAGAAGCAAGTAGAAAAATTAATAAAGACAATAAATAGAAGCAACTAGAAAACTTAATAAATATATTTAAACTCTATTATTCAATAAATACATAAAAACAAGAATGATTCCTATGATTACAAATAATCTAACCTCCTCTTAAAAAAATACATCTAACCCTAAACTCTATATGCAAACAAAGACGTAAAACAACAGTAAAACAAAATCAGAAAATAAGAACAACTTAATCCATATTTAATCTAAAAAGAAAATAAAAGAAGAATAATAAAACTTTAATCAATAACCTAAAACAATCAAGCTATAATTGCAATACTTAAATAAAATGATCAACTGCAAACATAATCCAAACATTAACAAAACAAAACTAGAAACAATCTTTAAAATACATTAAAAAAAACATTAAAAACAGAACCAAGGGTTAAATGACATACTGAACAGTAGGTCTATAAAGGGTGATTGAATGGCAGACTGGATAGATAGTCCGAAAGGCAGTCCATACAATTGAAAATGATAAAAACTAACCTAAATGAATTAATTCTTTAACTGAAGTTATGCAGTTCTAAGCCTAATGGATGGAATTAATAAACAAACCTATTTAATTAGCAAATTAACTTCAACCTAGCTCTTAAACAAAAAGAAAGCATTTCATTTTAAACTAATTAATAAACTGGAAATTAACTTAAGCAAATTCATGGAAAGAAATACTGAATCTAAATGAAAACAAACTATTTCATATATAAGTAAATTTATAACAGGAAATAAATAAACAAGACTGAATTCAAATTTAGGCAAACTATTCTATATGGTTGGAAAAAAAAACTAAAAACAATACTGGAATGAAATGATTGTAAATAAACTAGCTGAAAACAAATAACCGAAAACAAATTACTGGAAACAAATGACTAAAAGCAAAGCTATGCACACATCTACTTATTTAACTACTGAAATAAAACTAAGCTAATGATATAGAAGAAATAAAATAGCATTTACTATTGACTAATGAAAACAAACTGGAAATTAAACTAAGCTAGCTAAAACATAAAAGAAAGAGCTAAATTAAACAAGGAAATGAACCTTTGGTTGATGAGGGGCCCTCTCAACAATCAAGGGTGAAGTCTACTAACTCCTACTCAAACACAATCTTCAATAGCAATGCATACAACTCTTTATTCAACTTCAGAAACATAATTACAAAATACTTCTCTAACTCTCTTGACTAACTAACTTTGACTCTTACTAACTTTGATCTGTATTCAGAGACTGATATATATAGTTTACATGAGAGATGAGCAAGTCGACCTTTAGGGTCGACTGCTCTATAATTTTAGGCAATCTTTAAAGGCACATAACTAATCAACAACCAATGCATAGTCTGGTTCTTCTTTCAACATGATCATGGCATAATATGGTGAGTATGCTCCTTCTTTAGCATGAACATGCCTCCCTCAGCGTGCTTGATGTGGCAATGATCCCTTCCTTGGCATGGAGGATGGACTGGTGGTCAGCGTAGGCTTGTACATAGCAACAAGTTTCTAGAGCTCAGGTCCTTCATTAGTGCAAGTGTGTGGACTGGTGATGTTGTGGAGTGTTGCCACCTTTCACACACCTGGGTCACGTGGCAAAAATCTTCAAGCCACTCGGTGTGTCCTTGGGGGCAAGTCTATAGTCAAGGTTGTCACCTTGTTCTTGACTCCTCCATTTAGGCTCAACTCCTAATGAAGCCAAGGGGGGTAGACCCTATTAAGTTACTAAGGATAATTACTTAGTGTTGTGATGTTAAATTGAATGAGTTGCTTAGGAGTTTGTAATATAACTATAGATAATCAAAGATGGCAAGATATAAAAGATGAACACACGAAAGCACAATGCTGAGACACAATATTTATATAAAACAAGAAAATAACCAGTGCCTTAGAATGGAGTCAAAAATAGAAACAACATACTTTCATGTGCTTGGAGTGAATGTTTTGCGATTGCCTCTTGGTACGTTTTAAGTTAAGTTTGAAGTGTGAGTTGATTAAAATTAGGCTAAGGGGGGACTCCAGATATACCCGAGAGTACTTGGAGTATGTCCAAAACTAAACATTCATGGCTACCCACAAGTAATATGTGGGCTGAAATGGAGTCTCTGGGGATATTGTTCATAACGCACCCATTAGGGTGTGACAAAGATCGATGCCCTGAGGTCACTTTTCAGAAGTTCCTACTTCCTTTGGGTATTTTTCCACCGTAAAGGTTTGATCTAGGTGTTGGATTTTCACCTGATGGTTTGTAAGTTGGGGAGAGTGGGTCCTAATTATACTAGTCACCCAAGTGCTTTTGATATATCTTGACTGATTGGATGAACCGCAGCCAAGTGCAGAGCACACACACTGGAGTCTTGTCAATTTTAGTAAGTTTTAAACTGGGTGTTCTTGTTTAAAAGAAAACCCTCCAGGAACCTCTTTCGATCCAAGTGGATCTCAATTGGGGAATCAAGGAGGGGTTAATTTTATAATTGCTCATAAATAAATGATGAAAAATAAAACATATCCACAATTCTAGTTTTCTAATTAGTCCTACCACAAATCTCCTTCCCCTTTCGGGTCAATCGGGAAATCGTGGGGTAAGTATTATGATTACTTTGAAAAAAAAAAGGTGGAATATGAAATTAATAATAAAATCAAGTATACTACCCTACAAATTAGATCAATGCTATTTTTAAAAAATGAAATAAGCAGAAAGCGACGAAAAGGACACCGACGCAAATCCCCCCAGGGGGGATGGGGAATGGGCTCGAAAGAGCCTATTCCAAAAATAATTTTATTTATTATTGGTTAAAATATCAGTGAAATGAAATATTATAAAATTATTGGTCCTTATACAGGCTGAAACCAAGATCTTACAACTTTGCAAAAATTTTAAGATTTTAGTGAAAAGGGAGACCCGTGGGGGGATTTGAACGCTCCTGAGGCTACTTCGGACAGTAGCTTACTTTCTTTTCTGTCAGAAATACTAAAAGGAAATGATAATGTTAGAATAAAATACACCCAAAATCACTTTAAGAGTACCTTTGGATCAGCCTACCTTATCTCAAAAAAATGAATTTAAAACTAGCTAAACAGGCGAAAAAGGAACCAAGGAAAGCAAGCTTTCCTTGGATCTTGGCTTGCTGTTTGTGCAGCCAATGAAAAATGCACTGATATTTCAGAATATTAAATTTTATAACAGTGAAAGGAAATCTAATGCATGCGATCTACAAGTTTTCTTTAAATTTTCATGCAAAAAGACGATTTCCCTAAAGCTAGATCTAGAATGCTTATGAAACTTTTTTAAGTGCAAGATCTAGAATATAGGCTTTGATAAGATATATCTATGTTTTAATTACTTTTAATATGATATATCTAAGCAAAATCAAAGCTACGAACAGAGTAATCGGGTAAACATGTTGATTTTTTGTAGAAATGAGAAGAAGAGGAGAGAAGGTCGGATCGTTGCTTGAATGGAGCAAGCTGAAAGGAGGCCCTTTTGTGGAGTGCTGAGGGATATATTCTTGAGATTCTTGGATAGGAATGGCATAAATCTAGATCCATACCTTCATCCAATCGGGAACTTGTAACTAAATAACACAAGCCTGCACACACCTCGTGAGATCTGGATATAGATGTATAAAGCAACAAAAATGAAAGATCATGCCAAAATAACCTTATTTAAGCATATAACTGAAATTTTTGAGCATACATCATATGGATAAACAATATCAAGCAATCTAGCTTTCCTAGTTTACACCCTTACTAGATTCAGCTGAATCCTTGAAGCCAGAACACAGAAGCAGCATAGAATTTGGCAAGAAATTGCAGCTACCACATCAGCAGCATAACACTAAGAATCCACACATACACATGCACTACATAGTACAGCCTCCAAAGCTTCTTTATTCACAAATGATGATCAAATACAGAGTTACAATGGCAATCCCTTTAGTCCATCTCTAACCAGCTTGGAAGAGGCTGCTGTGCTTGGATATATACAAAAACTAGGAGATCCATCCCAAGGGGGGAGAAAATCCCAAGGAGATAGACCAAATATGCTGATGGAGAGTCCATCAATGCCTGATCTGTGTCTAACTGAGCCATATCTAAGTCTCACTGAGTGCAATTGTCAATCGGAGAGCTGATCTGACTGACACCTCAACCGGTTAACTGAAGCATTCACCAAAACTCATCCAGATGAACCAAAACGTGTTGAGGAGAGAGGGAGGGCAAAAATCCCCATAAAGGATGCCAAATATCAACTCTGGATCTGATTTGATCACCTCCTTCAGTTAAGGATTTGTCAGATCCAGTCAATCTGCTTCAGATCTGACTGATTTCAATCAAATCGGCTGAGAATCCACTGATCTATGATTTTGGATTTGCTCCATTATTCATCAATTTATTAATTAAAATAATCAATAATTGATTTTTGGGGATTTCTGACCTGAGTGATGGAAAATCACTCAAAACTAGGAAATAGTGGGTCCATGGGTTTACATGGTGCTCTTAGCTTGAAAATGAGCACCTACATGACTGAAACCGATTATTTGGCCCACTTTTATTACAAAATAATTTTTTTTCAATTAAACTATTAAAAAATAGCCTAAGTTTTGGAAAAATTTAATTTTAATAAAAAACACTGAAAAAACTAAAAAATTGAAAAATTGAAAAACACCTAGGGGGACTTAGACATGTTCATATGACTCAAAAATGATGTCTAGCATGTTTATACATTGACACATAGACTCTAATAACCCCAATAGGCCTAAATTCCAAGCCGACCACCCCAACTTTGGAGGTATGGAGTGAAAAACTCAGAAATTATCAGTCGTTTATTCAACAACCAATAATAACCAAGGGAAAAAACACCCTGGGCTAATTGGATTGAAAAATGAAGTCTAAGAGACAGAGTCTTTTATATACACTATCATGCTATAACATTTATTACAATTCCCCCATGGGCTATGAACATGTGATATAGCACAACAAGCACTTCCCAGAAGTACTTCCATAGGTCTTTTGAAGTTTGAACAAGGTAACCCTGTCCGGTTCACCAGGCTCACTTGATAAAAAAAAACACTAAGTACAACTTAGGTGGTAACATTCTGGCTCCAACTGTGGGACGTGTGCTCGATGTGGTCTTTAAGGAAAGGAGAGGATATGGGAAAACCAGAATCTCTGGTTTATATACCCTATAAAAACATCTCAACTTGACAAAAGAAAACCTTAGTAGCACAAGCTTTACATAAAAAAACCAAATGAACCATTAAGCTGATTTATTTAAACAAAATAAATGTAACTAACTAATGAAAACAAAAATGTTTGATTATAGCTAAGTACAAAACAAAAAATGCGGAAAGTAAATGCTCTTTTTCAAGGAGCTTATTTTCCTACTCTAAGCATGATATGAAAAGGGTTAAGTGTAATCAGAAATCTAATGTAACCACCTAAGAATTTTATTAACATAAAAAAAAATTTCCTCATCTTTGGTTACCAGCGAAAGTAAGGATACTTTATTCAGAAAATGCAAACCTGCATGATGATCCAGAAGAGGCGGGATGGATGGGAAATAATAGGCATGAATAATGTCGTCAAACTTCCTCCCAAACTAGTAAGTGCTTGCGCAGGATGCTTCTATCCATGACTGGACAGGGTTGATGTACAAATCAGAATGATGAGGCAGATTGACTACACCATCATACTGATCATCAAGGCTTACCGGATGATAATTCACTGTATAAGCCCCAAGCAGCTCCAAGTCATGAGGAAACTCTATATGTGAAGATGATAGTTGAGACCGATATTCTAATAAATGCATCACGTATGTCTTTTCACAACACTGCTTCTCCATGTCTTCATTATTGATACCTTTCTATGGCTCTACATGATATGACTCTGAATGATCATATAAGAGTTTTGAATGTTGCTTTTTCATACTAGGATTTTCCAAGGTCTCCATATCCATGCTTCCCTCTATGGAAGTATAGTAGATTGGACTTCCACAAATTTCTAAATAGACACTCCCCTTGCTAGATATAGCATATATAGGATTCTTAATAAGATATCCACAAAAATCCCAATAGTCATCACCATCATTTATGTTAGATGTGATGGATTCCCCATTGTTGATATCAGGTTCCGATATCGAGTTCTCTTTGTCTTCATTACTGATACTGATATATGGCTCAGACTGATCATGTGGATAAAATGCATGCTCCTTTTTCATATCAAAGTTTCCCAAGGCCACATGGTCCATGCTCTCACCTTTAGATATGCCATAGATAGAAAAATCAACAAAACCATCAAAAGTTTATGTTTCATTATTTTCCTCTTTATTCATGTCATAGATTGGATTTTCCATGAATGTCCAAGACTCCTCATCAACATCTTTGTCGGGGATAAGGGATTTTTCATCACTTGTATCATACTGCAAGCTATACTTGTCCTCATTTTCATACTCATCTTCTTCAGAGAAAAGGTCGCAAGGTAGTAAACCTTCCAGAATGTCATCATTATATGGAGAACACATAGGAATCCCATCATGTATATTACAGTATTCATCATAAATTTCACTATAATATTCTGCAATGGTTTCATTCTTAGGCTTGTTTTGTTTAGATGGAGACAAAGGGTAGGCCTGGCCTACCATGTATATATGATCAGGCTCGCTTGAATTTGTTTCCTGATTACTGACCTCGGCAATTCCATGTTCCATGACTTGATTTGCAACATAACAAGTGCTTTCTTGGTGGAATTGTTCACAGGGTCTACACCATGGAATTACTTCTTCTACCATGTTAGCTGAGTCTAACTGGTTTGGAATCCTAGGCTCTTGTTGAGGAAACTTCTTTTGATACATCTGATTTTGCCTAGGCTGAAAGTTCCTAGGTCCATTATTTCTTTCCATTGTGATTATTCTATTGTGCATACTGATCTGCCATAAGTTGGTTTTGACTAGTTACCAAGTCTTTGATCATGTTTGTTACCTTTTCCATGGGATCTTTAGAGGCTCCATTTTCTTCTGATTCAAAGGATTTTCCATTTTCTTCGTTGTATGAAGTGTTTTCCCTAGTGTAACCTGGAATGTTGGACTTGCCTGAAGACTGCATATTCTTTTCTATTTTCTCGACCAATTCCTGAGCATTTTTTAGATTGGTCGGCTCTTTGTCTCTTAACTGGTACCTCAAATCACCAGTGAAAGCTTCTATGTAATATATGAGGATGGAGGCATCCTTTGGCTTGATTTCGTTAGGGAGGTCCGCAACCACACGCTTGAACTTAGTGTTAAATTCATCCATGGTTTCATTCTCCATCTTCTTTATGTTATGAAGGGCATCAAGCAGATGTCTTGGTTCTTTCTTTTCTCCCCATTTCTTCTTAAAACCCTCTAGGAATTCACTAAGAGTTTTATATGAATCATCACCTAGGTCGAAGTACCATTCTTTAGCATCATCTTCCAAGGATAAAACAAAGAGCGTCATTTTGACATCATCATGGTCATGGGCAGCATCATTGCAATAACTAACTAGGTGCTTTTCAAAATTTCGAAGGTGAGACTTGGCAGTGATGGGATTATTGCCCTGAAATATGGGGAGCTTCTTGATAGCATCTTTTGGAATGGAATGGGGAGCACCTGCTATCTGAGAAAAGTCAAGGGGTTTGAATAATTCTATCATTTCTTGAGATTGGTGAACATGACTCTCTACAAATATGTGATGGATATCTGAGAGGGATTGGTCTCCTAAATCTTCAAGGTTTCTACGAGAAGTCTGCCTATTCCATATTTCCCTAATAAACCTTTCAGAATCAGGGAGAGGATTGAATAATTGTCGACGGTTTCTTCAGGTAGAAATTCTTGAAGGGATGTTAGATAGTGGAGTCGCCAGATGGATTGAGTTTTAATTTTTATGTTTTTTAAAGACTAGATCAATCAAAAGTTTTTATCTTTTTAGTTGTTTAGAAAAAAGTTAAGCTAAGTCGTACTCAGGAATAAAAGGATTTATCCCTGGCAATGACGCCAAAAAGTGTTGCCACCTTTCACACACCTGGGTCACGTGGCAGAAATCTTCAAGCCACTCGGTGTGTCCTTGGGAGCAAGTCTCGAGTCAAGGCTGTCACCTTGTTCTTGACTCCTCCGTTTAGGCTCAACTCCTAATGAATCCAAGGGGGGTAGACCCTATTAAGTTACTAAGGATAATTACTTAGTGTTGTGATGATAAATTGAATGAGTTGCTTAAGAGTTTGTAATTTAACTATAGATAATCAAAGATGACAAGATATAAAAGATGAACACACGAAAGCACAATGCTGAGACACAATATTTATATAAAACAAGAAAATAACCAGTGCCTTAGAATGGAGTAAAAAATAGAAACAGCATACTTGCATGTGCTTGGAGTGAATGTTTTGCGATTGCCTCTTGGTATGTTTTAAGTTAAGTTTGAAGTGTGAGTTGATTAAAATTAGGCTAAGGGGGGACTCCAGATATACCCGAGAGTACTTGGAGTATGTCCAAAACTAAACATTCACGGCTACCTGCAAGGAATATGTGGGCTAAAATGGAGTCTCTGGGGCTATTGTTCGTAACGCACCCATTAGGGTGTGACAGAGATCGGCGCCCCAAGGTCACTTTTCAGAAGTTCCCACTTCCTTTGGGTATTTTTCCACCGTAAAGGTTTGATCTAGGTGTTGGATTTTCACCTGATGGTTTGTAATTTGGGGAGAGTGGGTCCTAATTATACTAGTCACCCAAGTGATTTTGATACAGCTTTACTAATCAGACGAACTGTAGCCAAGTGCAGAGCATACACACTGGAGTCTTGTCAATTTTAGTAAGTTTTAAACTGGGTGTTCTTGTTTAAAAGAAAACCCTCCAGGAACCTCTTTCGATCCAAGTGGATCTCAATCGAGGAATCAAGGAGGGGTTAATTCTATAATTGCTGATAAATAAATGATGAAAAATAAAATAGATCCACAATTTTAGTTTTCTAATTAGTCCTACCACGAATCTCCTTCCCCTTTCGAGTCAATCGGGAAATCGTGGGGTAAGTATTATGATTACTTTGAAAAAACAAAAAGTGGAATATGAAATTAATAATAAAATCAAGTATACTACCCTGAAAATTAGATCAATTATAGTTTAAAAAAGGAAATAAGCAGAAAGCGAAGAAAAGGACACCAATGCAAATCCCCTCAGGGGGGATGGGGAATGGGCTCGAAAGAGCCTATTCCAAAAATTAATTTTATTTATTATTGGTTACAATATCAGTGAACTGAAATATTAGAAACTTCTTGGTCCTTATATAGGCTGAAACCAAGATCTTACAACTTTGCAAAAATTTTAATATTTTAGTGAAAAGGGAGACCCGTGGGGGGATTTGAACGCTCCTGAGGCCACTCCGGACAGAAGCTTTCTTTATTTTCTATCAGAAATTCTAAAATATAGTGATCATGTTAGAATAACATATTCCCAAAATCACTTTAAGAGTACCTTTGGATCAGCCTACCTTATCTCAAAAAAAATGAAGGTAAAACTAGCTAAACAGGCGAAAAAGGAACCAAGGAAAGTAAGCTTTCCTTGGGATCTTGGATTGCTGTTTGTGCAGCCAATGAAAAATGTACTGATATTTCAGAATATTAAATTTTATAACAGAGAAAGAAAATCTAATGCATGCGATCTACAAGTTTTCTTTAAATTTTCATGCAAAAAGACGATTTCCCTAAAGCTAGATCTAGAATGCTTATGAAACTTTTTTAAGTGCAATATCTAGACTATAGGATTTGATAAGATATATCTATGTTGGAATTACTTTTAATATGATATATCTAAGCAAAGTCAAATCTACGAGCAGAGTAATCAGGTAAAAATGTTGATTTTTTGTAGAAATGAGAAGAAGAGGAGAGAAGGTTGGATCGTTGCTTAAATGGAGCAAGCTGAAAGGAGGCCCTTTTGTGGAGTGCTGAGGGATAGAGTCTTAAGATTATTGGATAGGAATGGTGTCAATCTATATCCATACCTTCATCCAATCGGGAACCTGCAACTAAATAACACAAGCCTGCACACACCTCGTGAGATCTGGATATAGATGTATAAAGCAACAAAAATGAAAGATCACGCCAAAATAACCTTATTTAAGCATATACATAAAATTTTTGAGCATACATCATATGGATAAACAAGATCAAGCAATGTAGCTTTCCTAGTTTACACCCTTACTAGATTCAGCTGAATCCTTGAAGCCATAACACAGAAGCAGCATAGAATTTGGTAAGAAATTGTAGCTACCACATCAGCAGCATAACACTAAGAATCCACACATACACATGCACTACACAGTATAGCCTCCAAAGCTTGTTTATTCACAAATTATGATCAAATATAGAGTTACAATGGAAATCCCTTCAGTCCATCTCTAACCAGCTTGGAAGAGGCTGCTGTGCTTGGATATATACAAAAACCAGGAGATCCAGCCCAGGGGGGCGCAAATCCCAAGGAGATAGGCCAAATATGCTGATGGAGAGTCCATCAATGCATGATCTGTGTCTAATTGAGCCAGATCTAAGTCTCACTGAGTGCAATTGTCAATCGGAGAGCTGATCCGAATGACACCTCAACCGGTTGATTGAAGCATCCACCAAAACTCATCCAGATGAGCCAAAACGTGTTGAGGAGAGAGGGAGGGTGAAATTCCCCATAAAGGATGCTGAAGATCAACTCTGGATCTGATTTGATCACCTCCTTTAGTCAAGGATTTGTCAGATCCAGTCAATCTGCTTCAGATCTGACTGATTTCAATCAAATCGGCTGAGAATCCACTGATCTATGATTTTGGATTTGCTCCATTATTCATCAATTTATTAATTAAAATAATCAATAATTGATTTTTGGGGCTTTCTGACCTGAGTGATGGAAAATCACTCAAAACTAGGAAATAGTGGGTCCATGGGTTTACATGGTGCTCTTAGCTTGAAAATGAGCACCTACATGTCTGAAACTGATTATTTGGCCCACTTTTATTACAAAATCAATTTTTTTCAATTAAACTATTAAAAAATAGCCTAAGTTTTGAAAATTTTTAATTTTAATAAAAAACACTGAAAAAACTAAAAAATTGAAAAATTGAAAAACACCTAGGTGGACTTAGACATGTTCATATGACTCAAAAATGATGTCTAGCATGTTTATACATTGACACATAGACTCTAATAACCTCAATAGGCCTAAATGCCAAGCCGACCACCCCAACTTTGGAGGTATGGAGTGAAAAACTCAGAAATTATCAGTCGTTTATTCAACAACCAATAATAACCAAGGGAAAAAACACCCCAGGCTGATCGGATTGACAAATTAATTCTAAGAGACCAAGTCTTTTACAGACACTATCATGCTAGAACATTTATTACAATTCCCCCTTGGGGTATGAACATGTGATATAGTACAACAAGCACTTCCCAGAAGTACTTCCATAGGTCTTTTGAAGTTTGAACAAGGTAACCCTGTCTGGTTCACCAGGCTCACTTGATAAAAAAAAACACTAAGTACAACTTAGGTGGTAACATGGAGAGCAAAGGTGATGACACAATCGGTCTTCTAGAATGCAGGTGATTCCATCCGTTAAACACATAGGCTTGTGATAGTTTAATATTAAAATAGAGGAGGTTGTCAGAAAACAACAAATGTCCAACCCTTTAAACGCGTAGATAATGAGCAGCTAGGTGGCTATCCTTCCATAGGATGAGTTAAATGCATCGGTCCAGCACAGACATGGTTGGCCTGATGGAGAGTGAAGGAAATTACAGGTTGTTTTATTTTAAATGCTCAAAACTGATTATGGATAGCATGTAGGCTGATGGGCAAGCTAAATGGTGAACTATATAGAAAACTGAGTCATGAGCTGGATGTGCATCGATATAGGGAAAACATGGAAAACGACCAACAAATTCGGCGCGACAACTGAATGACGAGCTGAACGCCAAGCTGGATCGTGAGCTAGACATATGGTGTGAAAGGAAGGCTAAATACGTTCTGGTGTTAATTTTCCCAAACAAACTATAAAATCTACAAACAAATATACATATGAAATAATACATTAAATATGATTTAAATAATATACTTTTGAGTTAATAAAATCATAAAAAGTGATATTAATAGCCAAATTTATAATAACATCAAATGTGTTCTTACCTTGTGCTAAAATAACGATCTTCATGACATAAAACGTACTAAAGATAATAAAATATGTGTTAAAATGTGTTATTTAATCGCCAAAAATGATTAAAAAAAATGAGGCTCAACACTCCCAACAGCCACATAGGAACATATTTCTATCACTTCATTCCATTCAACCACATATGGATTGGGTGGAAGATTGTATGTCACACATGGAGTCTTGTTGCAGAAAAATTTCTGCCCATGACCAGTGGAAGGATGTTGAGCAATAAAACTATCAAGAGGATTTGATGAAAAAAATATCTTGCATTAAGTGGTCTTTGTGGAGGAAATCCACACAATTGGATGTATTCTTGTACCCTTTGACCAGTGGTAGAGAGTCACAGACATTGGAAGTATTCACATGGACCTTTTGATTGGAGTGTTAGTACCTTCTCAGGTTGGATGAGGGGACACTTATTTGTTTTTCCTACTTGCATTTTTGGAGATAATGGTGATGAATCATCTTATTGTGAGCAGTTTGGGCATCCTTGCTAGTTGGATGATGGCTAGACTCATTGGGGTTGGACATGGGACTCACACATATGTCATTGCATCAACATAATTGTGAGATTCAATGCTGATGTGCATCAAGCACATAAGGAACTTTATGTTGGGTGGGAAATCACACAGATTTACAATTTTGCATTGATAATTTCCAATTTTTAGTGCAGTGGTATGATTCCCACATCATGAATATCATTTCATGTGATGATAAATTTGTATGGTCTATACTAATGTTTGGATACTAAAGTTGAGGAAATGGGATCCAAGCATAATTGTGTCTGATAAGTGGTGTTGGAAGGAATTCTCACTGAAGGGAGCACAATGCAAGAAATGGGACCCTGTCATTGCTTGTTTTTTTGAGAAACTTTACATGATGGCTTGATGAAGCAAGTCAACTTTTTTTTTGGACACGAGTTCATGCTCCAGTTCTCCTACATGGTGGACAAATTTTCAGCACTCTGGAGTTCTTCTGCTTGAGGAAAAGCAAATTTGGGAGGGGAGGACTATCATGTCCCCATATTTTTGGACATAAAAGTGTTGACCATGCCCAACACATTGTGGGGTCAAAGATGCATTAATTACCTCACCTAGGGAATTTTGTCCAAATATTATTTATGAGGCATTAATTATTTATCCTAGGATAATGTTACTAAATAATCATTATTGAGGAATGTATTTAATTTTAATTATTTCCATTAATAAATTATTGTGCAAATAACATGTGGGTTTGAGCTTTCCATGTTAGGCACAAGTGGCAAGCCAACTTTCCAAGAGAGGAGATTAAAAAAGAGGAAACTCTATGATAAAAGTAGTCAGAGAGAAAAGGGAAAGTGCCCAAAGCAATATGAAAAAAGATTACATAATAAAATAAGGAATGTTTTGGCAAAGGAGGGCGTACTTTCCTTCTGGAGATTTAGAAAATTTATTAAAACAAAAGCAGGAAATTTTTGGCAAAGGAGGGTGTAGTTTCATTTTGGAGACTCAATCTCAAAAGAAGGAAAAAGCATAAAGATGTAAGGGATAAAAGTAGCAACTGTTTGACTAAGGAGGGTGAATTGCTAAGTCAGATGGATGACTTGTATAAGGAAACATCTCCACATGGCCCCTATATTCCAATTTGCTCAAGGAGGGCCCATGTCTTAGTTAGGGTTAGCTATTTAGGTGTTGACTTGATCTCATAGGTCACCTACTGCCTCTACTTGCTAAATAGGTCACCTAGAGTTATATTAAAGAATAATTCAAGCTCATTCACATAGTTTGGTTAATGATTTGAGGGCCTTGATTCTATGTGAGAATTATTTTTTGAGTGATTCACCTCAGAGCTTTGGGAGATGACCCCCAAACCTTCCCTTCCCCACTCCTTCATTACCATTCCCTTATATTTGAAGGTATGGAGAACATGATGTCAATCCAATTAAGTCTTCTCAATAATCTTTTGAAGCCTTCAATAAGTTTAGTTTTAGCTCCAGTGAATCCCATGCTTCATCTATGCTCTCATCTCTTCTCGAGTCATGTTTTGGGCCTCATGCCTATGATTTAGAGTCTCCTGATGTAATGGTAAGTGAATATTTTCACATATGATATATACCCATTGATAAATATTGTTATTTATCGCTTTCAAGTCAAAATATCACTCTCCCTTAAGTCTACATACTCAATTTTATATGTATAAGCTTAACTAGTCATTGAAATTGGGAATTTGAGCCTCCTACTGCAATAATAACTGGGAATTGTCCATGGGAATGAGTTTTTATGGTCTGATATGATTTCATATGATGTATTAGGATATTTCAAGTTAAATTTTCATGTCTTATACGTTTCTGTTACAAAATTCAAGTTTATTTGCACACCCTTGCTAGATTACTAGTTACTTTTGGCTAGTCTAGGTGTTCTTTAATTTAAGAGAGTTATCCTTAGTAATTTTTTGTTTTTTTAAGCTTTTTAATATCACTAAAATACATACCTACCCATCCATAATCCCATATCATAATTTTTTTGATCCCATACTCGGTTTTGGGATCCTCCATTACGTAGGGTCTTACTAGGCATTTTTCCTAAAAACCCCAATTTATTCCCAAAATTCGCAGAACTTTCCAGATCTGTTACAAAATATATGAAACCATTTTTTATGTTATATTAAGGCTTGATAAACCCTCTTCAATTTTTCCAAATCCCCTATTCGAAAGGATTGAACTACTCTTCCTAGTTTCACAGTTGGGTGGCCCAGAAGCATGGAAGTAGGTTTCCACAGAGAGGATTCTAAAACCTAAATGGAATCCAACATAAATGTGTTAGGGAAGAGGAAATTCACTCTCTTAAATTTACCTTTGGTTTCTTCCCATTTCCTACTCCCCTGTCTATAATTTATCCCAGTAAAATACCTTAATTTCTTAGTCAGCAATTTACTGAATGTTTACAAGTGTACTGAGTAGAAATTAATTTAAATTGCAGCAATAATTAGTGTTCATGTCTGCATATCAGAATTGGGACATTATGTTATAATTTCATCATTAATATAGAAATACATTAGGATCTTTGACTGATAGAATACCAAGCACATCAATCAAACACAAGAGACAATAAACACAGTGTTTATCCTTGGGGAAACCATAAATGGTGAAAACCACACAAATTCCTCAGAGATAGAATCAGCACCAAAATTAGAACCCAAAGCAGTAAGTGATCTCCCGACATCAGTAACCTTCTTTCTATCTAGCTCCAATGTCTTCTCCTTCCTTAGCTATGCGCTACACTTGAGTGTGTATGAGATGTGTGATAAATAGAGAGGCCAAATCTCTATTTATACTAGTTCTCAAGTTGACTAAACCCTACTAAGGTCAACATCACTAGGAGAGTCTAATAACCCTAGTGCCCCGTAACTATGGGGACTTTAACCCTTAGCTAATAGGAGGGTTACCCATAATGACTTGACATGACTTGTTCATATTATAGAACTTCCGGATAGGAACATCGGGGCATGACATAACTCAAGTACATCCTGGAATAAACATCGGGTTACAATATATAAGAAATATAAGTGAAATACATTCTGAAGTTAGATATACATCAACACTCCCTCTTAACTAGGAAGGTATTCTTTCGACACAATTTTCAACACAAGTCTTCTTCTATGTATCTTCTAGATCATCATCGAGTCCTCTTCATCTTCAAGTCTTCATCATCTTCAAGTCATATTTATCTTCAAGTTATCTTCATCATCGAATCTGGATCATCGCTGGATCTGGATCATCGCTGGATCTGGATCATCACTGGACATCGTCACTGGATCTGGATCATCATTGGGTCATCATCACGGGTTCCATCTCTTGATTCTTCTCATCATGGGAACTTCTATAGAGCCAACCCTTTTTCATGCTGGATGTATAAGCACAGAGCTAGTCCTTTTTCATACTAGATGAGTCTTCACAGAGATAGTCCTTTTTCATACTAGATGCGGGATCTACTCAGAGATAGTCTTTTTTCATACTAGATGAGTCTTCACAAAGCTAGTCCTTTTTCATACTAGAGGTGGGATCTACTCAGAGCTAGTCCTTTTTCATACTGGATGAGTCTTCATAGAGCTAGTCCTTTTTCATACTAGATGTGGGATCTACTCAGAGCTAGTCCTTTTTCATACTAGATGAGTCTTCACAGGGGTAGTTATTTTTCATACTAGATGTGGGATCTACTCAGAGCTAGTCCTTTTTCATACTAGATGAGTCTTCACAGAGCTAGTCCTTTTTCATACTAGATGAGTCTTCACAGAGCTAGTCCTTTTTCATACTAGATGTGGGATCTACTCAGAGATAGTCCTTTTTCATACTAGATGAGTCTTCACAGAGCCAACCCTTTTTCATGCTGGATGTGGGATCATCACATACACTTGACAATGGAAGGAACCAATCCTCTCACCATGTCGGAAGGGCACAACTCTTACATCTGACCATGGAAGGAACCAATTCTCTCTCCATGTTAGAAGGGATCAGTATGGAAACATCACTTCTTCTTGGGAGGAATATCAATCTGGAGAACACCAAGATTATCCCTGAAGTACTCAAACTTCACCCTAGCTAATGGCATAGTCAACACATCAGCTATATGTTCGTTCGTCACAACATACTAGAGCTTCACTGCTCCTCTCTGCACCATATCCCTAATATAGTGATACTTGATCTCGATATGCTTCGACTTGTCATGGAATACTGGATTCTCTAACAACTTTACACAACTCTGGTTGTCATGGTATATACAAGTAGCATCTAACTGGAGATCAAATAAATCAGACAGTAGCTTCCTCAGCCATACTGCCTCACAACTAGCTGAACAGGCTACGACATATTCTACTTTAGTTGAAATTAGTGCCACACCGGATTGTTTCCTACTAAACCACAAGACCACACCTGATCCCATACTGAAGCAACACCTTGAAGTGCTCTTCCTATCGATGGCACTGCCTGCCCAATCTGAATCAACATAAACCTCCAAGTTAATCCTTTGATCAGTCTTATACTTGAGCCCATAATCAACTGTGCCCTTTAGGTACCTCAGAATGTGCTTTGCAGCAGTCAAGTGAACATGTCTCGGATCTGTCAGATATTGGCTCAAGGTGTTCACAACAAAGAAAATATCTAGTCTCATTTTCATCAGATACATCAAGGACCCAATCATCTGACGATACATCATGGCATCAACTGTGTCTGATGAAGCATCACTCAATAGCTTTGGGTTTGATGCCATAGGTGTGGTTAATTCCTTGCAGTCCATCATTCCAAATCTCTTCAGGATCTCTACTAGATACTTCCCTTGTCCAAGGAAGATTCCATCCGTAGTCTTCCACACCTCCATATCTAGAAAATAATGCATCATACCTAAGTCCTTCATTTCAAACTCGGAAGCAAGATTTCTCTTCGTATCAGCAATCAACCCATCCATACCTGTCACAAACAGATAATCTACATGTAGTAGGAGCATCACTGGGTTTCCATCTTCAACCTTGTATTAAAGGTCGGAATCTGCTTTACTCTTGGTAAATCCCAAACTGGATAAAAAGCTGTCAATTTTTCCGTACCATGTCTTGGGTTCCTATTTCAAACCGTACAGGGCTTTCTTCAATTTGCACACATGAGACTCCATGTCATGTGTCTCAAAACCGAGTGGGTTCTCCACATACACTTCCTCTTCCACTACACCATTCAAGAAAGTAGTCTTGACATCCATTTGGTGTATCTTCCATTTCATCATTGTATCTAGAACAAGTACCGATTTGATGCAAGTGTATCTAGCTACATGCGCAAAGGTTTCTTCATAGTCTATTCCTTATTTCTATGAGAAACCACAAGCAACAAATCTTGCTTTATATTTCTCTATGCTACCGTCTGCAGCATGCTTGATCTTGTATATCCATTTGGAAGTTACAACTGACTTCCCTACTGGTCTTGGGACAACATCCAAAAAATAATTCTTCATGATCGATTGATACTCTTCGATCATAGCATCCTTCCATTCTTTTCGTTCTGGCGCTTCTTCATAATTAGAAGGTTCTTTATTAATGAAATCAACACAGTAATGCCACATAACTGGAACAGGATCTGGTCCTCTTTCTTTCTCTAAGATTCTCTTCTGGAACCCCATATCTTTCCGCACCTTCGATAATATCTCGTACCCAAGCAGGTTTCCTCTTGTAAGGATTCTTCTCCTGTGGTGGATCTACAGGTCTTTTTGGTTCTTCAAATTCTCGATCTTCTTCTTGATTTTTTCCATTCATGATTGTATCATGAATTCTAGGAGCTTCTGCTTCTTCAGGTTCTTCAGTAGGTTTCTTTCTGGATTTGATGTAGGTTGAATCTTCGTCAAATGTTACATCCCTGCTGATGTCAATATTCTTGAACCCTAGGAAGTATATTCTGTAAGCCTTTGAGTTTTCAGAGTATCCCACAAATATACCCTTCTTTCCTAAACGATCTAATTTTGTCCTCTTCTCTTTTGGAATGTGTATGTAAACTAGACAATTGAATATTATTATATGGCTAACTTCTGGTTTCTTGTTGGAGAAGACTTCTTCAGGAGTCTTGTTCTCGAGTACTCTGTGTGGAGTATGGTTCTGTACATACACCGATATTCTGGCTGCTTCTTTCCAAATATGCATAGGAAGATCTTGATCATGAAGCATATCTCTTGCAACTTCCATGATAGTTATATTCTTCCTTTCTGCAATCCCATTTTGTTGTGGATTATAAGGGGTGAACAACTCCCTCTTAATCCTTGATTCTTTACATAGATCCTTGAAATCATTCGAAGTGAATTCTCCACCATTGTCTGATAAAAAAGTCTTGATCTTCTTTTCAATGTGGTTCTCGATCAAAGATTTGAATTCCTTGAACTTGCTAAATACTTCATCTTTGTTCTTCATGAAGTAAATCCATGTCTTCCTAGAAAAGTCATCAAGAAAAGAAACATAGTACACATACCCGCTTAGTGAGCTTGATGACATTGTTTCGCATACATCAGAGTGGATGATTTCCAAGATTCCTTTTGTTTTGCTTTCGCTACTTGGAAATGTCTTCTTTGTGTTCTTTCCTTTCACACATCCTTTGAAAAACCCTTCATGTTTTGCTTGAATTTCTGGAATACCTTCAACAACTTTGCTTGCAAGTGGTAGTGCTCTATAATGCACATGTGCAAGCCTTCTATGCCAAAGTTCATTTGGTTCTACTGATTCATGAACCAAAGATTGTTTTGGTTGGCCCTTCAACTTGTATAGACCTCCTTCTTGTTCCCCAATCAGTATTGCATTGTCAAAATTATTTCCCTTTGGTCACATACGAACTTGGCCATCTACAAAAGCAACCCTCATTCCTTTTGCATCCAATGCATATATGGAGAGGAGGTTCTTCTTTAGTCCTGGAACAAATAATGCATTCTTCATCTTCAAATACTTTCCAGAGTCTATTTTATAGGATGATTCACCACTACCTTTTATTGGATACTGGTAGTTGTTACGGAGAGAAATTCCTATGGCTTGGGGTACCACAACAGACAGCTAGACTCCAGAAATCAATCTTTCCCAATATGCAATAGAAATAAACAATATAACACTAAAGGATCGAACCTCGTACCTTATTCCGGACGGTTGTAGTAGATCCCCGTTGAGCTTTCCAATCTTCAGCTTGAATTGTTATAGAACGTCCTCAACAACAAGTAAACAATACAAGCATACTATATTTCATGGTGTTAGATCTATTCTAGCATATATAATCAATAATGTAAAAGCATTTGACATATTCCAATGGAAACCATATTCATTCAAATACACATTACTGGACAGGAAAAGATATTTCTATTAATAAGAATCAGAGATTACAAGTGACAACCTCTGACGGCACGTCTGCGAATCGGAGAAACTGAATCCCCCACTTGGGCCTCCACCACCTCAATCCTCCATCACTTCGATAGCAAGCTTACTAACAAAGGGAAAGCTTGGGAAGAACACAACAGTGCTCCAAGGGACAAAGGGATGCAGACTCAAGCATAAATCTTGGCAACAATGGACTATTGTTTTGTTACTCTCAAAGTTCTCTTATCTCCCCCCCTCTTCAATGTACCAAAGGGTTCCTTATATAGCTTCACAAGGGATAATGAAGGGTCGAATCCGAGCGATCTCAAGGTATATGGAAGGCCAGGAGTCATATGAGTCGGATCCAAGTTAAGGAACGCTCCAAAAGGATTTGGATTATTCATACATCCCGATGTACGTGACTATCCGGGATATATCCGCGTATGTACGCGGTTATCGGGGTAAAAGCCGCGTATATCATCTTTAAAATAGTTTTAGGGATGATCAATGATACATCAAAGGATAAAATGTGGTCCATTGGGTCTAAAGAGTCTGCAGCGGGACAGGGGAAGGCCATACAAAGTGTGATTCACCTAGTGTGGTGAAATCCGCTATAACAGTAGTCATCCCCAAGTTTCACCTTGTGAGGTGACTCATGTTCGGATAGATTCACAAATGATTCTTTGAATCTCGTCATGTGCTTGGAAGCACCATTGTCTATGATCCAATCATTGCTTCCATGTGAAACAATTCCCGTGAGAGTGGATATCAACACATATTCTTCCTCACTTGAAGAATCATCACATTCTTGTCTGATTCTCTTTGTGGAAGGTTCATCATCCTCTGCAACATGAGCATGATGTCTTCTCTTGTTTCCCTTCTTCTTTAAGTCCTTTTGTTATGGAAGAATTTGGATATGTGACCTTTCTCATAACATGTGTAACATCTAATAGTAGACAGATCTCTTCTAGAGTGCCAGATCTTACCTTTGGAGTGATGATGGCTCCTTCTGTTTTTCTTAGAGTGAACTATAAGAGCTTGATCTTCACTTCCCATCTTCTCTTCTTGAGCTGCTATCCGATATTCTTCTTGAGAGAATTCTTCCTATAGTCTGTTGAACTTGGCTAACTTATTTCTGGCACAGATCCCTTGAATGAAAGAGTCCCATGATCTAGGGAGACCATTCAAGGTGGTCATCACAATCTCTGCATTTTCCACTTCTTCATCTACTGCTTCTAGTTGTTCCTTGATCTGAGATACCCTTGTAAAGCAAGAATGAATAGTCTCATCATTTTGGATATTTACATTATTCAATTGGTTTCTCATAGTCATCTTCCTTTTTATGTTCTTCCCTTCAAACAATTTGGTTAGGGCATCAAACATAGATTTATGTGTCTTGAGGGAGGACACCTGTGGTATGAGGTGATCCTTGATGGAATCAACAATGATTCTCTTTTCCATAACCAACTTCTTCTTATGTAAGGCCTTATCCTCATCTCCCTCTGGAACTGGAACCTCCTCATTGATATTGTAGCAGGGATTTCTCCTTCCTATAGGGGTAGGAATGGCTCCCTTCTATCTATAGGACAAAAGGGTAGGTTCCTGCGTGTGAAAATGTTGACAAGAAATCTGAAATAAAATAAAGAAAAGAAAGAAGATAAATGGATGGAAACCCCTCTGTAAACACTGTTAGGGTTTAGCTCCAGCTACCTACAAACAACATGTTAGAAACCAAAATACCTGCAAAACAAGTTAGGCAATAAACCTGCAAATAAAGCATGGATTAGAAAGCAAAGAAATTACTAAGCAAATACATGAAATAGCAAGCTATACTTTATCTTTGGGTGGAATGGGCCACCATACCCTGGCTGGAAGGAAGCACCTCCCCATCTCACTCAACAATGGATGAGGAGCTATGGCTCAATAGGGACAATGGATGGAGGAGAGAGGGATGTGGGTGGCTTGAGAGGAAAAGGTGTCTCAAGGCATCCACGGGAAGCATAATAGTATGTAAGAGAGGTGTTTTGAGAGTGACCCCCTACCCTCCTTTTATAGCTTTTTTAGGGGTTTTAGGGTTTGAAGCCCTTGGTCTGGGCTTTAGCCCCTTTTTGGGGCTTTTAGTCCCTTTCGCACTAACTTTAGCTCCTTTTAGGGTTTTACGCTCCTTTTAGGGGTTTTAGCCCCTTTTTGGAGGCCAAAGCCCCTAGGAGAGTATTTTAGGCTCCTTTTTGGGGTTTTTAATCCCTTTTCTTCATCCTTAAGCATTTTTTAGGGTGTGGGGGTCTAATGGAGGGTCGTGGAGTGGTGTCCTTGGGTGGTGTAGGTCATAGAGAGATTAGTGAGAGATTTTTTAGGTTAATAGATTTCCCCCTGATGTGTGAGGGTAGGAACTCATCATATGCCCAATAGACATCATAGGATTTGCTGTGGTGAGGTGGTGCTTTTGGGGCTGGGGCATGGTGGCTTTTGGTTTTTGTATTAATATGGTTCCCATCAATGGGTGAGATACAAATAATGTGTGACATGTATATGGATGAGGCTGGCATCCCCATGCTCGTGACAATGTCAAAAGAATAATTTGATCTATGCTCTAATATACAAAATCTAATCATATACAACTGATGATACAATACTCGTTACCTCAATGTGAGGTTAAATACAATACTGATCTGGTACATTGGACTCGTGGAATTCTCATGGAATGCTATATCTTCATGACTGATGGTCTACTGGATCTGGAATGATACATAACTGTATGGAATCGGTGATTGAGAGTTAGAGTCTTTGTGGTACAAGTATGCTGCATCAATCATAAATCTATATAGAAGCACTGCTGGGGCTTCTGAACATTGTCTCCAACGCAACCCAGAAATCACAAGGGACATAACCTGTTTTAGGTCCCTCGAGTGGACTCATCAATGTGGTAGAGTCAGGTGACATCCAGGGTCTTCGACCAAGTATTGTGTGGACCAAACCCTGTATGAATCTCAATGGTGCAATGATGTAGTTGGAGTCTAGCATGTGAGAAACAACCCTCTCGAGAGGCAATAAGGACTCCTCTCAAGTGGTCCAAGGAACTCATCAATGAGATTAATGAAACAAGGATATAGGGACCTCTGGGTCTATCCTTTGGAATATATGTGTTGTCGTGGACAGAGGGAGACCTGCCCCTAGTCAAGGCAATGATGTTTCCTTGACCAGGAGCATGAGGGAGATAACCGAAAGGTGTGAGACAATCTACAAACTGACCCATTGAATGGGGGGGGAGGGGGAGGGAAATAATTGAATAGGGGTAGGGGGAGTGTGGTGGACTCAAAATTCCTTTGTTCAGAGTATGAAGGTAGGGCAGACTAGGAAGCAAATGAAACTTGACTCATGGGAATGGGATCATAACTGTAATATCAGGAATGTCACTGCAGATGGGAAATGCTTGGAGGAGGTAGACACTTTTGAAATTGATGGGATCCAAGGAAGACTCATTGCAGAGTACTCTAAACAAAGGCAACCCAATGTGGGAATGCTGCCAAACTGTTTTATATGGGGTGGTTTCTAGGGACACCATTATGGTACGATCTTGTCGATTTCTGGTGAGCCTGAGAAGGTAAATGCTCGATGGTGCTTTCAATTTTAGAGAGTCTGAAAGCACGAAGAAGACTCCAGTTGGGGCTCTTTTTCATTGGTAGTATCCTGTGCCTGAAAAAGGATAAAAGTATACATAGGAGAGCTCGCTCATCTTGTAAGGGATGAGAGACTTCTTTACCATTGGTAGTCCAATCAGGCTGAAAAAGGTTAAACCTATACTAACTAGACGGTCATTCAGATACGTTTACAAGCATGAACGAAACCAAGTTTGCTCAAAAATCTTTTCTTGATGAGAAGGCCGAAAAAGAGCTTAACGACAACCCATGGTGAGTTTTTTCGTAAAGTGTGGCCCCTCTGCCCAAGAAAGCATAAAAGTATGCAGAGGGGAATGATCTTGGCTTGAATGTGCCAAGGAGGTCCTTTTTAATTGATGGTCTACATGGTTCACAAAAGGATGTAAACGAGACGATGTAGATGCCCTTTCCTAAACTTTAGCGAGTGGGAAAGGAAGCAGCTGCGCATGGCTATCTTTTCATTGTTTTAATGAGTCCGAAAATACCTTAAACAAAACTCCAGTGTGGTCAACATATTGCGGTGGCATAGGCAGTGCCCCATGTTGGGACGATGGACAGAAGTCCAAAGGTGATCCATGCAATATGGATGGAGTAGAAGGCTCTCAAACATACCAATACATGCGTGGGATAGATCGTAGCAGAGGCTCATGAGTCGGTGCAGCAGAGGGATGCAAACCGAGGTGGCTCTTGGACAGAGGTTAGGAGAGAATGTGTGTGTGTTGCGGTGGATGGAATTGACTACATGTGATGTGAGTGCAAGGTCGGGGGCAGTTCTATGCGAAATACATGCAAGAGAAATAAATCGTTTTGTGGACAATGGTCCAGAGGTCCGCGTAAGGTGCGGTGGATGGAGAAGACAACTATGTGTTAAAATACAAAACAAAACTAAAAATGGCATCCCTTTTCGAGTGGTGGCCCGAAAACTTGCATTAGTAGCGGTAGGCATGAGAGATACAAGTACAAATCTGTAGACACTTGCATTGTGATGTTGTGGCTTGTAAATCGAGGTGACTTTCAGGAGGCGGTCCCGAAATTTGTTTGTTAAACATGAGATGATGGTCTCATAAGAAGATGTAAATTTGAGCCTAGAGGTGTGAGAGGCATCTCAAACCGGTTCCGGGTGGCTTTGGATTAGAAACTGATGGTGCTGCCCCTGACTTGTGCTAAAAAATGTTGAAAAACAAGAAAGGGAAAAAACTACACTATAAGGGACTCATAGTGGTTATATTAGGCATAGACTCTCTTGAGGTGGAGCCTGTTGCATAGCTTTTTCAAGAGTCGATCGTCTAAGTTAGCGAAGAGGTATGCCCCCTTGCTAAGATGAAGGTCATTGGCAAGGTAGGATGATGGAATCTAGTCTTTTATGTGAAGAACCAGTTCCACACTATGGTTTAAAGGGAATGGGGTAAAACTGAAGGTGGTCTTACATATATCTCCTTCATCATGTAAGTGGTGCTGAGATAGATCAGGTGGATCTTCCACAGCCAACGAGAAAGAAGGGAAACTGGTGCTAGAGATCATGTAAATGGTATTGGTTGTGGATTTTGTGGCCTTTCCCCCAGTCTTTGCTCGAGGAAGAGGGGCAGACCTGGAGACAGGAGGAGTCTTTGATGGACCTGGAGGTAGGTGCAACATCATCTCAATTGGATGGACATGAGTCAACAAATCCCGAGGCCTTAGAGGTACGGTAGGTGGTTCAAGGTACCACACAGGATCTCCTAGTGTGAAATCCTATAGATTGTAGGTTGCCAAGACAGACTTACTAATGATCCCAGATGGTAGGAAAAGGAAAGGGAAAAGGAAAAGGAAAAGGAAAATGTTGACCGGGAATGAACCCCATTGTTTCCTTGGTAATTGAGGTTGAGGTTGCAACTAAGGTTGCCGCTGTGGCTGGGGAAACAATAGAAGAGAGAGGTCTAATAGACCGTCAATGATGGTGGAGACAAGAGGGTCTGTAGAACTGGACATCATGTAAATGGACATGGTGTCCGAAGAAGGAGGTGGGGGGTGAACTTCTTCGATCAAGGTGATCTCAGATTCAAGGGAATGTTGACGGATGTCAGCTAAAGTGATTCGAAACTCTGACAAGTCTTGACAGTGGTGAAAATAGTGTCCATACAGTCTGTAAAGAGCGTAAGCATGGTTTGTTCTCAATGCCTTGTTTCTCACTATTGGCGCGGTTGGAAGTTCAACCATGGGGATGTTTTTGTTTATATCCATGGCATCCAAATGTGCACGGATCATGGGGATTTTAGGGCAATTCTGAGTTGGATGGCCTTGTTTCTCGCAGGAGGTGCAAGGTGGAACTTGTCGTGGCTCTGCGGTGGCTTTGGTATTCTTTCCCTAGCCTTTTTCGGGTGTGGTGGTGTGGGTGTGGGTGCAATGGTTGGCTTTTGAGGACTGGGTGGAGGGTGAGACTCAACCGCGATGGGTTGCTCTGGGATTAAAACAACTCGGGGCATTATTGGTTGAGCTGGTGGATCAAGATACCATACCAGAATTCCCAATGTAAGGTTGGGTAGGCTTAAGGTGGCCATTACTGGATTGCTCATGACACCAGGTGGGGGAAAGAGGAAGGGAATTGTATGGACAGGAGATGAGCCTAGATAACTCCTTGCTGGTTGCATGTGGGGATGTGGTTGTGGTTGCAGCTGTGCGTAATGCTGCTGCTGTAGGTGATGTTGCAGCTGCTATTGGTGTTGCGGATGTGGACAATGTTTTAGTTATGGTTGGGGCTATGGCTATGGTTGTTGTTTAGGTGCAGCGGAGCTGCATGAGACCATGCACAAGTCTGTAGTTTCATTTTGTGTCAGTGGTGGTGACACTAATGGGAAAGGAGCCATCATGGTGGTATCGGCAAATAACCCAGGGCCGACATTCAACAATGGGGAGGATGGTGTGTTTTCAACCATGGTGTTGATTGCAAGGATGACATTGGCGTGTGTGGTCATCCCTTGTGGCTCAATGGTGGTGATGGTAGGGATAACATTGGCGGGTGCCATTAACCCTTGCAGNTTGATCAACCATCACAATATTCCCTTCATGGGGGAACATCATGAGACTAAAGACAGTTGACGCGACCACTCTCATGGCATACATATAACTTCTTCCAAGGAGAAGGTTATAGTCTAGTTGAGTGTTGATGACCTCTATCTTGATCAGCACCGTATTCCTAGCTAATGTGATGGGGACATCGAGGAGGATTCCTTGGGCTTTAGTGGGATGTCCATCATAAGCCCGCAAATTTATGGAGGATGGTTGCAGAATTGGGGATCCCAGTTTCTGCCAGACTAGGGTAGACATAACGCATGTGGATGCCCCCTCATCCACTATCGGTGCATGACCAAATTCTGGATGGACACCTAGATTTGAAAGGCGATGATTGATGGCATGCATGGTTCTCTGTTATCTATGTCGAATGTGATCAACTTGGAATCAGAGGGGTCTACTGCCCCAAGGGCGGCTAGTAAAGATTTCCCTTGCGTTGGTCATGTTTTAAGTACCTCAAGAGCAGACATGGCATTCGATGTTTGGGCTGAATCATCCACGATGCTGTAGCTAACAACAGCTCTAGTTGTGGCATTATTGGAAATTCTGTGTATGGGGGGGCACAGGAATGGGGGTAACTGAAGGGGTACATTGACTGATTTGGACGTGGATGCTGCTGACGTGTTAGCAGGTTCAGTGGTGGTTTTGTACTGATTTCGTCTAGTTTGTAAGTTGACCTCTTCAGTTGTCATAGCTAGCAGGTGGTGAGCACCTATTTTGGCTGTGGCAGGTGCCCCCGGAGAGTTGGGATTGGTGTGGGGAGGGGGTGTGGTTGCCACCAACCCTTGGACTAGTAGCGGGTTTTAAAGCACCATAGGAGGAGGTCCTTGTGGTGTTGGGTTGGTTTGGGCTTGGTTTGTCGCATTGGCGGCTTACTGGACCTTGTTCTGAATGGCCTACTTAGCTCGACCAATGAGGGGACACTCAAATGTGTAGTTCCCATAGACTTCATAGAGTGTGCATGGTTGGTTTGTGCGCAATGGCACATTGTGTCTTGGTGCATTTTGTCATGGGGGGTTTTGGGCGGGTCGATTCGCTGCAGCATTTTTGGGAGGATTTGGTTGTTGACCGCCTCCCTGTTATTAGTTGTTGCCTTGGTTCTAGGGTCGATTATTTCTAGCTTTCCCTTGTTGATTGTTGGGGGCAGGCTGGTTGGGATGGTTTTGTTTTGCGAACACTTGTCCCAACGGAGCGGGCGAGGGCTTGAACTACTTGCACTAGTGGTGCATAGTATATTTGAGTGGGAGGCAGTGCCACAAATCTAGGCATTTTCCCTGCATACTGTTATGTAGGCCAAGCCATGGCCTAAGCCTGCTGTGGTGGCATAGGTTGTGTGTAGGAAGTTGTTACTCTAGACTGGGACATCATTCTAGCGTAGTCTGAAGCTTGGTTTTGGTAAGGAACATTAGCAGTGTTGCTTGGTTGTGATGGAACTACAGGTGGTGTCAGTTGGTGTTGTGGCTATTGGGAGACTGATCCTATGATGCCATCTGCTACATGGGATTCCCCTGGTGCCTTGCAGTATGAGGTGCCTGTGGGGGAAGCATCTGGGATGACAGTATACAGGTATCTAGACTGAGTGTAGATCAGGTCAAACTATTGGGATTTTAATATGGCCTCTTCTTCGGATTGAGGACGTTCGGATGCGACGTCCTTTGCTATGGATGGGAGCAAGGTATTGAGGAACCAATCCAAGAAAATATTATCGTCAAGTTGGATTTTACATAAGCTATGGCATCGTCGCCACTCATGGATGTGGTTATTTATATGAGTGGTGGTGTTCTAATGGAAAGATAGCAAGATCTCTAGCCCCTCATCATATCTGACATAGACTTGGAAATACTGTAGGAATATGAAAGCTAGGGAGTTGAAATTAGGGTACTTGGCTTGTGGCAGCTCAATGTACCATTTGGTCGCAGTACCTATAAGGGTGCATTGGAATAGCCTCAGTCTGATGGAATCATCTATGATGTTGTTTGACGAGCACCATAGATGGAATGTCATTATGTGGTTTTGGGGACATTCCCCTTCTTTGCCTTTAAACTTGGGAATGTCTAATGGCAGCTTGGTTGGCATGGGTGACCAAAAAGCTTGGTGGAATATGGGGTCGTTTGTTAATAGTGCCAAATCAGGCAAGTTAAGATGAGCAATGAAAGGTAGGTTTGACCCCAGGTTGATGCGGGATGGAGCTATGATGGTGGTGGGATTCGCAGGTGCATAATGCATCTGCACAGCTGGGGGTACTTGCGGTGGCCCCATTTTGGATGGGCCAATTCCCCCAAATGTTGTAGGGAGGACAGTATGGGTGGCAGGGACATTTACCCCATGTATGATAGTAGGGGAAACATAAGTGGAAGGTCCACTTCCCCCCTGTGTGGCAGGAGGGGCAGTGTATGTGGAAGGGCCGTTGCCCCCCTGCGTTGCAGATGGGCTAGCTTGGCTTGTCACTAGTGGTGGCAGTTGATTGATGACAGTTTGCATGACTATGCTTGGGCCACCTACAGGGTTATTGGTGATAGGTTGTGGTGTGGACGTGGGTCCACTAGCTATGGCTATGCCAGAAAATGGATCTGGATTTGCACCAGCTATATGGCTTGATGGTGCAGTATGGAGGTCTGGTTTAGATTGGTATGGGTCTGAATCTGAATCAGAGGCTATGTGGCCTTCTAATGGTATGGGAGATCATTGAGAATGGTTTTGACGGTGTCTATTTAATGTCTTGGATGGTGGTGGTTCACCTCTTAGGCATGAGGAAGAGCGTGGGGGATCAATTTTGTTAGATGTTTATCAAACTGATGGGAATGATGTTTGGACCCTAGTTTCAATGGATTCCTATTGGCTGTAGGTGGTCACTCGACCACCAAGACTGCCAAAAGACAGCTCTTGGCTTTTTCCTCATGGGCGTTTCTACTCAATCGGTGGGGGTCGTTGCCCGTTTCACTTAGCAATTCCTCTCAGTGGCCAGCTACTTTGGGGTTCTTGTGGTACTCCTCACAATGACTTTCTGGGAAGAGCCCAAGTACTTCCCACAGTTGAAGCAATAAGGGACTTATGTCCTCAAAGACTGCAGATTTTTTGAACTTAATGTAAATTGATAAATTTTAAGGCTCTCTCAGCATCATGAACTGAGTTGGGTTGATTACTTGGTAAGGTGTATTTGTTTTTATATATTTTTGGTATTTGGTAGCTACAAATGGTTTATGAATTCATCATATTGTGGTAGAGTTCATGTCATTGTGGATGCAAGCATTGAGTAATCAGAAGTTTGTAAACAGATACATTTTTAACCCTGAATGTTGATGGCCTAACTAGATGACTACCTTACACTGATATTCCTCTTTAACCAAGATAAGGTATTGGGCTCTCAACACAATGGGACTAAGCCCATCCGTAAATCCACAGGTCACCTCCCAGATGCACGGTTGGTCAACAGGGAGGACTCTTAGTGCCATGAGAAGCCCTCCGTCTCTACCCCCTCTACCTTCCAGGTCATTTGGTTTTAATGGTTTTAGAACAATATTCAATGAAGGGCCTAGGAATATATGAGCTTTCCCTTCATCATATCCCAAAATACCCCAGAGGGTGATGACTGGGTAGAGGAGGAAGGGTAAGTAATATTGTTAATTTTATTGTCAATTTTAGTTAAACTACATTCATTAACCCATTGAGTATTTAACTTACACTTTGTTATGTAAATGAAATTGCAATAAAATGAAATAGAAATAGAAATTAAATGGTTCAAATGGATAGAGGCGGCTAAGTTGCATTGACAGTCCCAATAAAAGCAAACAATGAAGCCCAAAAATGGGTCACGCACCTCTAAAAGTCCTGTTTTTGCGAAGTGGATTCTAATCAAAACGTGAGGAAGTAACTCAAACGATTGAAAACCCACTTCGGAAATGGGCCCTTTTACCCCTACACATGAGCATATTTGCAAATGGCTCAAATTTTTGGGCATAAAATGAGCCCGAACATAGGTGAATGTTCAGAAATTTGGTTCGGTTGTTTTTGCACAGTTGAGTGATTTGCAAATCATAGAATGGCCAACAGTAACTGGTAGTGTGGCCAACTTGGATTGGATTGGCCTTGAGGAGGCTCAAAAATAATTCAAAATGTAAATAAACAGTAATCTAAGCTACATTTAACAGAAAAATTAACGTAGGGAAAAAAACTGAACAAGAAACTAAAACTTTGAAAACTAACCCAGGGATCATGTGGGATCGACCTGGTATGGTTGCTAGTTCTGTAGCAGGGATTTATCCTTGATACAGGGGAAGGAATGGCTCCCTTCTATCTATAAGATATAAGGGTAGGTTCCTACGTGTGAAAATGTTGAAAAGAAAGCAGAAATAAAATAAAGAACAAAAAGAAGAGAAATCGTTGGAAACCCCTCTGCAAACACTGTTAGGGTTTAGATCCAACTACCTGCAAACAATATGTTAGAAACTGAAATACCTACAAAACAAGTTAGACAATAAACCTGCAAATAAACCATGGATTATAAAGCAAAGAAATTACTAAGCAAATACAGAAAATAACAAGCTATACCTTCTCTTTGGGTGGAATGGGCCACCATGCCTTGGCTGGAAGGAAGCACCTCCCTATCTCACTCAACAATGGATGAGGAGCTATAGATCAATGGGGAGAATGGATGGAGGAGATAAGGATGTGGGTGTCTTGAGAGGCAAAGGTGTCTCAAGGAATCCACAAGAAGCATAACAGTATGCAAGAGAGGTGTTTTGAGAGTGACCCCCCACCCTCCTTTTATAGATTTTTTAGGGGTTTTAGGGTTGTAAGCCCTTGGTCCAGGATTTAGCCCCTTTTGCCCTAAATTTAACTCCTTCTAGGGTTTTAGGCTCCTTCAAGGGGTTTTATCCCCTTTTTGGAGGCCTTAGCCCCTAGGAGAGTATTTTAGGCTCCTTTTTGGGGTTTTTAAGCCCTTTTCTTCATACTTAAGCATTTTTTAGGGTGTGGGGGTCTAATGGAGGGTCGCGGAGTGGTGTCCTTGGGTGGTGTAGGTCATAGAGAGCTTAGTGAGGGATTTTTTGGGTTAACAGATATAGGAGTCCAACTCATTTTCTTCCAGAACCAGGGAGATCCTATACTTCCACGCTCGAAAGTTGTCAGCTCCCTCAAGCTTTTCATCAAGCTTGGTATGATGAGACATTTTAACTAAGAACCTCAAATGGAAATGCAAAATATTTATATCTTACCAGGTCAAGATGTTGGATCTAAATTTGGAGCTGAAATCTTGTAGTGCTGGTTCAATAGAAAATTAGGGTTTTGCTTTTCCGGAGTTCTGTCCAACCAAATGCTTTGAATTTGATCCCTAACTTTTATTTTTGGGAGGAGATCAATCCAAGCCTGGGATCACTGAAAAATTCCTCTTCTATGAAAAGCCCTAATTTCTGGCAGTAGTGTCGGGTCCAAAACTGAAAAACCTCATAATTGGATTTTGCTTCGACAGAAAGATGCGCCCTAAGGAGGAGAGTTAATCCAACCTTCTTTAGCTGAGAATATTTGGAGGAAGATCAAATAAGTAGGAATCCCTAGTTCCCGCAGCTGCATAGTGTCTTCTTCTCAGATTAGCTCTGATACCATGTTAGAATTTCATCATTAAGCTAGCAATACATTAGGATCTTTAGCTGAGAGAATAACAAGCACATCAATCAATCACAAGACACAATGAACATAGTGTTTATCCTTGGGGAAACCATAAATGGTGAAAACCCCGCAACTTTCTCAGAGATAGAATCAGCACCAAAAGTAGAACCCAAAACAGTAAGTGATCTCCCGACAGCAGTAACCTTCTTTCTATCTAGCCCTGGTGTCTTCTCCTTCCTCAATTATGTGCTACACTTGAGTGTGTATAAGATGTGTGATAAATAGAGAGCCCAGCTCTCTATTTATACTAATTCTTGAGTTGACTAAACCCTAATAGGGCTGACCTCACTAGGAGAGTCTAATAACCCTAGTGCCCCGGAACTGAGGGGACTTTAACCCTTAGCCAATATGAGGGTTACCCACAATGACTTGACATGACTTGTTTACATTATAGAACTTCTTGATAGGACCATCAGGGAATGACATAACTCAAGTACATCCCAGAATAAAAATCAGGTTACAATATATAAGAAATATAAGTGAAATACATTCCAAAGTTACATATACATCAACACATTACAGATATTAATATCCAATAAAGGATGTTTTGGAATATGGAGAAATATAAAATATTTATAATATTATAGGGAGGAAGGAGGATTATGTAAATTCTACAGCTGATGGAGAGATTCACTAGCGCAATATTTGTTTATTTGATACTAATTCAGAATAAGTGATGGAGATATGGAATAACAAATTGTATGAAGTATCAAGTTGAATAGAACTATGCAATCCTCCGCATTTTTATGGGACAAGAGTGGTGGAAGAGTTTATAAAGAAAATGGAAGAAAAAGTTCCAGAGCCTGTGAGGATTCAAAGAATGGACATATTGTTAGAATAGAATCATAAATGTTGGTGGTACGAAAATATATAGAATATAGATTGTTGGGAGAAGATAGTGCAGGATATTTGTATTGGATTTATGCTTGTAGTTGAAAACTAATTGTGAAATATGTACAAAGTAACTCATGTTTCGAAAGAACATTTGTGGTTTTGTGAGAAGGGGTGGATGAAGAGAAATGTCCTTGTAGAGGAGTGGGTTCATCAGTTCATTCATACATTGGATACATTAACAAGGATTTGGTATGTTTAGGAAGAAATAATGAGACATGTGATTGATTGGAAAGAGAGGGGGAACTAATTTGATGATGCTTTTAGTTTTTCATTAAGTAACGCAGGGTTGAAGGATATCTTGTGCAGGATCAAAAGTTTGATTAATTCATAAAAATCCCTTGAAATTTAAAGAAAAGTAGTTTGCAAGACATACAAAAAGATAGTATAGTTGAACCAACTAGTTCATTGTTGTCAGATCGTTGAAGAAGGACCTGAAGAAGAGGAATATGCTAAGAAGATTAGAATTCACGAAATTGAAGGTGAACACACAATACATGATATGGGTGTGAGTTATATTGCAGCATAATATTTTCATCCACTCAAAACAAATATGTACAACCTTGGTATAGAAGAACATCCAAAGATGGTTTTCATTGGAGACTATGGGGTCTAGGAGACAAGAAAAAAGGTGGTGAACCTTTTGGAGGAGTATGCAGATATATTTCCTAGAATCTTTTCTGAAATGAAGGGAATTGCGGGAGCTTTAGTGGAGATGAAATTCAGTTAAAACATGACAAAAATCCCGCAAATAGGAATCCTTATAGGTTGAATCCCAAATATAAAGAAAAGGTGGACCAAGAATTGGGTATAATGCTAGATGAAGGGACCATAGTTTGAATGGAAGAATCTGATTAGGTTAGTCCCATGGTGGTTCATGATAAACACAATGGAGGGATAACATTTTTGTGGACTTAAGGGATTTGAATGCAACATGTATACATGATCCCTTCCTTAAAATATTCATGGATGAAGTATTAGAAAATGTTGGAGGAAGAGAGGCATATTCATTTACTTATGTATCTTTGAGATATTATCAGGTGAACATTGCATAAGCAGAAAACACTAAAACTATGTTTGCAACTTATGTTGGATTCATTTGCATACAAGATGATGCCTTTTGGATTGAAAAATGCTCATGTGGTATTTTCTAGAATTGTAGTTACAACATTTAAGGAGTTCATGCATAATTTTTTAGAAGTGTTGATTATTAGACAATATTTAGTATGTTAAGAGACTATGCTCGTGTATTAAGGTTGATGTTGGACAAATGTACGCAAGTGCATATTTCCTTAAAATTAATAAAGTGCGTTTTTTGTACACCTGTTGGAGTCTTGTTAGGTTATGTAGTATGTAAGGAGGTATTATTGGTTGATATATTTAATATTGATGTGATAGTAAATTTGTCATCTCCCACATCAGTAAAGACATTGCATGCAACATTTGGTCACATAGGATATTATAGAAAATTAATAAGGAATTATGCAAAGCTTATTGTTCCGTTAGACACAACGTAGAAGAAATAAAGTGAGTAAAAATGAAATTCAAAATGTTAGGATGCATTTGTTACATTGAAAGAAAATATGGTTACAACACCGGTTCTTATTTTCCTAGATTGGTTGAAGACATTCCATGTGCATGTGGATTCTTCTTCAATAGCACTGGGAATTGTAATCACATAGCATGGTGAGGAAGTATTGATCACCCCATTTCATTTGCAAGTAGAAATTTGTTATATGTAGAGAAGAATTATATGACTTTAGAATTATAAGGCTTAGCGATGGTGTATGTTCTATAGAAATTAAAGCAGTCATTAGAGGAAATTTCAACTCAAAATGGGCCTCCTAAAATGGATTAATAAAATAATAGTTAAAATAATAAAATAATATTTATTAATTTTGGAGGAAGAAAAGAAAAAAACTACTTTTTTGTTTGTATTTTTGACATATCTCCATGTGTTTTTACTCAAATTTTGATCGGGAGAGCTCGTTGGATGCGGAATTAAATTCCACATCCAACAAGTACCCACTCAACATACTTTTGATGGACCCCGCTACCCCAAAAACAAGAAATACCTGAAAAAATGAAATGATGATGTCATCATTCCATTTTTTAAGGTATTTCTTGTTTTTGGGGTAGCAGGGTCCATCAAAAGTATGCCAAGTCCGTACTCGTTGGATGCGGAATTTAATTATGCATCCAACGAGCTCTCTCGATCGAAATTTGAGTAAAAACACAGGGATATATGTCAAAAATACAAACAAAAAAAAGTAGTTTTTTTTATGATACCTATCCCCAAATTTATATTAAAAAACTGTTTAAGACCTATACGGTATTTCAAATTTAAAGAAATTTCATTAGCTAACACATGATGACATGGAATTTGAATAAAATTTAAAAGGCCCATTTTGAGTTGAAATTTCTTCTAATGACTTGTTGGGAATTTTTTTCATATTGATCATTTGCTTTAAAATAATTAGTTAATAAGGCAGTGTTGGGGGGAATAATTTGTCGATGGTTATCAATATTTTAGGCGCTTGATTTTGAAGTGTTGGTTAAGATAGGAAAGAATAATGTGGGACTGGATCACTTCTCAAAGGCGAAATCCGATGAAGTTGAGGGAAGCATTGATGATCAATTTCTTGATGCACAGTTGATTTGAGTGGATGTAGCACCTGAATAATTTACAATGATCACACCATTTCTAGTGACAAGTAAAGCATTAGCGGATTATACAAAGACTCAATGAAGGAAGCTGGTGACAAGGAGCATGTACTATCAATTGATTGTTGGTTAGTTGTATAAAATAGGAGCTAATGGGATATTTCACAAGTGTTTAATGGAGCACGAGCTCGAGGCAATGTTATATGAAGCACACAAGGGCATAGAAGGTGGAAAAAACTCAAGAAAAACTACTACAAGAAAAGTAATGGATGTAGGGTTCTTTTGGCTACTATTATTTCAAGAAGCAAAGGAATATTTCAAACACTGTTATGTGTACGAGTCGGTAGGGAAGCCATCAACTTGGGATGAATTGTTATTGTTTCTAGTTACTATGCTAGAACCATTTGAGAAGTGGCTGATTGATTTTGTGGGGTACATTAGTCCACCAACAAAGAGATCAGATTCTAGGTATATAATTACATTCATTAAGTATTTGAAATGTTGGGTATAAGCAACGCTAGTGAAGGGTTGTGCAACAAGGACTGTCGCGTGATTTATTTTTGAGAATATTGTTACAAGATTTGGTTGTCCCAAGGTATTGAAAAGTGACTAAGGATATCACTTTATAAATGAAACTATTAGGGATTTGACATAAGAATTAATTTTATATCACCCTAAATCAAATGGAATAGTGGAATATTTCAATAAAGTGTTGGAGCATGCATTAACAAAGGTATGAACATAGAGCGAGATTATTGGTATAAAAGGATTCCAACAATGTTGTGGGATTATTGTACGAATTATAAAAGGTTGACTATATTCACACATTTTTTATTGGTTTATGATAAGGAAGCATTGATTCCTATAGAATATGGTGTACTTAGATTGTGCATTACAATGGATACAAGAATGATTGATGACGAATAATTATGGAACATGTTGAATGAACTGATGGAGTTGGAGAAGATATAATACTTATAGGGTTTTGTCAATAAGTGGAGAAATGTAGGAAGAAAGCTTGGCATGATCAAAACATAAGAAAGAGGGAATTTGAACATAGATCACTAGTACTGTTGTACTATAGTAGATAATTTAGACATTATGGGAAGCCATGAATGAGATGGATGGGACCGTTTCAATTACAAATATCATAGAAGAAGGCACAAATAAGTTACAAACATTATAGGGTGATCCATTAAAGGGTATGGTAAATGGTATTAAAATTAAAGCATATCATGGCCCATAGGGGTCAGAATAATGATAGCTATGTGATTATTTGTAATGATGTACACAGTATATTGAGTAGATTTCAATGGTAGTAAGGGAGAAGTACACATTTTATTTGTATTTATGGATGATAATGCCAGTTAGTTTAAACGTGCCGTGGAAGTACTTAAATTTTAATTTTGAATAAAGTAAGTATAATTCCTAGTGGTTTGTGGAATATATGGAAATAATTGTAATCATGGAAGAAAATTGGAATGCAGACAATTCATGTAATGATTACTAGATTGGAAGGATATATTGTGTACATAAAATTAGAATGGGAATATTGAATCAGCCATGTCAAGAGTTATGACATAGGAAAGACACATTGATGATATTGAAGGAAATAAATTCATTGGACAGTCTATTTAAAGCAAGCAAAGTGTAAAGGCGATTGATTCAGTTATGTTGAAGGTTTGTGTAGTAGTGAGGAAGGTGGTATAAAAGAGATCATAGTTGTAGTTGCATGGATTTGAAGTATTGATGAAAGTTGCAGTGTTGCAAAAAGATAAGCTATAATTTTAACATCTATAGTACCCAAATATTGGGCCAAGGTGAAGGAAGTTAAAGAATCTAAGATACCTATTATAGAAATTGATACCAAGGTGGATATTATGGAAGCACGACTAGGGAAGGTACCCTCTATGAATTTTCTTGATTTTAATTTGCATGATGATGATATTTTTTTGAGATTGCAATTTTCAAATTATGCTGATATGATTTTGGGACATGATGGTATTGATCGAGTTATCCCTAAGGTGCGAGCACGAGATATTTTTGAGTCAGGTATTAGATGTTTTCTAGATGTTTTTCATTTTAAGAGAGGCCCTAGTATTGCACGTTGTATTAATTTCTTATTGAGTAAATGTAGGGAATATGTCTATGGTTGGACAAACCATACACTATGGATGTTGATGTCATCCTCAAGGTATCTGGTTTACCATAGAAAGGAGAATATCTCATGTAAGCTATAAAAACATGTGATATGAAGGATGAGGAAGTGTATAAGAAATATGGAACACATAGAGGAACACAAGAAGCAATTATTTCAATTATCACCAATATGAAGGTTCAATTTAGCACCCATATGTTAGTTTTTTATCATTTAAGCAATATGATCTTAGGATATTAACTGAGAGAATAAAAAGCATAGAAATCAATCATAAGAGACAATGAACACAAATATTTTCCTCAGGGAAACCATAAAGGATAAAACCCCACAACTTCCTCAGAGATAGAATGAGAACCAAAAGTAAAACCCAAAGGTACAAAGATGATCTCCAACAACTAATCTCTCTCTCTCTCACTCATGTGCTACAACTGAGTGTGAGTGTGTGTGTTCTAAATAGAGAGGCTCACTCTCTATTTATACTAGTTTCTGAATTGACATTAACTCACTAGGGCCGACTTCTCTAGGAGATTCTAATAACCCTAGTGCCCCACAAATGCAGGGACTTTTCCCCCTAATCAATAAGGAGGGTTACCTTCTATGACTTTACATGACTTGAGTACATTACCGATTCTCCTGATAGGAGCATCGGGGTATGAATTTACATGACTTTATTATATTACTAATTCTCTCGGTAGGAACATCATGGTACAATAAATAAGTGAATACATTATGAAGTTACAAACACATCAAAAATCCCTCTTAACTAGGAATGTATTCTCTCAACATAATTCATTAGCACAAGTCTCCATCACTCGATCATCATCACTGGATCATTATTAAGTCTGGATCATCATCAAGTCTAGCTCATCAATGTTTCATCATCATCAAGGCTAGATTATCTGGATCATCATGAATTATGGATCATCATTTTTTCATTATCATCAAGGATGGATCATCTGGATCATCATCATCACTGCTTCCTCTATCTCAAAAAAATGGTGCTATCTCTCAATTCTACTCGCCAGAGGAAGTTCTACAGAGCCATCCCTTTTTCATGCTAGTTGTAGGCCTATCCTCCATGTAGGTATTCATCTTCTTCAGCACTTATATCTGACCATGGAAGGAACACATCCAAGAACCATGTCAGAAATTCCCTCCCAGTACTTACATCTTACCATGCGAGGAACACATCCACCACCATGTCAGAAAGGCATGCCCAACACTCACATCTTACCATGGGAGGAACACACCCACCACCATGTTAGAAAGGCCCAGCACTCACATCTTACCATGGGAGGCCTAGCCTACCACCATGTTAGAATGGTCGAGCACTTACATCTGACCATGGAAGGAACACATCCAAGAACCATGTTGGAAAGGCTCAACACTTATATCCCACAATGGGAGGAACACATCCAAGAACAATGTAGGAAAGGCTCAACACTTATACTTGACCATGGGAGGAACACATCCAAGAACCATGTTAGAAAGGCTCGGCACTTATATCTGACCATGGGAGGAACACATCCAAGAACCATGTCAGACAGGCTCAACACTTATATCTATCCATGTGGGAAACACACACTGCATCCATGCTATAAAGTCTTAGCACTTATATCTAGCCATATGGGGAACACATCCTGCATCCATGCTATAAAGGCTCAACACTTCTATTCGACCATGAAAGGAACTAATCCTACCATGTCAGAAAGGCTCTGCACTTATATCTACCCATAGAAGGAACAAATCCTACCATGTCAAAAAGGCTCTGCACTTACATTATCCCATGGAAGGAACCCATCCTACCATGTCAGAAAGGATCTCAGACTTATCACTTCCCCTTGGAAGGAACCTCGATCTGGAGAACACCAAGATTCTCCCTAGAGTACTCAAACTTCACTCTTGCTAATGGCTTGGTCAACAAATCATCTATTTGCTCGTTCATCACAACATATAGGAGCTTCACTGCTCCTCTCTACACCATATCCCTAATATAGTGATATTTGATCTCGATATGCTTCAACTTGTCATGGAACACCGGGTTCTCAGATAACTTCACACAACTCTGGTTGTCACAATATATACAAGTAGCATCCAACTGGAAATCAAACAAATTAGATAGTAGCTTCCTCAGCCACACTGCCTCACAACTAGTCGAACAAGTTGCAACATACTCTACTTCGGCTGTACTCAGTACCACACATGATTGCTTCCTGCTAAACCAAGAGATCACACTTGATCCCTTGTTGAAGCCGCACCCCGAAGTGCTCTTCCTATCAATGGCACTTCCTACCCAATGTGAATCAACTTAACCTTCTAGGTTAATCTTCTGATTCGTCTCATACTTGAGCCCATAATCAACTAGACCCTTCAGGTACCTCAGAATGTGCTTTGTAGCAATTAATTGAACATGTCTCAAATCTGTCAAGAACTAGCTCAATGTGTTCAGAACAAAGCAAATATATGGTCTTGTGTTCATCAAGTACATCAAGGACCCAATAATATGACGATACATTATAGCATCAATCGACTCGGATGAAGCATCACTCAACAGCTTCAGGATCAATGCCATAGGTTTGGTCATGGACTTGCGGTCCATCATCCTGAACCTCTTCAAGATCTCTACTGCATACTTCCCTTATCCCAAGGATATTCCATCTGCATTCTGCCACACCTCCATGCCTAGAAAGTAATGCATCATACCCAAGTACTTAAGCTCGAATCCAGCAACAAGATTTCTCTTCATGTCGGCAATTAACCCATCCTCACCTATTACAAATAGGTCATCTACATATAGTAAGAGTATCACTGGGTTCCCTTCCTCAACCTTGTAGTAAAGGTTGGAATTTTCTTTTCTCTTAGTAAATCCCAAACTAGTCAGGAAGCTGTCAATTCTGTCGTGCCATGTCCAAGTTCCTGTTTTAAACCATATAGGGCCTTCTTTAATTTGCACACATGAGTATGCCTGTCATGTGTCTCAAAATCAAGTGGATACTCCACATACACTTCCTCTTCTACTACACCATTCAGGAAAGTAGTCTTGACATCCATCTGTTGTATCTTCCATTTCATTACTATAGCTAGAGAAAGTACTAATATCATGGAAGTGTATCTAGCTACAAGTGCAAAAGTCTCTTCATAATCTATTCCTTGTTTCTGGGAGAAGCGACGAGACACAAATCTTGTTTTATATTTCTCTATGCTACCATCTGCAGCATGCTTTATCTTGTAGATCCACTTGGAAGTCACAATAGACTTCCCCTATGGTCTTTGGATAATATCCAAAACATCATTCTTCATGACTGACTGGTACTCCTCAATCATAGCATCCTTCCATTCTTTCTTTTATGCTACTTCTTCATAGTTATAAGTTTCTTTATCAATGATGTCACATAATAGAGCTACATAACCCGAGTAGGACCTAATTATTTTCCTATCTCTGTGCATTTCTTTTGGAGCGCCATATCTCTCTGCACCTTGGATAGCCTCTCATACCCATGCAAGTTTCCTCTTATGAGGATTCTTCTCTTGAGGTGGATCTATAGGTTCCTGAGGTTCTTCTATTTCTCGATCTTCTTCTGGAGTTTCTTCGTTCATATTTGTATCTTGTATTCTGGGTATTTCATCTTCTTCAGGGTCTTCAATAGGTATCTTTCTAGATTTGTTGTAATATGAGTCTTCGTTAATTGTTACGTCTCCACTGATATCGATCTTCTTGAATACTGGGAAGTATATTCTATAGTCCTTTGAGCTTTCACTATATCCCACAAATATACCCTTCTTTCCTGAAGGATCTACTTTTTCCTCTTTTATTTTGTAATGTGTATGTACACTAGACAACCAAATATTCTAACATGACTGACTTCTAATTTCTTGTGGGAGAAGACTTCTTCAGGTGTCTTGTTTTCAATTCCCATAGATGCATATGGACATCTTGATCATGAAGCATTGCCTTTGCAACTTCCATGATCGTTATGTTCTTTCTTTTTGCAACCCAATTCTGTTGTGGATTATATGGAGTGGTCAACTTCCTCTTAATCCTTGAATCTATGCATAATTCTTTGAATTCATTTGATGTGAATTCTCCACCATTATCTAATAGAAATGTCTTGATTTTCTTTTCTGTGTGGTTCTCGATCAAGGCTTTGAATTCTTTGAACTTGCTGAATACTTCATCTTTTCTTTTCAAGAAGTATATCCATGTCTTCCTAGAAAAATCATCAATGAAAAAAACATAGTATACATACCCGCTTAATGAAATGGATGACATCAGACCACATACATCAAAGTGGATGATTTCCAAGATTCCTTTTTCCTTGCTCTTGCTACTTGGAAATGTCTTCTTTGTGTTCTTTCCTTTCACACATTTTCTTGAAAACACCTTCATGTTTTTCCTGTATTTTTGGAAGACCTTCAACAACTTTTTTTGCAAGTGGTAGTGCCCTATAGTGCACATGTGTAAGCCTTCTATTCCAAAGTTCATTTGACTCTACCGAGTCATGGACCAAGTCTTGTTCTGGTTGTCCCTTCAATTTGTATAGTCCTCCCTCTTGCTCTCCAATTACTATTGCATCGTCAATAGTCTTTCCTTTTGGCCACATGAGGACTTGGCCATCTATAAATGAAAACCTCATGCCTTTTGCATTTAATTTCAAGATGGAGAGAAGATTCTTCTTTAGTCTTGGTACAAACAAGAAATACTTCATCTTCATAGACTTCTCAGAGTCTAGCTTGTAGGAGGATTCACCACTACCTTTTATAGGATACTGGTGGTTCATCCCCAACTTTCACTTTGTGGGGTGATTCATGTTTATATAGTTTCACAAAATATTCCTTCAATCCTATAATGTGTTTGGAAGCCCCAATATATATAATCCAATCATTTCTTCCATGTGTGACAGTTCCCATGAGGGCAGAGATCAAAACATATTCTTCATCACTTCAAGAATCATCACTTTCTTGTTTGATTCTCTTCTTGGGAGGCTCATCATCCTCTGTAGTATGAGCATGATGTATTTTCATGTTTCCCTTCTTTTTGTGAGAGCTACCTTTGTTTCTAGTACAATCTCTGGCAAGGTGTCCTCTTTCATCACATGTATAGCATCTGAATTTAGACAAATATTTGTTATATCTTGTAGGGTTGTCTTTCTAGTGAGGGTGCTTACCTGTGTGGTAGTCTATTCTTCTTTTCTTGGAGTGTACTGTGAGAACTTGATCTTCACTTCACATCTTTTCTTCTCAGGATACTATTAGAGCTTCTTCTTGTGATCATTCTTCCCACATCTTACTAAACTTGATTAGCTTCTTCCTGGCACAAATACCCTGAATGAAAGAGTCCCATGACCTAGGGAGACCATTCAAGGTAGTCATCACAATTTCTGCATTCTCTACTTCTTAATACATTACTTTAAGATGTTCTTTGATCTAGGAGACCCTTGTAAAGTATGACTATATGGTCTCCGCATTATGGATCTTCACATTCTTCAACTGGTTCATCAAAGTCATCTTCCGGTTTATGTTCTTCCCTTCAAATAGCTTGGTCGGGGCATCAAACATTTCTTTAGGTGTCTTTAGGGAGGACACCTGTGGTATGAGGTGATCCTTGATTGAATCAGCAATAATCCTCTTAGCCATGACTAATTTATTTTCATGTAAGGCCTTATCCTCATCTCCCTCTGGAACTGGAACCTATTCACTGATGTAAGAGTCCAACTCATTTTCTTCTAGGACCTGGGAGATCCTATACTTCCAAGCTCAGAAGTTTCTATTTCCCTCAATATTTTCATCAAGCTTGGTGTGATGAGACATCTTAACAGAGAACCTCAAATGGAAATACAAAATATTTATATCTTACCAATTTGAGAAGCTGAAAACTGGATCTGGAGCTGATCTTCTACAGTTCTGGTTTTATGGTTCCATGGAAAATTAGGGTTTGAATTTAGAGTTCTACCCAACCAAAAACCTGAATTTTTGTCTCTAAACTTCGATTTTGATGAATAGATCAATCCTAGGATAGGCTCACCCAAAATTTCCACTTCTGTGAAAATCCCTATTTTCCTGATGTAGTGGTAGGTCAAAAACCGAAAAAACTCAGAATTAGATTCTTCTTCAACAGAAAGATGCGCCCTTCAATGGAGACTCATCCTAGCCTCCTTTTGCTGATGGATTATGGAGAGAGTCCAAAAAATTAAGAATACCTGGATTTCGTAGTTGCACAGTGTCTTGTTCTCAGGTTAGCTCTGATACCATGTTAGATTTTTATCATTTAAGCAATATTATCTTATGATCTTAACTAAGAGAATAACAAGCACACCAATCAATCACAAGAGACAATGAACAAAAAGATTTTCCTCAGGGAAACCATAAAGGATAAAACCTTGGAACTTTCTCAAAGATAGAATAAGCACCAAAAGTAAAACCAAAAGGTACAAAGATGATCTCCGACAGCCGATCTCTCTCTCTCTCTTATCCCAACTTCTTCTCTGTATCACTCATGCGCTACAACTGAGTGAGTGTGTGTGTTCTAAATAGAGAGGCTCACTATCTATTTATACTAGTTTTTGACTTGACATTAACTCACCAGGTCTGACTTCTCTAGGAGATTTTAATAACCCTAGTACCCCACAACTACAGGGACTTTTCCCCCTAATCAATAAGGAGTGTTACCTTCTATGAATTTACATGACTTGATTACATTATTGATTCTCCCGATAGGAACATCGGGGTATGACTTTACATGACTTGATTATATTATTGATTCTCCCAATAGGAACATCAGGGTATAATACATAAGTGAATACATTCCGAAGTGACAAATACATCAACACCATATTTTAGTAGCAAAGGTTGTTTAGAAGTGTTGCAAGGATTAATTCATTATGGGGGTATTGTTTGCAACAAAAAGATGCACTTAGGGAATAAAAATGAGTTCATCGAAATACCTATTGGATGAGTTTATTATGGATTATTTGGACACTCAAACCATAGGAAAAGAGTTTTATTTAACTTGGGTGTTGCTGCTAATTGCAATTATAGAATGGAAGGTGCCTCAAGGGAGAGAATATGATACCGAGGTGATGAATACATTTTGATATACATAGTTTAGTATTTGGAGACACTTCGTAGACAAGGGAGTGCAACATAGTACCAATTTGGCATTCCAGTGTTGGTATACTGAAATGATCCAGGTGACAAGTGAGTCACACAAAGTTCCACCATATTTGGTATATAAGTATGATTTTATTTTGTGATTTTATGTTGATGCTAATAAGATGTTTATTTCACCACATATTGATCCTTTGTGTAAAACCAAAATTTATACCATTTTGTATAGTGGATGAAAACATTAAAGAAGCTATGGAATATTTTCCTACAGAATTCTAGTTACAATTAGAGTCAGAGCTGGAAATAATAAATACTACAAAAAGAAAGACATAAGAAACCAAAAGATTGAGGTTCTAATAGTTTGACAATGTGTGGATATCCAAGGTTAAGTGCAATGAAAATAAGGAACAAGAATCACTTGAAGGAGTTCCAAAATTGCAGAATAAAATGTGTATAATAGTTTTTCCATATTACACATTGAAAAAATAGAAGTTTGAGAAGAAAGAAGGAACAAATTCAGGGTCATGGGACCACACATCATCATAAATATGTTATAAGGTTAAAATTGTTAACACTAAAAAGTGTTCACCTAGCTCTAGATGGTCGAAACCATATACATACATCATATTCCTACCATATTTCCCTTACTTTTGACCTTCACAATTGTATTTCCACCAAAAATGGTCCAAAAAATCATTATTTACTATGGATTACCCTCACTCTCTCCCAAAAAAGGGTCAAAGACCCTAAAAAGGGTTCAAAAACCCTAAAAATGGGAAAGGGTAAAAAAACCACAAGAAATTACCATGGGTCACCACCCTGGGTCAAAACACACTAGCACCATACTATAAATACATTGTGAAGGGATCTCCTAAGGCACCTTTTTCTTATTTTCATTTGTGGGTATGTTGTGACACTTTTGCTCTTAGGTATTCACATACTCCCTTTCCACCATTCTTGTCTCCATACCATTCCCATGGTGTACATTGAGACATTATCCATACCCACCTTGGATCCATTCCTCGTTTGACAACTGTCCATGGAGACAACTGGAGAACCAACCCATGGAGCTGTGGAAACACTTCCATGGATGGCTAGGGTGGCCCACTTTACAGGAGAAAGGTGTGTTTATTGTTTTTATTTATTTCATTGGTTCAGATGAGATATATGTTAAAAATGATACAAATATTTTATTTCTGTTATTAGTTTATATTTCTTATCTATTTTCCATTGAACTCTTTCTTACGATCACAATGATCTAAGGTTGGTGCTTCTGAATGTAGCTGGGGAGAAATCCTGACTACAGTTTTGGAAAATCCACTCGGTCGATCCATTTGGATCTTAGGTTTTTTCAGGTTTCCAATGGTTTGTTCTGATTTTCTGCCATCAGTCGTCACAGAATGGGCTCCCTCATGACCGATCCAAACTCTCTCTGCGTTAGTGCCTTATTCCCTGGCCTTGTCAGCTCTGCTTTTTAACTTTTTCCTAGTTCGGGCCGAGTCACTCTTATATGGCCGAAGTCCATGACCCAATCGCTCCTTTCTTCCTGATAAGTGTGACCTAAGGTCACACCTATAGCCTCGATAAGAGTGACCTAGTGTAAAAACCCAGATCATTGTGACTCGGTTCTAAGCGACCCTGTCGTGCTTAACCCTCTGTTTTGCGCTACTTGTCTATTTTTCCCAAATCACTAATCTTCAATATTACGATACGACCCAAGTCCCTCCCATGAGTCCGTTTCAAGTGACCTAGTCGCATATTACCCTCTGTTTTGTGTGACTTGACTGTTTTCTTCCTATATATAAAAGGTCCCTCTGTTTTGTGCAACCCATATCGTGCCTCATCTGCCGACAGCTGCGACCAAAAACTTTCGGTCTGTTTTTTGTGCCTATTTCTGTTTGTGTACACATGGCACTCTGAAAAGACCCAACACATAGTGTATCCACTCACACAAATAGATCATAGATCGACACACCGGTGTTTTGATGTGGTTTAAACCCTCGAGAGGGAAACACTCCATGACCCCATCCAAATAACTACTTGAGGCAGTTTATTATGCAAAATAAAGAAAGTTAGAAATGGCTTCTCATGATCACCTAGCCAATCACCCTCCATACTCTTTAAATATATATCATGGACCAATCAGGTGTTAAGCAACATATTAAGGGTAGGTATGATCTAAGAGAAGATGAACCGTCAGATCACTCTATGTCTAGAACATATCATGACCATCGGATTAGATATTTACAAATGCATACTAAAGAAAAACACATTCCCTAATAGATATATTATAACAAGTTGATCTTAATGAAATCCCAAGTGTCAAAATATCCTAACATCCCCCCTTAAGAACAACTTGTGATAGGATTGAAGGATTTACAATAGTGACACTATTAAGAGACAGAAGGAGGCATTAGATCCTACCCCCCCTTAATGACAAATTCCTAAACTACTATCATAGATTGAAGTTTAGAAAAAATTTCTTCTATAAGAGACTTGGTGAAGATTTCCACTAGTTGATCATCTGTAGGGAAAAAGAGAACCTCAAGAATGTGATAATGAACAAGATTTATGATGAAGTGCATATGTAACTCAATGTGTTTGCTACGTTGATGTTGAATTGGATCTTTGGTGATATTGATGACACTTTGATTGTCGCACCAAACTGGAGTAGGATGTTGCTACTCGAATCCAAGCTCTGAAAGGATTTGGCAAAGCCATAAAGCTTCTTGACTGGAATTAACTGTGGCTCGATATTATTCTTCTGCTGGTGAAAGAGAGAGATCTTGTTATTTCTTACAAGCCCAAGTGATAGGTCTAGATCCCAGACTAAAAACATAACCTGCAATATATTTTCAATCATCAGGATCATTGGCCCAATCTAAATCAGTGAAACCAACCAACAAAGGTGTACCCATGTACTCTAATGAATCCCAAACTAAATGGTACCTCAAATATATCGAAGTATTCTATTCACTTCTTTCTAATGACTTTCATGAGGTGTTTTAATATAACAGGAAACATGACCAATGACAAAAGAAAGGTAAGGACAGGAATGATTCAAGTATAAGAGAATACCAACAAGCTGATGATACAATGTGGCATCTACTTTAGGTGAAGTACACGTGGCAGAAAGTTTGACTCCAGACTGGAAGGGAGAAGGGGATGGTTTACAATCTTTCATGTGAAAGAGACGAAGAAGGTCACACAAATACTTATACTAGGAAAGAAAGATTCCTTCTTTGGTTTGCAAGACTTGGAGACCAAGAAAATAATGCAAGTGGCCTAAGTCTGATATTTCAAAATTTTCCTTAAGACTAAATTTCACATGGGTTAAAATATTAGGGTCACTAATAGTATGAATAAGATCATCAACATATAGAACAATTATGATGATATGGTTTCCTAATTTCTTGGTATATATATTGGGGTCAGAATGACATCTAGAAAAAACAATGTCAAGTAGAAAGCTATCCATTTTGGCATACCAAGCTCTAGGAGCTTGCTTACGGCCGTATAAGGATTTCTTAAGGAGAAATACAAGGATAGAGTTATTCTGAACATATCTAGGAGTTCGTTCCATGTAAATTCCCTCCTGTAAATCACCATTTAAGAATGCAGACATGAGATCCATCTGATGGAATTCCTATTTATGTAAGGCTGCAAGGGAAAGAACAAGGCGGATGGAGTTCATTTTTGCGATAGGAGAAAAGGTTTCATTGTAGTCAATCCCTTCAACTTGGGAAAATTATTTGGAAACTAACCTTGCCTTAAGTATTTCAACACTTCCATTTGATGCATACTTAGTTCTATAGACCCATTTACATATGAAATTTTTTCTTCCTTTTGGAAGAGGTACAAGATCCCAAGTATCGTTTTCCATTAAAGAACGATATTCTTCATCCATAGATGCATACCAATCGAGATCTCCTTAAGCTTCTACAAAAGTTTTTGGATCATGATTCTATGAAACTTGAGCCAAAAGAGAAGAGGCTCGCTGGAACTGAGAACATGTTCGACATTGATCTCTAGGATCACCAGCAAGATCACCAACTACTTCACATGTTGAACAAACCCATCAAGGAAGCAATTGTGCTAGTGCAACTACAGGAAAATGAGCAACTGTAGGAGGATTTTCATCCTCACCGTCATCATCATAAACTAGAGTTGGAAAGCTGTTAAGGAAGTTAGAAGTAGAAGAAGGCACAATCGTTGAATCAGGATTGCAGTCCAAATATGGCACAATCGTCAAGATAGGCTCGCATGCCAAGATATTTTCATCAAATTTAACATCTCTTATAATGATTATATCATGAGAATGTGGTTGAAGAATTATATAAACTTTTACCTCTTCAGAATATCCAACAAATATGCATTTTTCACTTTTAGGCTGCAATACTTTCCGTTTTTCATTCAGAATGTGATCCCATGCTTCACTACCAAACACACGGAAGTGACTTACATCTGGTTTAATTTTCTCCATTCTTCTTCTAGTGTGATACCTTGTCAATCTTTAGTAGGGGTGCAATTAACTATGTAATTTGCATAATTTATGGCTTTAGCCCAAAATTGAAGACTTAGTCCCTTAGATTGGATCACATAATTAGCCATTTCTTTTAAATTGCGGTTCTTCCATTCAACTACAACATTTTGTTGTGGTGTATAAGGAACAATGCATTGTTGTTGTATTCCTTGTTTAGTGTAGAAAATAATGAATGTTTTGTTAACATATTCTCCTCCATTGTCATATCTTAACTTAATAATTTGATGAACAAATTGTTTTTCAACAAGGGCCTTGTAGGCCAAGAACATGTTAAATACTTCTTTCTTAAGTTTTAGGAAATAAACCCAAGTGAACCTGGAGTAATCATCAATGAAAGTTAAGAAATATTTGAAACAAAAAAAGGAAGCAGATGGAAGAGGACCATACAAATCACTATGCACAAGCTCCAAGGGAACCGGGGCATGCCAAGAAGCACATTTGTCAAAACTGTCTCGATGATGTTTTTCGAGTACACAACCAGAACAAACACCATCCCTGCAAGATACCATCATATGAACTGTCACCATACTATATTTACATAGTTGTTGAAATGAGCGATAATTTAAGTGACCAAATCGCTCATGCCAAAGTTTGCTCAAGTTATCACTATGAGCAACAAAAATTGAAGGAAAATGTGATGACCCAACGTTGTTAAATTTGTACAACCTAGTAATATCGTCAACAATTTTGATAGCTAGGACATGTTGAGGATCTTTAAAATCCTTGATTACAACTTTGGTGAGGTGTAAACATTATAGTTTTACCTTCACCAGTATGAGTGATTTGATAGACTCACAACGAATTGCAGGAAATTCTTGGAACGCATAGTTCATCACTAAAATGTCCATTATCTAATGGGATTGTTCCAGATCCTGCAACACTTAGAGATCTATCATCACCAACAAATATTTATTTGGTGTTACATTCATGCATAGTAGAAAATATAGCTTGATCCTTAGCCATATGATAAGATGCTCCAGAACCAATGAGCAAGTCATTTGAAGTAGAAGAAGAAGATGCAGTATAAGAACAACCAGAAGCACAAAGTGCATGTCCATGAGAGGTAGATTCTAAAGACGAATCTAGAATGATGTGGTGCTTCTTCATTAATGCTTCCAAGGATGTCATCTTCTTGAAACAACTTGATTCATCATAATTATCTTTCTCGAAATAGTTGCAATGACACTTAGTCTTCTTTTCTTTGGGATTGGAACCTTTGTCATTTTTTAAAGAAGGAGATGACTGAGAAGGTTTGGGACCCTTGTTTGGATTATTATTGTGAATTTTTTTTTCTTGGGAGGCCTAGACTTTTATTTATGTTGGTCCAATAAGGATTTCCTAGATGAATATGCATTGCTAATAATTCTAAGATGTATGGGATTATATTGTTCTCAAATCAAGGAATTCCAAAAGGATACAAGACTAGTATCTATATAGCTAGTTGGATTAAAGGATTCTTTCATGGAGTAAAATGTAGATACAAAAACAGAATATGTAGGTTCAATTTGGAAGAATATGATAAATGCATTGCTTGTCTTCCCTCTTAATATTGCATTCTAGACATAAGATTCTAATAGTTTTGTACTTAGATAAATAATATTGAATACAAGAAAAATCACTTAGATTTAAAGAAATCAACTCATTTTCGAGTTGATGACCTCGAATTTTATTGTGTTTACCAAACATAGCTTCCAACTTTTCCCAAGCTTTATCAGGTTTATCAATTCTATATATGTGGAATCGTAAATAAGTAGATATTGACATCCCAACCAATCCACGAGCTTCATCACATTTATTTGCCCATTTTATTTTCTTATCATCATCAGTGGGTTTTGTTTATTTCCCTAAGGTAATTCTGAAAAGTCCCCTACTTCATAGAACATCCTCCATATGAGATTTCCATGAGAAATAGTTGGAACTAGTAAGTAGAATATCACAAGGGGTGGCCATATTGTAAATTACTGGTTGTAAAAATAGCAACCAATAGTCTCTATGTGAAGAGCTCAAAACAATAGGTTGTTTAAAAAAAATGGCACTGAAAACTGACTCTGTATGAGGAAGTTATGCTTGGTCAAAAGAATGTTGAAGATGTCCCCAATAGTGATGTGGCATATAGAGAATTGACCAACTAAAAAACGAAACCCCCCTTTTCCCAAGACAAACGTTTAAAACTCATTATACAAAAATTTTCTTTAAGTGAATCACTTTTGTAAAATAAGTGAATTTCACTTTTTCAATGATGTTACTTTAAATAGAGCAACAAAAATAAGTGACTTGTTTTTTTTAGTTTAAGTGAGATGAACCTTTACAATAAAGTAACTTAAAATTAGAAATTGCATGCACTTTTAGAAAAGTAACTTAATAAGACTTGAACTCAAGGCCTATTAAGGAATAAAATAACTTTGAACCAATTGAGCCAATACTAAAATGTACGTAAAAGAAGGGAAGGAGGAAGGGTTTTTTTTTACTCTTCTATCTCGATCTCCGTGCTTGCTTCTTTTCCTGTAAATCACACAAAAAACCAAAACAACAAAACTTTTCCACACTTTTGGGGTTATATCTCTTCCTCTTTCCCAGAAAGTCTATGTTTCCTCTCTGTTTCTGATTCGTCGTGATCGCACAAGGTGTATGGCAAAGAGCATACACAGTACAGAAAAACCCTTTCCCTTTCTATTTCTGATTCACTGCGATCGTGCAAGGTACATGAAAAAGAGCATACACAGATAGGGAATAAAATAATTTGAAACTAAAATAAATAAAAGAGCTAATAATAAAGTTGACAAAATATGAAAAATAAAAAAACGTCACTATGACATTATATCTTTAGATTTGATGAAATTCCTGTATCTAGATCAAACAGAAACTGTTTTCGATCAAACGAAAATTGTTTCCCAATGTAAATGGTGCTCCAAATGCAATGGAACACCTCCCATAGCTCATAAATGCACAAAAAGTTTTAGAACCTGAAACCCTTTCGAAGCTTCAGCAACACCAGTTCAAGATGTAGATCATTAAGGTAAGGAACTCTTCATAATCTCTCTAATACCATGTTTGGGTACACAAGGTACTCCCAAAATACCGAACACCTAGAGTAGCCACTAGCAAAAAATGATCAAATATTGACACACTGATGTTTTTTTGTGGTTTAAACCCTTGAGAGGGAAACACTCCATGACCTGAGCAAAATAGCTACTTGAGGCAATTTATTATGCAAAATAAACAAAACTACAAATGAGATTCTCATAATCGATCACCTAGCCAATGAACCTCCATGCTCTTTAAATAGATATCATGGAACAATCGGGTGCTAAGCCACACAGATCAATGGTAGGTATGATCTAAGAGAAGATGAACCGTCAGATCACTCTATGTCTATAACATATCGTGATCATCAGATTAGATATTTAAAAATGCATACTAATTCATACTAAAGAAACACATTTTTCCTAATGGATATATTATAACAAGTTAATCTTAACTAACTCCTAAGTGTCTAAATATCCTAACAGTTTTAGACCCTTGTCTATCCCAAACCCTGCCCCAACCTGTTTTTCTTTCCAGATCTGATCTTTTACAACCCATTGGTGTGTTTGGGATCTCCCCTGCTTGGTCTATGAGTTGACATAGTTGAGTTCCATAGTTGAAACCCCATGCTTATTTCACACGTTTGATTAAAACTTCCTTTACTACTCATTTGTTTCAAGCATAATTTGATTATTGGAGGATTTTTTTTATTTTGAAGCTTTGTTTTTCATTATTGTTATTTACTACATTATATTTTCATCCCGGCAGTGAGATTGGAACATATTCATCATGGATTACTGGGTTTGACATACAGTTGCACACAATTCACACCACTAAGTGAAACACTTAGTTCATGACCCCGAGTAGAGCCTTAAAATTAACTTAAATAAAAACCAACATTGTAACCTCACATGATGATAAACAATCTTGTAGTTAAGTTAGGACTTTGGGGATAGGAATCCAAACAACACCCCTCTGTCATTCACATTATGAGACATAGCTATTGTTGAGTAGGGAACCAAAACCCTCGTGTATTTGTTGACACGATCACAGCTAGTTTGTTGGGAGGCCCCTTGCTCAACAGGAGTAATTTCCAATGAAGGGGTTTTGGAAGTCAAGGTGGAATACCGCACTCCATCTTGTAGTGAAGGCTAAAACTTCATAGTCGTATACTGGGTGTCGAGGGCCAAAGGGATGATGGGTCAATAAGTCGAACGGACGTGTCATAAATGAGGTATCCTAGTTGCAATTATTATAGGGCTCTTTTACCAAGAGGTCCTTCTCGGTAGTGGGATTCTCTTAGCCTATGTGGTTCTTCTATTTCGTATTGTCTGACTGGGATTTCATCACCCTGCCGAGGATATGATTTGTGAGGGGATTCCATATTGTAGTTAGGATATTGCTTACACTCATACCCCATAGGTTAGTAAGTCATTTTCATTTGATAAGTAGTGCTACTTGTTGGCTATCTATCCACCCTTGTTGTAAATTCGCCTTTCTATGACCCATTGTCTCAATGTTGGTAGGGGTTTTGGTAAGTGAGTTGTGCAGCGTTGCGGTAGCTGCACAAGCTCACACGACATTGTGCAAGGACAGATCAGCACGATGGGCAGAAAGATAACTTTTTTTGAATATTTAATATATTTTTTGACCAAGTTTTGTCTCCATAGGTCATTAGTGGTTAGAAGTTAGTTAGAAGTGGACCTTCAATGTGAAGGTGCAAGACTATATATAGATCTTGTTTTGCAATTGTAATAGACATCAGAGATCATAGTACAGAGATAGCGATAGATAGGAGAGAGTCATCTGTTTTGTCTACGATCTAGCTAAGTTTTTGGATGTAATTGATCTCCTACTATGGAGAAGAATTATCTGTTTTGGATCTATTGCACAAATGAATATGACATGACGGTTGTTGCATAAATCTTGTCTTTTTCTTAATGTTTTCTCTGTTGTGACATCAATGAAGTGTGTCAAATCTGTTATGATGATGCTGCAATCTATTCAGCTGTCTTTTGGTTATGATTTACTGATGATGTTGTGATCTATTCCATTTCTGTCATGATGTTACTGCGATCTCTTCCAATTCTGTCACATTTCTGATAAATAATGGTTAAAGTTGTTTTATACTGTTGTGTTGATACTGATGCAACAAATAAATGATGCAACATGTTAGATATGTAGCGATGAAGATAGATTATGATCACTATATTAGTTTTGTAATCTGATACTTAAGCTGCTTGACCTGTCGGATGCCATATCTTCCCTTCTCACTACCAGAAACTTGGTTCTGACAGCTCTCCCTTGAACATCTTAGGTGAGACTTAGTCCACTCTGTGGATGTTTCTAGGAAGAGTAAAACCTATTTGGGCCGGTACTCAGGGAGATCGTGCTGGTTGGGCATCGACTGAGTGAGAACCCCTGTCGACGAGGCTTTGTCGGTGGGTTTTCTCCAAAAAATGGTTGCGTTGTCGAGACCGAGTTGCGATTGAAAGGAGGATATGTTTTGGTATCCGATTTGTCCGAATATTGAGGGGTGTTTTGGTCTAAAACTGTGAGAATTTGTTGAAGCCAAAAATCAGAATCTGAAGTTGTCGACAAGAAATTTGTTGGACAGATATATTCACAACGGTCCTCATGAATGGTTCTTCTGTGAGTTTCTTGTTTTCTTCTATGAGTGGCTGGAAAAGTTTACTTCTAAGAAAAACAACTTCCAAGGAGGAGAGTTGACTTCCTAGACTCTGGAATTGATCTAGGAATTACAAGAAATAGACAATAAGGCATCGCGGGATGTTGAGGCGTGGTTGGATAGTATCCTGGAGGGCTATATTACCAAGTTTGTAGTTGATTCCAATAAGTCATTTAGCAAAGCAGAAAGGGAGTTCTCCAATGGACCACAAGGTAGATTCTTGTTGTCTCTACAACTATTTATTAAACAGCTTGTTTGCAAAAAAAGGTATTATGAAAATGGACCAAGAGTAGTGGAACTCTCGTGTGCGGAGGATGTAGGAATTGCAAGGAAAGGTGGGAGATGCATGGAAAGGTAAGGCGTAGATGGCCATGAGTTCTGGTGAAAGTGTGAAGGTCACTGAGGAAACAAGTGGTTGTACAAGAGGAGGAGAAAGGTTTCAAGAGAAGAGGCAGAGGACTTGAGAAGGTCCTGTTGCGAACGAAGTGTGATTCCATGAGGAACAACCACACAGGAAAAAGAGATCTTTTAGTGACAACAAGGATGACCAGGATTAGATTACACCTGGAAGGATGACAGGATCAAACCCCAGAAATAACGTGCACACACCTCCACACACTACTCCACCACAAGGAAGAAATGTGCATTCTGTATCAACTTTCCCAATGTGACAGAAACAATCTAGCAATAGAGTATAAGCAGGAGGAAGAAGGCCCAAAATGGTGGGCGATGAAATGAAGCTACCAATATTTCATGGAAACAGATCCGATGACCCAGAGAAATATTGGTTCTTGAGTGAGGTGATCTGGACCACCCGACAGACTATAGATGATGATGTCAAAAAAATCCAGCTGGCCACCACCCTTAGGGGTCGTGCACTAGAGTGGTACATCAGGTTCACGTGGATTCCTCAAGGAGGTACCATGAAAACATTGGATGAGATCCATATGGGGTTATTCGAAGAATTAAATAATCTAAAGTCTAAGGCTCAGTACATTACTGAGTTGAAGGAAATCAAGCAATTTGGGACTTTGATCAATGGTTTAAGACGTTGATGGCTCGAGTCATCTTCCAGATGAGCGATATTTAGTACAAGGAGTGGTTCGCGCTTTTCCCACATATCATACAACCACTAATGCAACAAAAGATTGTGACACAGAGCGAGGCTCTGGAAACTGTGATGAAATTGGAGGCATCGCTCGTACGAGAAACCACTGTCGAAATGAACCAGATTCAAGCAAAGTTGGCCAATCTGATGCTCCAACTATAAGATATAAGGAAGTCCAAGGAATATCATGACGACCTTTGGTGCACCCAATGTCATGCAAATGGACATACCAAGGATACATGCCCAATGTTTCGAAATTATTTGCTTTCAGGAGCTCTGAATCTATTGAGCTACGCTGGTATACCATGGTGACGGATATGTCAGGCCTGTGGGAATCAACATGAGAACTGTGAATACATGCAGAAGATGGTTACCAAGGTAGAAAATATGTATTGTACATTTTGTCGGTCAGTAGGACATGATGATAAAAACTGTTGATCTTATGATTTGCTCCAGGAAAAGACATATGATTCATATTTTGTGAAAGGTGGCCCAACTAGCAGTGCAAGTGTAGTATACACCACTGCCCCAGATGTAGTTTATCCCAGCACAACCGCAACAACATTTTACAATGCAGCCACAGTTTGCACCTCAGTCGCAACTTATAGCACAATCATAGTATGCACTGAGACCACAGTATAATCAGGCGCCACTCATTCAGTCTCAGTCGCAATATGTTCAAGTTGTGCACTATGTCCAACAGTAACCAAACCCACCATGACAGAAAATGGCCCAGCCTTAGTTTGAGTATGGAGGGGTCCAAGGAGGATTCCATGGAGGATTCAACAGATGAGGAGGATGCTTCGGTCAAGGGGGAGGATGAGGTCAAGAATCAATCCAGTGTTAATACCTGTGGGGTATTCAGGAACTATCAGAGGGAGTTCCCTCATGCGTAGTGTACATACCATGCGGATAGTGAGCATAATGTTGAAAATTACCCTCAGTTGATTGCAAAATGGCAGGATGGAAACATTCCTTAGTTACAGAATGCACAGCCTCAGAACCAGCCAACGTTCCAAGTACAGAACCAACTGATAATGCAGAATTAGATCCCACATCAGAATCAGATTCAAGCCTGCCATAGACTCAAAATCAGTTGTTGAATCAGAACCCACCATTGAACCTAATTCAAGGATCAACAGTTACAAGAATTCAATCCAAACCACGAATGAAAGATGTCGATGTTTGGTTTGTCACTCATGTCGGTGCAACGACTAGAGAAGACAGACCGTTACAACAAGTTTGGCTCATTGGAAAGAAAAAGGTAGCATTTGATATTGCGATAGAGAAAGTCACATTCTTTGGAGCAAAGCATGCAATCGAGAGAAATCCATGTAAGTTACCGAATATTGACATGCCATTTTCTTTTGATCCATCTTTAGAGGCAGGCCCATCATGGCAGCATGGTACCTTGCAGTAGTTCTTTGAGAGTTATCTGTCGCTGGAAAAGCACCCTGAATCCCTTGTCGAGCTTGAGACATTATTATACCACCGAGATAAGGCATTGAAGGATTCTACAGTGAATTCTTTGCAAAAGAGAAATATAGGAAAGGGGACGAGGATGAATATCTAGATCAAAGATTATGAGGTTGACTCGGTTATTCTGGCTCTTGGATCAGATGTAAACATCCCAACCAAGAAAATATGGCAGTTGATGGGGAAGATGACCTTGGGATGGTATCTGGTGCAGTTGCGAATAGAAAACCAGGAAAAAGTTCATCCCATTGGTCACATCTCAAACCTAGTTGTCGATATTGAAGGTATGAAAGCGCATGCTGATTTTGATGTGATAGAAGTAGTTGAATATGGAGGTTCTTATCCCACACTACTATGGATTGGATAGTCTAATTATAGCATGGAGGTCATCAATTTCAAGAAATGGGTCATGACGTTTGAGAACCAGGATGTCAGGTTCATCACTCCCATTCACCTTCAAGAAGGACGCTGGTATATTGAACCAGTGAAGGATGAAGTCGGTAAAAGTTGGGATAATGCTTATAATATCTCTAAAGACTATATCTAGCCTACCATCAATGGAGAAATTGGATGGTGTAGTGCTAGTTCTGCATCCTCTGATTCTAATGATGCTCTGGAAAATTGGCAGAATAGTTTGCATGAAGTGTCATTCAGGAAATGTGGGTTGATTACACAGTCTCTTCGTCGTGTCGCGACTGATATTGTTGAGTTGCCAATTTATGAAAGGCTTCCAATGTTATCATAATTCCTTCGATAATTTGAAGAGAAAGTGTTTGAGCCCCAAAGGGTATTGGCCCTAGATGTAGCACTAAAGGCTACCCTAGCCCGATGGTGGGCGATGCAAAAGAAGATGATCCATGACTGGGGACAGTGTTGAAGATTGATGATGGTACGCTTAGACGATTTAGAAGTCTATCATGCTAGGAGATATGATGGAAGGAATGACCCCACCAATCATTTGATAGAATGTCATTCCTAATGGGCATCGTGACCCAAATTTGAGTGGGTCCATGATTTTTTTCACACTCTGGATGAGATGTTGTGATCCTGGTATGTAGCGGAAGAATTGTGCAAAACTATCACCACTTGGGAGGAGTTGTCCATTTTCTTTATGCATATCTTTAGTTTTCGGGATGCCAACCCAAAAGTTCATAATGCATTGCAAATCATCCGCAATGTAGTATTGAAAGTTTTCCCTGCCGCATAACCAGTTGATCCACATGCACACTGCTCAATATAATCCATGATGACATGCTACAACTTGTCTGGAGAACCTAAGGATGATGGCGAGTTGTAGAATGTTAATATTCTGGAGTCTGAAGGAAACTGCGACGTCGCAGCACCTGACATACCAACGGATTCAATGAGTCAGCCCCTGAAGATAAGGAAATTTAATATTGGGTCAGAAGAGAACCCCAATTTTCCAATGTTGGGAACTACTAGGATGAGGAGACTATGGCCAAAATCGCAGACCTGCTGCATGAATTCCAAGGCCTTTTTCTGATGCGGTTTTCATAAATGAAGGGGATATTAGGGGACCTAGGGGAGATTAAAATCCTATTGAAACCAGATGCAAAACTTGTGTGACAGAGGCCATATCGAATGAACTCACGATACAAGTACCATGTGAAGGCTGAGATAGATCGGATGCTAGATGCTGGGATCATCGAGCCTGTAGAAGAATTAGAGTGGATAAGCCCTATGGTGGTCTAGGATAAAAATACTAGCGAAATACATATTTATGTTGACCTAAGAAAGTTGAATGATGCATGCGTGCATGATCCGTTCCTAACTCATTTTACTGATGAGGTCCTTGAAGGAGTAGGTGGTCAGCAGATGTATTCCTTCACAGATGGTTTTTCGGGGTACCATCAGATCCGGATTGCAAAGGAGGATCACCATAAGACCATTTTTGTCACTGAATGGGGCTATTTTCAATATACAGTTATGCCTTTTGGACTGAAGAATGCACCCACAGTATTTTCTTGGGTAGTCATCGATGTGTTTAAATATTTTTTTCAAAAGTTCCTACAAGCATATATGGATGATTGGGCTGTCTATGGGATAATTAGGGACCTTCTTGACAACTTGTGATTGATGCTTGAACAATGTCGACAACATCAGATTCCATTAAATTCTAAGAAGTGCATTTTCTATGTGCCATTTGGAATGCTACTTAGACACATAGTATGTAAGGAAGGTTTGTTGCTTGATCCAGCAAAGATCGAGCTAATTCTTATTTTTCCGCCACTAACGAATGTGAATATACTTAGGGCAATGTTGGGGAATACGGACTATTATTGCAAGTTTATCAAGGGATACACTGTGATTGCTGCCCCCATGGAGAATCTACTAAAAAGGATGTTGCATATGAGTGGAATCAGGAATTTCAAGGAAGTTTCGACACATTGAAGGCCAAGATGGCCTCTATTCCCATACTGGTTTTTCCTTATTGGAATAAGGAGTTCCATGTCCACATTGACGTCTCATCTATTGCACTGGGGGTTGTTCTTACACAACTAGGTGAGGGTGACCTAGATCACCCAATTGCATATTCCTATAGAAAGTTGTCATTTGCTGAAAAAAATTACACAACGACTAAAAGAGAAGGTTTGGCGATGGTCTATGCCTTGCAAATGTTCAGGCACTATTTGTTGGGTGGACATTTGAAGATGTTCATTGATCATTCTACTTTACAATACTTGGTCAATAAGCCTGTGTTGGGGGGGGGGGGGAATCTATTGGTGGCTACTTCTGTTTTAGGAGTTTGAATTTGAAATAGTCGTGAAACCAAGACGGTTGAGCATTGGCCCTGATCACCTGTCTCACATTGAGATCGGTGAAGAACTGAAAAATATTGATGATGGATCGCTAGATGCACAACTATTTTGTGTCGACATCGTAGATTATCACTATGCCTCGATCATTTAATTTTTGGCCACTGGTGTCACCCCAGATGACATGTCGACTATCCAAAAGAAGCAGCTAGTAGTAAAGGTTTCCGATTTCTAGCTAGTACTAAAGGTTTTCGATTTCTAGTTTCCTATCGCATGAGTAGGGACCTATTCTAGAAGAGGCACATGCAGGAATCATAGGAGGTTACTACAGAGGAAGGGCTACTGCATGAAAGGTGTTGCGTGCTGGGCTATGGTGGCCTATGCTACATAATGATGCCACAGAATATGAGAGGATCTATGACGTCTTCCAGGGTATCGGTAAACCATCACGGTGGGATGAGATGTAGCTAGTTCCGTAGGTGACTTTGCAACCTTTCAATAAATGGGCCATGGATTTTGTGGGTCCTATTAATACACTGAGGAGGAGAACTAGGGTGTGATACATCATTACTACAACTGACTATCTGAACAGGTGGGTAGAGGTTGCACCAGTTGTGGATTGTACCACTATGACAGCGGCAAGGTTCATTTTTGAAAACATTAGGATATAGTTTGGGTGTCCCCAGATCTTAATGAGTGATCAAGGTAGTCACTTTATCAACTGTACTATGAGAGCTCTAACTAAGGACTTGCAGGTGCAACATAAGAGGATTACACCATACCATCTGCATGCAAATAGGACTGTCAAAGCGTTCAATAAAATTTTGGAAACATCACTGACAAAGGTATGTAATGCTAACCGCGATGACTGGGGCTTGAAAATTCCAGCAATACTATGGGCCTATCGCACTACTTGCAAACGGTTGATAAGATAGACACCATTCAAGCTGGTATGTGGGCAAGAGGCGGTCATGCCCATGGAATACATTGTTCCTAGTTTTTGGATCACTGTGGTGATGACGATGGATGATGCTGAAGAATTAGAAGAGAGCATTACGCAGTTGGTCCAGCTTGAAGAAGACTGTTTTATTGTAGGATTCCACCAGCAAGTTGTGAAGGATCGATAGAAGGCGTGGCATGATTGCCACATTAATAAAAAATAGTTTGCAGAAGGATATTTGGTGCTGTTATATGACAACAAGTTCATGAAACATCCAGGTAAGTTACAGATGCACTGGTTAGGACCGTACCTTGTTCATTCCATTACTTCTAGAGGTGCAGTTTAGTTACTGTAATTAGATGGTGTGGTATTGTTGACGCTAATCAATGGGAGTCACTTAAAGCCCTATAGGATGAGGCTAGAGTTGCGCACTACTTGAGGTGCTGTGAAAAAAAAATTAGCTAAGAAGCAAGGCAAGCCCAGGGGACGAGACTGCAAAAGGATAGGAGTTAGTAGCGATGAAAAGGCGATCACCTGCGATAGTTGAGAGCTGTGGGTTGGTCAAATCATTAATAAATGCATTAGAGGAAATTTCAACTCAAAATGGGCCTCCTAAAATGAACTAATAAAATAATAGTTAAAATAATAAAATAATATTGATTAATTTTGGAGGAAGAAAAGAAAAAAACTACTTTTTTGTTTGTATTTTTGACATATATCCCTGTGTTTTTACTCAAATTTTGATTGCGAGAGCTCGTTAGATGCGGAATTAAATTCTGTATCCAACGAGTACCCACTCGGCATACTTTTGATGGACCCCGCTACCCCAAAAACAAGAAATACCTGAAAAAATGGAATGATGACGTCATCATTCCATTTTTTCAGGTATTTATTGTTTTTGGGGTAGCGGGGTCTGTCAAAAGTATGTCGAGTGGGTACTCGTTGGATGTGGAATTTAGTTCCACATCCAATGAGCTCTCTTGATCAAAATTTGAGTAAAAACACAGGGATATATGTCAAAAATACAAACACAAAAGTAGTTTTTTTTATGATAGCTATCCCCAAATTTATATTAAAAAAGTGTTTAAGACCTATACGGTATTTCAAATTTAAAGCAATTTCATTGGCTAACACATGATGACATGGAATTTGAATAAAAGTTAAAAGGCCCATTTTGAGTTGAAATTTCCTCTAATGCAGGTAGTTAAAATAATTAGCTGGCAGTGCTTGTTGAAGCGACATGCATTAATGGTTGATCTGAACATTAGAAGAGTAGAATTGTCGACGGATTTGGCATCATTACTACTAGATTTAGTCATGATGGATATCATAGATTTTGAAATGATGAGTTGGAATTGGGAGGTGCCTATAAAAAATGCGTGGGATGTGGGAGGAAAGCATTGTTCAGTTGAGCGAGAAGAGTGTTGAGTAGAGTGTGATTTGTGCAGTTGTGTTGTGAGGTTTTTGTGAGTTGTAGAGTAGAAGTATAGATTCATCGGGTGCATTGTAAGGTTTGGGGTGTGAGGCATGCTGAGCAACCTCGACTCAATTGAGATTTCCAGTGAACAAGAGTCCACTATTCATCCCACGACTATTGAAGAATAAGTCATGTGCAATCTGGTTGGCTCATCTTCTATCCACAAGAGAAAGCAGTAGGCTAAGAAGCCCAGTTCCACATCGCCGCCAAAAAGGCATACCCACAATTAGACTAGAGTGAAAGGTGAAGGGACTACAAAAATCGGGCCCTCGAGCTCAGGAAATATAGATTTTGTGGCACCTAGGGGCATATATGTTCATGATATCTTAGGATATGTTTCTCCTACACGTCTGGGATGAAAACCAAGGTAACCGACGAAAAATTAGAACTATCTGCCAAAATTGACACTGCTGCGGGAAGGGATTACTGCTTGGTCGATATCATCCCTACCTTGATCCAATTGAAGTTTGAAGACCATGATTTGTTGTTACTTAAATATGTCTGGCATGATCCCTAATAGTCAGTACCGACAGTGCCTGGTTCCCAAATTCAGTGGATTCCTCAACCTTGGGTGAGTGGGTTAGACAACTTTGGATTGTTGGGGCTCATCAATATGCCTCATTTTGGGTGACTAAGTGAAGCCCATGCGTGTGTTAAAGAAATATTGGTTTGTTTTCATGGTGGGAAGATCTGGTTGAATACGCCCATTCCTGTCACAATAGAATTGATTGCAAGCATTATGGGATTTCCAAAGGCCGGGGAATATCCAACCCAGTATATCCATGGGAGGGATACCAACAAGAATTTTGCCAAGCAATTGAAGGATCTCTTTGGCATACAGAGGGATGGCTGTGCCTACCATATTGATAGAATTAAATCACAAGAAGTGCATATTGAGGCACGAATTTTGGTGAGCAAGGTTGTTCAGGGAAATCCACCAGTCCAGTGCAACTCAAGCGTGGTCGCATGCGCCCAGAAATGTGCAGAAGGCATACACATGATCTGGTCCTTGTTCTTTCTTAACTAGTTGCTCGAATATTCTCTTGCTACTCACACTGGGTGGCTATTTTCATATATTTGGCTATTAATTCTCATTGCACTTGTCTCCTGGATGGAACCTAAATATTACCAACCAATTGCAGTCGATGTGGCAAAGATGCGTTGTAGCACATGATATCAAAATTTGTGGTGGGTTGAGGATCCCAGTCAAGAGGAGGACTATGAAATTCACTTTTGGTTTTATTGGGAAGTGCTGCAAGCCACCACCATCGCAGTTCCTTGATTATCTCCTTATGTAGTGGCCAAGTACTGGTGGCTCATTCAGTTTGTTATTGGGACACATTCCATTTACATTCAAGTGTGTCGAGACCCCGATAAGCAGTGGATACCTCTGGCTTACAAATTCATAGCTAAATAATTGGATGCTATTTTTCAAGAGTGGCTGACTGAATGGCACAACCCTATGAGTCAGGAGGAACTTGCTAAGGAGCTGCCACCTGATGCCCTAGAAGAGCCTTCCTAGAAGGATCTCAGTGCTCATGACTTTGAAAATGAGTCATTGATAGACCTCGAGGCCGAAGCACGGTGCATGTGGTTGGATAATCGCACCAAATGACGCTAGGAATATGATGTGGGCAGTGGTATCCGGTTGGGGATGGAGGACCAGCTGCAGTGGCTCATCAAAGCGGTCAATGAATCCTCTAAGGCTATGACACAGGTGATCCGCAAGTCCAACCATGAAGAGTTTGGTATGGTAAGAGATAGGTTGAATTCCATTTTTGATATTTTTTCCAAGAAGACATCCATGAGACATGTGATGTAGGAATTCCCATCGATCAACACTGAGTCCCGGGCTAGGAATGTTCAAGTTAACCAACTGTGATTGATGCGGGGAGCAAAAAATTCCACCAGACACTACGGCCGATAAAGAGCGTTCCTTTGGACCTAAACAAGTTACCAGCTCAAGTGCTGGTGGAGCTACAACACATTAGCACCAAGGATTTTGAGGATATTACCGCCCAGGATTTTGAGGATAGATAGAAGGAGATAACTGTTGGATACATGCAGTCACAAAGCGTAGCTGAGAAGATGCAGAAGGAAGCGGAGGAGATACATTAGATTAGGGTGCAACTAGAATAGGAGAAGATACAAGAAATAGATGCATTGAAGGCAGCGTAGGCCGAGCTATAGCTTAAGGCTATTGAGGAAATTACAGATATGAAGAAGGTACAATAATGCCTCATCATTGAGAAGGCACAACTGTGCACAAGTATTGGAGAGATCAAGAAAGTTGTCGATGAGGCATGCTAACATAGTCCTAAGAGCATGACCAAGCTCACTCCGGTCGATAAGGCTAGGTGACTGGGGGCAACTATTTTCTAGCTTCAGGACACCAATCTGATGCTCAATTCCTTGGTCCAACCAACAACCCCACCATAGTAGGTTATAGAATAGAAGACTTCCATTGAAGATATAGCGGCCCAATTTGAAACCATGGAGCAAGACACCGAGTCAATCATGGAGGCGACAACATAGTTTTGGCAGAACATTATCGAGGATGAACAACTCGACCAGTTTACAACACAGGTGCAAGAAGCTGAAGGCTAATTGACGACACTGAAGACATCGTTGCGGGAAATACTGCTAATGATGTAGATCATGCGAGCTAAGGAATTGAAGGATCTACAACAAAGAGCTGCATGCACCCATGAGCATCAACAAAAGCGTCATTCCTAGTTAGATGAGTTCCAAGAATTTGGTGGGCAGCTCACTGTCAAAGTAGTCGCAACACTATAGGTAGTGCAAGAGAGTCAGAATTTGGTCGATGGTAAGTCTAGGGAAGAGAACCCTATGTAACAATTTTTTGTTAACTATCAAAGCACTACCGCAAGAGTCCAGCTGTAGGTTCGAGAGATCTCACAGCAATTTGAAGACTTCAAGGACAAGACGTCAGTGTATACCCTTTCAACCTGACATGGCTCGGGGACGAGCCACAAGACTGTGTTGGGGGCCCGTTGGAAAGGGGTTTTGTAAGTGAGTTGTGCAGAGACGCAGTAGCTACACAAGCTCACGTGACACTACGCAAGTCCAGATTAGCGCAATGGGCGGAAAGATAACCATTTTTTAATATTTAATATATTATTTGACCAAGTTTTGTCGCCATAGGTCATTAGTGGTTATAAGTTAGTTAGAAGTGTACCTTCAATGTAAAGGTGCAAGCCTATATATAGAGCTTGTTTTGTAATTGTAATAGACATCAAAGATCATAGTACGGAGACAACAATAGATAGCAGAGAGTCATATGTTTTATCTGCGATCTGTCTGAGTTTTTGGATGTAATTGATCTCTTGTTGCGGAGAAGAATTATTTGTTTTGGATCTATTGCGCAAATGAATATGACATGACTGTTGTTGCAAAAATATTGTCTTTGTATTAATGTTTTCTCTGCTACGACATCAATGAAGTGTGTAAAATATGTTATGATGATGTTGCGATCTATTTGATTGTCTTTCGGTTATGAGTTACTAATGATGATGTGATCTATTCCATTTCTGTTATGATGTTGTTGTGATCTCTTCTAATTCTGTCACATTTATGCTAAATAATGGTTAAAGTTGTTGTATACTTGTGTGTTGATACTGCTGCAACAAATAAATGATGCGATTTGTTAGATCTGTAGTGATGAAGATATATTATGATCACTTCCTTAGTTATGTAATCTGAGACTTATGCTGCTTGACCCATCAGATGCCATATCTTCCCTTCTCACTGCCGAAAACTTGGTTCCAACATCTCTCCCTTGAACATCTCAGGTGAGACATCGTACGCTCTGCAGATTTTGCTGGGCAGGATAAAACTTGTATGGGCCGATGCTCAGTGTTATAGTGGATTTCACCACTCTAGGTGAATCACACTTTTTATGGCCTTCCCCTGTCCCGCTACAGACTCTTTAGACCCCATGGACCCTATTTTATCCTTTGATGTTACCTTGATCATCCCTAAAAAACTATATAAAAGATGATATACGTGGCTTTTTCCCCGATAACCGCGTACATACGCGAGTTTGACCCCTGTATCTGCGTACATCAGGATGTGTGCATAGTCCAAATCATTTTGGAGTTTTCCTTGACATGGATCCGACTCATTTGACTCCTGGCCTTCCATATTCCTTGAGATCGCTCGGATTCGACCCTTCATTATCCCTTGTGAAGCTATATAAGGAACCCCTTGGTACATTGAAGGCATATAGAGAGATTGAAAGCAATGAAACTATAGTCCATTGTTGCCGGAATTTATGCTTGAGTCTGCATCCCTTTGTCCCTTTGGAGCACTGTTGTGTTCTTCCCAAGCTTGCCTTTTACTAGTGAGCTTGCTATATAAGTGATGGAGGATTGAGGTGGTGGAGGCCCAAGTGGGGGATTCAGTTTCTCCGATTCGTATACGTGCCGTCAGAGGTTGTATCTATCTTGTAATCTCTGATTTATATTAATAAGAACTATCTTTCCTTGTCCAATGATGTGTATTTGATTGAATATTGTATCCATTGGAATATGTCAAATGCTTTTACATTATTGATTATATATGCTAGAATAGATCTAACACCATGATATATAGTATGCTTGTATTGTTTGCTTGTTGTTGAGGAAGTATTCTATCAATTCAAGCTAAAGATTGGAAATCTCAACGGGGATCTACTTCAACCGTCCGGAATAAGGTACAAGGTCTGATACTTTAGTGTTAGACATTTTATTTCTATTGCATATTGGGAAAGATTGATTTCTGGAGTCAAAGTTGTCTGTTGTGGTACCCCAAGCCATAGGA